>BLFK01000292.1:1875609-1922155 GCA_014634185.1 Astreopora myriophthalma
CCCCCCCCCCCCCCCCTCACCCTGGAACTTAAGTTTGATAGGTGCATTATTTGTTTGAAATATCTTCAATATTATGCTTGGGCTGCCTGTGTATCAACTTGCTTGATACAAATTGTAGAATTTCCCAGACTTAAAATATTGAAGGGGTGTTAAGACTTAGAGACTTTTGAAAACAGCAATCGTTGCATTTCTTCAACAGGTCTCACACAGTTTACGCTGTGGTCAGTACTGGCATGCATCATGCAGTCCGTTTCAGCTCACCTCATTGTCTTGGATGGCTGGATACCATTTTGGGCTGCATTGTTAACCAAATAAGGTGAGAAATAGAATCCTTTATCAACCTTTGGGACACCATTTGCAGTTGTTTCCTCTCTTGTGTGAAAAAAAAAAAAAACTTGGATAATCTCCAGCTTTTTTAATGCGATTCTCTTTAGCACAGACTTACCATCATTCATGTGCATGTGTGGTGGATTGCGTCTTTAAGAACTCTCGTTTAGTATTGCTGGTTAGGTATTACGACATTAGAGCTGTCTTCTTTCAGGGCTATCTCTTTGCTTCAACAATGTAGTTCTTTTTCTGTTGAATCCCTACTCTGAGAGATTATCCAGAATTTACCGAAGAAGTTTGTAAAAGTTCTGATTCAGTGTGATACTGGCATGCCTTGAAATGTCTTTTTTCAGATTTGCAATTCCCAACATAATTTCCAAGCTGATGTTGATTACTTCTAAGGTGATCTGTGCGATATTTGCTCAGATATCACCATTTTTACAGACTCTGGGTGCCATGATAAGGTTCGTATATTTTGTTCACTTTGAGTAGAAATTCAAACGAGAACTTGAACAAAAGAGGAAGAAACGCTTTGTAAGTGGTTCTCAATGGCAGATTCTATGCTCCTTATTTTCTTTTGCATAGGGCCTCCTTGTGAAGCAGTTTGTTTGTTTATTTTTTCACGACTCTTTCACTTGATATGACGTAGTTAGATGTAGTCTACTATATTACATGTAGCATAAATTTATATTGTATTTTTATTCTAAGTGGCTGAAGGATTTGCCGTGTATAAAGACACCTTTTGTTTACTTTATTGGTTTATTCTTATTTTTCACCGTTTTCTTTAGGTCCCTTTTAAAGTTGCCGGTACGTGCAGGCACAAATCTTCTTTTCCGGGTCGCCGGGTTGCTGTATAGGCTGGTTCCTTCAAAAGTTGTCCTTTTTCTCAGGTAAACGGTTTTCACCTTACTCTTCGATACAAAAGTACTTTGTATTTACAAACTTGGCTTTGATTTACCAATAGTTCGCTTAACTTCATTTTAAAGAATTGGCGTAAACTGAATTCCGGCGAAAGCGCTCCCAGCCAACCAGGAACAGTATACCACCGGCTCCTGCAAGGGTGCACATTTTGGCCCTTCGGCACGTTTGTCGATCTCGTATTAACCTCGCGTGTGACTAATGTGTATTTGATTATGTGACGGCCGTTCTTGTGTAAACGGTATGGTATGTTTGGAAAAAAATTTGCGCGAAATATCCGTGGCCTTTTGTCATGGATGGAAAGATACGCAGGGAAAGAAAACTCTTTCATTAACACCCCATGCTGAAAAAGTCTTCATCGCTCGCTTGATTCACTATTTACTGCTTTTTGTGGCCTTTTTAGATGATTATTAACTCAAAACTAAATTGTTGCTTCTTGTTTTAGGAGAAGTCTCGGTTTGTATCCAGTGGCTTGTGCATCATTGGTATGTCTCCCTGGGGTGGAGTTACTACCGAACCTACTGCTCACAGGGAGCTTCTATCCCGGATCACTTATAAGGTGCGCGGAGCTTAAAATGTATCGTCATTGTCACACATGAAAACCCTTGGCTATTATCACAGTGGGAAACTCCGGCCCTTTTTATTAGCTGGTGTATGGGAAATGAGCTTGCGCCCGCACCCTACCCCTCCCCAGACCGTGCGTTCCCGTCCTCTTCTCCAAGGGGATTCTCCTCGAGTCAACTGCTGTCCCCTCCCCTCCCCTATAAGTAACTGACGTTTTGTTGCGCAACTTGTTTCTGAACGTTTCAAGGTTTCAGCGTTGTGCGTTATACGAAGACAGCACCTCTTGTCACGCCACTTTCCTAGAATTTTCTTACACCGTGTGGAACGTAACAAGAACTGCTGTTTTTATTTCCGTGTGTCGGAACACAAACGACTATGCATGGAGACGGCCGGAACACGACCTGTTAAGTATCCTTGAGCGATGTCTAATGCTGAACAACAACGCCTACGTGCAACTTCTAATCTGTGCAGCGGCGATGCCACTTCTATTGGACGGACACTGCTTTCCGCAAACTCTTCACAATACAATTTGCGTACTGAATCTCCTGCTGTTTATTATCATCCTAAATGGGTATCACACCCGGACGGTCCTCATGGCGTTTTACGCGCTCTGCCGCGTTGTTATGAACGTTCAAAGCGTGCTCGTTTCCTTGTACAATATCTACAGGAACTTGCAGACTCAAGGAGATGACTACGTGGTGACACTGCTGTACATTATGGAGTTGTATTTGGTGTTCCTCGTCTTAATTGACAGTAGCACTCGGGTGATAAGCAAAGTTTTCAACCCTAAGAACGATATGTTGGCACAGGACAGTTAGTGTCATTTCATAACGCCACAGGTTACCCATGGACGACTTTGGTCCAGGGTTATGCCACAGGAAGGTTGACCAATTTATGTTATAGGAAGCTCAGTAAATAAAAATCACGGTAGTTTTGCTGTTTTTAGGTCATAACTGATGAAAATTGAAACTTGGTAGTTAAGCTCACAAGTTGCAACATTCCTGACAAACCAAGCAGAAAATATGAAATTAATTTTAACAGGAAAAAAAAATACATGTATTAAATTTTGGCGAATTTTGGAAAACACCGTTTTCAAACTTGAAAAAGCTGGTCTACTTTTTCAAGTTTCAATCATTTCCATATCAAATTCCGTGACACTGCCCCTTTCATTAAGTTAGAGGGCACCGTTAGTTCAGTAAATTATGGCGTAACCTGTGATCAGGCCCAATTTCAGCATCGCTGTTATGTCGTGTCGCCGTTCGCTTTTTTGTGTTTCGGCTTTCCCTTGGTTACAATACAGTTAAAGAAATCACGATACGCATTTCAGTGTGTCGCCAGAGATGGTTATGATGCCAGAAGAGGGTTTCTTAAGTCAGACAAGGTTTGACTTTGTCTAAAAGAGCAAGCCATCTGTTAATTATAAGGCGAACGTAAGATTTCAGGAAGAGGTAGCGTATGAGATAGCTCCTTATCTTCAATGCGCAGTTTTAAATGATATATGGAATTTTTATTGAAAAGTATTTATTTTTATGAATTCGTCACAATATTACAAGAAATATCTGAATAAAGTCAGATGAAGGCAATAATTCTAAATAAACTATTTGCACAAATTGTTCTTTCTGGTTGTTTTTAGATGAACTGTATAGTTACTCATTCCACGTATACATGATGGAATAAAGGAATAAAATGATACATGCAGAGCATCCTTACTGTTCAATATATAGCCCCAGAAATACTACAAGTCATCCTTTCAAACCACTTGTAATTGAATAACAGCGTTTCTTTCAAGGTAAATAGCAATTTACCGTCATGACTGTTAATCTTGTTGCCAACACAAGTTCCATTCAAACCCAGAGTCACTGTCGTAAGAAACTAGACAGAGACAAGAAATAAAGCTAATGGGTAATATAACGTTCAAGTACCCATACAAAGTTCGCAAAGTGTGATGGGAATTACTGTCATTTGCATATCAATGAAAAGTCGTTTGCATAACAAAGACCTCGTCTTGATAACGAGGCCAAAAGCCTCATCCTGATGACGAGGCTGAAAGCAATTCGGGGAAGTTGCTTTGGGTATGTTTTATTGAACTTAATGTAGCTATAACAAATGTTAGTATACAATATTAAAAGCTAATATCGGTGCGTTTACGGACCGATATTAGCTTTTTTACGATCAGAGTACTGCCTAAAAATTGACATAATACATTAGTAGAAGAAATTTTCCAATGATTATCAGCGTTGTCCAGTTGGCACAGTCGGTAGTGCACTGGACTTCAGCGCGAGAGGAGCAGGTTCAAGTCCTGGCTGTGGCGACGAAGGGTCTTCAAAAGGTGAGTACTGCAAGAAAAGAGATAGAAAATAGATTAGTAAATAGGCAAGGAGATAGACAACGCAACGCTGGAAAAAAGGTGAGTGGTAAAAAAAGTAAAAGAAGAAGGGGGGCGATGATGAAAGGGAGAATAAGAAGGGAAGATGGCGCCGGGCAGGATACAGAGAAGAGGGGTGACCACGGGGAGTAGTAGAAGAAGAGGGGTGACCACGGGGAGTAGTAGAAGAAGAGGGGTGACCACGGGGAGTAGTAGAAGAAGAGGGGTGACCACGGGGAGTGGAAGAAGAAGGGGGTGATGAGGGGGAGAGAGATGTGGGAAGGGGAGAGGTGAAGAAAAATTTTTTTTTAATTTTTTTTTTCAAAAAAACGAAAAAATTTAAAAAATTTGGCAGGCAGCGATCAGCCAATCAGATTGCAGTATTTTCATGATTTCCTTTGTTTTTAGGTCACGTGACCAAACTGACCAATCACAGCGCTTGAATTTGTGAATTTCAATTTTCGATCGATCTTGCTTTGTTATTCAAAATACTCGCTCTCTGATTGGTCGGGTTTGGTCACGTGACCTAAAAGCGTAAAATCCTGCTATCTGATTGGTTGATTGCTGTCTGCCCTATATTTTAGTTTAACCGATCTGATAACGTATTGCAGGATTTAGAACACGTGACCAAAATCAACCAATCAGAGAACGAGGATTTGTTATTGCGATCTGATAACGTATTTCAGCTATCAGACCGCAATAACAAATCCTCGTTCTCTGATTGGTTGATTTTGGTCACGTGTTCTAAATCCTGCAATGTGATTGGTTGAATTTGTTGTCTGCTGCATCGTTATTGAATCACGAACGAAATGACCGAAAATTGCCGCTTTTTATCTATTTTTACACAAGTAAACCCACTTTAAGAGTGGGTACCCTCCCACTTTCCTAAAAGAGGTTTCCAGCTTTCAGCTGAGATGTTAATCTGAGCTGTATATTCGAGATAAAGTTAAAAAATTTTGGCCGTTCACTGAAAAGCATACACTGCAGACTATTATCTTAACTATGCAAATAAGTGGTGACAGCAATTGTTTCAAGAACGAGAAAACAATGGTGTGGCTCCTACTACGGGTACCGCGAACACAATAGAGTAACCATTGTTTACGATTTGGTTGGTTATTGTTTCTTGTTTGTCCAGGTCCTCTGTGTAAACTCCAATTCTTGACTTAGGTACCCTCTGGTAAATGAAGTTTGATGCTTCAACTGCCGTCAGACCGAGCTTTCGTGTTCATAGCCTTACTATTAAGCTAGGGATTGCTAAAACATACCTTGAATCTCTGAGCTTGCTTCCCAAATATGTCTTCCATCAGGGCCAGTGGGAGTTGAATTGATTTGTTTTGAACCTCCTGCAAGCATATTAATGAGTGTCACTGTTATAAATTTGAATAAATATTTTCGTTGAACAAAAGATACTCCCATGGGGAGTTATTGTTGACACTGGGTCGCGTACTAGACCTTTCTTTCAGATACCGCGGCCATTTTGAATTCTATTGTTTCAAATAGCTATTATGGGATGTACAGGGGGCAAATACACATCAAGTTGTCCCATGAGCATCCTATAATATTTTTTTCAAACAAGAAAATACAAAACGGACGCTTGAGGTAGAATATAGATAGTTTATTCGCATTACGTTTCGGCCGCCATGTTGGATGACTAAAACAAAGAAACTGGGGCCATGCTGGGTGACTAAACAAATCCTCATGGAGTTTAACTCTGTTTTAGGGCAAACGCTTTTTGTTGTTGTTTCAGTAAACTAATACGGCCGCTTGTCGCGTAAAAGAAAACCAGCTCTAGAATCAAATGCGTAAAACAAAAGAAGCAAAACCCGAGAAACAACGACTCTCAAACAAAGGCTACTCCATTGTGTCTGGTACACGAAAGGAGCCGAGCTATAGGATTCTTCCCGACGGAAGACTTATTAAGGGTCTTCCACTTCCGAACAGTAGCTTCCACCCTTTTCTTACCTCTTTAAGAATGATATCGGGGTTGGATAAAAATTCTCCATCCAAATCCTGAAGCCCGTAAAGTTCAGTGTCCTCCTGCATTCTGCCTGATGCACTGTTAACATGTTGTGAAGAGACCGCCAGCCGGCAACCCTCGGAACACTCAAAATTATAATGGCAATGCTGACACCGGCACAGGAGGGGAAACTGCGAAAAGAAAATCCCGTGAAAACTGTCAGTGAAGCACTTGCAAGGCCACATAGATCCACCCTTAGGCTGAGTCATACAAACATAATATTCTAAGGAACCTATCCTCTACACTTTAGGGTCGCAACAGCAGCAAACTCATTCATTCTCAAAAATAATACTGACTATTTCAAAGCCGTGAATTCGTGTAATCTCTCTCGTATTATCTTAAATATCTTAGCATCTTAAAGGCTGTACCATTCTTATCGTCTATTTATTTTTTAAATTTATTTTTATTTCCAGTGCGTAAGTTTCATGACTAGAACTACATGTACAGGAACCAAAAACAGTGTGCAAAATCGACCAAATTGTATTTAGACTTTGTTCAATTTAAGAGCGAAGCAAATTAAGAAACAGGCTACACTTGAACTTTCCCTTGGCATAAATGTTCCGTTTAAGCTACATCTTACCAGCACACCGAAATGCAGGTGCTGCGGTTGATCCCAAAGGTCCAACAGTCGAACACGCTTCAACTTCTCTGTTCCTGAAAATTCAATCAGTCAGAATTCCCAGTAAATACCTCATGTTGAGTTCACGGTGATTTGTTTACCTAAAAGATCATTTTGCAATCTCCTGAAGTCGGAATTTACTGCAATGCATTAGTTCAGGAGAAGATGCTTTAATCACGGTCGTTGAGTTATCTGATCAGCAAATAACTTACTTTTGAAACGAGGGCGGCGAAGTAAACTGTACTGTACGTGACAGATATGAGAAGATATTCGGTCACATCAGAAAAGTTGAAGTCCACCCAATAAACTTAATGCATCATGATTTGAGAGCGCTTCTCGAGTACAGTTGATATATGACGTTTGAGATAACACACATAAAAATCGCGGCTAAATGAGGCCTTTAAAAGTTCTAGAAGTTTGCTCGGATATGAAAGATCTCCAAATTTGGCCTTGTAGTTTTAAAAGAGAAATGACCGTTTCAATTCTTACCATTTTAATCTTCCATTTGCTACACCTACTAACTGTGGAAATGTCAATAAAGCTATTGAGCTCATGCTAAGAAAAACGTACCGTGATTGGAAGAAGGGAAGGATTGCAACTTAAGGCCGACCAGTTGTTCAAAACCAATTGGAACAAGATCTCGATGCTGCCCACACTGAAGCTTTTGAAGAGTCGATGAGGGAAAAGGTTGACAAAGTTGAAGAAGCAAACCGAAAGTCACAACACCAGCTCAGCGCTGGAAACTCATAAATGATATCTCAGGAGGAAATGCTGGAAGGCAAAAACCACCAAGATCGGGTTGACAGTTGATACGAGCACTTTAAAGGACTTCTGAGACAAAAATCATCAGTTGATGGTGTGGACGAAATGATTGTTCCTGTGATACCTGACCTGGTATAAAACTCTGGTCCATTTACTCAAGAAGAATATGAACTGGTAAAGAAACAAATCAAGAAAGGAAAGGCTGCTAGTGATGTTGGTATTCGTCCTGAAATATTCAAGAAGTGTAACATCGACGACATAGTGTTTGACTTTGCCAATAGACTCTGGCTCAACGGAGAGAAACCTGATCACTGGTCACTCACTGACATCATACCAGTGCCAAAGAAAGGCAACTTGAGCATGCACGACAGAAGCATCAGTCTTACTGCTATTATTGTGAAAATTGTCAACAAGATGATTGTGAATCGAATACAACCTAGCTGTACTTGACCAACACCTACGACTCAATCAAAATGGCTTTAGACCAGGTAGGTCCACAGCAGCTCAGATTCTCGCACTGCGTCCTATCATGGACGGAATCAGAAGTAACAACCCGAGAGCAGTAATGATCTTTGTGGACTTTCGAAAAGCGTCTGATAGTGTGCACCGTGCATGGTAAAATGCTAAAAATTCTCAAAGCGTATGGTATTCCGGAAATTCTTGTAAACGCATTAGGCGCATTGCATGAAGTTAGTATCATCTGATGGGTTAACTGAGTAATTTGACATCGATGCTGGGGTATTGCAGCGGGAAACTCTTGCTCCCTACCTCTATGCCATAGTCCTTGACTATGCCATGAGACGTGCCCTTGAAGGAAGAGATGGAGAATTAGGTTTCAAGATAGAGCGAAGAAGAGGAAGGCACAATCCACTAGTAACCATCACTGATCTGGATTTTGCAGACCATATTGCGTTGCAGCAGAGGAGATTCATCAGGCTCAAGATACGATCATTAGAGTTGAGAATGCAGAACGGGCTGGCGCTCAGAGTTGGAGTAGATGGGAAGACCGAGGCAATGGGTTTCAACCAAAGCACAGAAGTCCAGTTAACATCACGGAGTGGAGATAGCATTAAGTGGGTTGTCGACCGTCACTTTAAATACCTTGGGTCCGCATGGATTAGCCGTTCCACAAAGGATATCAAGATGCGCAAGGCATTGGCATGGAAGGCTTACCACAAGCTGCAAAACATCTGTAAGTCAAGCCTAGTAAGGGAGATGAAGGTGCGGGTATTCTTGATTACAGTTGAGACAGTTCTCCTGTACTGATGGACACGATACTTGGACTTCAACCAGCGCTCTTGAAAGTCTCTTGATGGAACATACACCCGTTTATTACGAAGGGTCTAAATATCTATTGGAAAGAGCACATGACAAATGAAGATTTAAACGGGAACCTTCCTAAGGTAACATCAAAGATACTGGAAAGGCGGTTAAAGCTGTCTGGCCACTGCGTTCGCCATGAGCTAGAAGAGGCATCCAAATTAGTGCTATGGCAACCGAGTATTGGAAAGGTAAATAGAGGTAAGAAGGAGATCACGTACATTGACTGTTTAAAGAAAGACACTGGCCTTGAGGAAATCAAGAAAATACGAACTCAATGTGAAGTGTTTAAAACCTGGACAACTTAAGTCTATCCAGTGGTTGGCTCACTATAAGCAAGGTAATGCGATGCACACATAAGCTAGGTAACGGGATGTATGAAAACCTTGGCAAATGTTTTATCCGGAAAATATTCCATAAACTGGATGGCAATCTATCCATTAGTCACAAGTCTGTATTGGCCACAAGTTCAAATCTTGTTGAGATCTTTGACACAAGTAGTGGCTTAGCTTTCATTTTGTCTCACGGTTGTACAAACTATGACATTACTTACGTGAAAGAGCGCGGAGGTGCTAACACAACTCAGTAATAACTAGCCAATCCAATCCTTTTTCCCTTGACAAATCTCTCCAACGCTCTTTATCAGATGTTTGAGGCATCCTCTCATCCCACGTCTAGATCGAGAGGGGAGCGATGGAAATCAACTTTTAAACAACTCCGTAGCAGCTCGTAGAACCGGTCTACTGGCGCTTACTGGTCCTCCTTATTCGAGGGTAACGGCGCATATGTAAAACCTCTAATTTGCGTCGATCATGGACCTTGACATTGCGAAAAGGTTGCACAGAGAGAGAGCTACCAGCGAAAGCGATTGGACTGACGACTTTAGTCTCGAAGATTCGCTCCCCCAGCATCGAGTGTCTTGAATGCAAAGGACTCAATTTAAGACCCATAGGTCAAGTCTAGAGTTAAATCGCTTGGACTCTTACTTAAGTCCAGATCTAAGTAGGGCTCTTAGGGGTTTTTACTTTCAAGAAACCCCGCTGCCGATCTTTGTTTAACTATGCGCGCTGATTGATGCCAAGTGCATCACCTCTTCAAGGGCTATACTCGTTCATTCGAGTAAATAACTTAATTGTAACAGCCATATTCTGACAACAGATATGCTTACCTCCGACGTGCCACATCTGTACAGTTCGTTGATGTACCGTTAGATGCTCGAAAATGTCCAGTGAAAGTCAGTGTCATAACAGCTTCGCCAGTTGCTGAATAAAAATGCACGATTTAAGCGTCCATGGGACGGCTAATAGGCACCGATATCTTGAAGATATATAACAAGCCAAGAACATCCAACGGGACGTTAACGGAGGCTGCTATTTCCGGCCAAGACGCAAAAAGCTAAAGAATGACTGGCAATCCACCAAACTTGCATCCCTGCGGTTAAACGACATCTGAAAGAAAAAGAGCAACAGAGAAGAACTTAAATGAAGATTTTCTTTTTCCGGCACAGTCTATTGATTAGGAGTGAAACATAATCAAAATCACTGCACGCTGCGTGAAATAGCTTTAAGTTCCTAAATTCTTGAAATATTATGAAGAAATGGACAATAATACATGCATGATTTTTCTTTCCACGAGCTATCTCAGTTTAATGGTTTCCTTACCCTTACTTGTTGTGTAAACTTTGGGACAGTTTGTCCCCCACCTAGGTCTTGCGAGCGATGTAAATGCTTTTAAGGGCAAACTCCGAGATTGCACGTTTTGGACGGTATTTTTGGAGTTTATAATTTTTAAATGAGCCCACATCAATAGATTAAATTGTAACCTTATAGTTACAAACAGAAGCCTGCTTCTGTTACAGACAATTGTAGACGTCACATATTCTATTTATACACGTTCGTGTTTTGAAAACCTCCTACACGCAACGTCTTAAACTATTGATTGATTGATTGACTAATCGATCGATCGATTGCTTGATTGATTGATTGATGTTAAGTGTGCAGCTCAGTATAACCTACTCTGAAACTCGACCAGCCTTGTGTGTTCATCTCAAGTGTGATGATGCTAAAGTTGCTATTGCAATATATTGACCATCAATGGTTTATAGGCTGATAAACAGGAGCTTGGAAGAACACGAGACCTTCTTCGAGTTTCTGAAGGATTGTCGCCCTTCATTTGTGAACGTCTTACCCTTTCAGGCTCGCTTTCTTTTCATCTCGTCTACCTTCGATAGTCAGTTGGTCACATGATCACCCAAATTCTGGATGTTTTAAAAAACCGTTGAGAGGGAGGGAAGGTATAGTGGCTACGAGAATGCAGCCCACCCTCCCTGCGGTATTCTTGTAACCGCGTGGTCATGTGACCAGCTGCAACCAGGGCATCGAAAGAGAAAGATCCTGGGTTCTAGTTAGGCCAGCACCTGTTTTGAGCCGATGGAATTCAGATTGCATCAAATTACATTTGCGCTTGTTACTGTAAACGCAAATTTACCAACGACTGTGGACGCAATTGCACTCTTTTGTTCCAATGAAAGCTTTACTTTATAAACACCACAAAAAAAATATCGTATCCAGATCTCTATTTGCTGAATGGGTGCAAGATTAAAGCCCCCTCCCCACCCACCTCCTTGAAAATCTCATTTTGAAGCAATATCACAATCTTCCCTCCCGGCTTCGGGCCCTTCTTATGTCACGTGAGCCATTCATTTTATCCCCTTTCGGTGTTGCATACCAAGTTTGCTGTACATGTAACTTAAATGTTCAAGTTTTGTTTAACCTAATCAGATTTTGGCATTTGCGGTCAATTACATTATTGTCATGTCTTTTCTCAGTTGTGATAATTTGAGGAGGTTCTTGTTGGTCACTATTGGATCAAACCAGTGCAGTTTCAGCTAGAGAAGTCTTTCTACAATGCGATTTCTTTTAATGGAAAACACGTTCAATATTTTGAACAATAAATTAAATCTGACAAGCCTGTGAGAAGTCATTATTTAGAAGTCACCATTACACGGTTTTTCACTTTGAAATAAACATTTGGAACAGTCTTCATTTTCTAAATACAACAATATGACTTAATAGTATGGCATCTGACAAGCTACCAACATTCAATTCTATATTTAGCACACCTCTTTTCCAAGCACCCCACTCCCCTTCCCAAAATTAGGCGTAAAATAAATAAAGCCCCGCCTTTTTAACACTGATGCATCTCTTGACAAAAAGCTTCATAACTTTAATCATGCGAGCTTTAGTAGCTCAAGCAAACGGCAAATGAAGAAATCGATGGAAATGCAACTATTGCAATACAATGGCACCAAATAAATAGTAACTCATGAGGTCATGAAAAAGGAATTAAGTCTTTACCCTTTGAATTTAACAGCGTTACAATGGAAGATAAAAAGACTCATTGTGCACTTATCAGCGTTAAGCCCCACAATGAGGAGGATGGGGGGGGGGGGGGGTCTGACTATGGGAAATTTGACAATTTCCTGGAAGCTAGAGTCAAATTCCCAACCCCAGGGCATCTATTGAATGTCAAACTCTGGGTCTCCCGAATCAAGGCTGGTCTGAACATTTCAGATGCAAACGATTTTCCATGTATGAGGCCCCAAACATAAATACATTATGACAAAAATGAAAACGAGACCCTCTCCAAATACACACAGCAAACAACAAAATCCTAGTTTAAATAAGATGATGTTGAAGTTAATCGGTGCAATCCATGACTGGCAGGTAAGAAAGAATTACAGCAAGCAGGCCATCTTCTTTTTAAACATCGGCATCTCCAATATACTCTCTGTGGAGATCAAAAAAGGCATCACATTAGCTTGCTATCTTGCATGCCACCTTACATAAAAAGCTTTTGAAATAGCTCAATGCAAGTGCATTTTAATGGGTTGCTTGTGCTAAGTCGAGCCAGTGGGTATCCTGTGACAGACTGCTTGCTGCATTTCTTTCATTGCAGTGATAGGCATCGCACATTGCACAACTTTTCAGCATTTTTTTATCATTCGTAAACATTAGCAAATTACCCAAAATAATGTTAATTTTACCAACAAATAATGATCAAGTGCTATTTGTTAGTTAACACTGGCAGTGTTCAAGTCTTAAAACTGTCTTTCATAGTTATTTGAAACATGCTTTCTAAGTTAGTTTATCATCTGATGTAGTGAAGTCAAGAAAAATCTATTTTACTTTCCTTGAAATTTAGTATTCATGATAATAGTTAAAGTGGATATGCCTTGCTAAGCCTTGCCTCCTAGCAAAGAGAAGAGTGGAAATGCCTACACAAAACACAATCCTGTGTTTTTCCTCACCACACAGATTTTATTCTTATATTATGGTTAGTGAAAATATTTCCAGCTATTTTCCAAGGTGAAAGTGCAAGACAAAACTTTATCAGAAAGGTCCCCACTGGTTATTAATTTCAATGTTTATAGCCATGCAAAGCTGGTAAGAAAAAGTGTTAGAGGTTAGAAAAAAGTTTTAGAAGTTGTTGAAAAATTTGTTTTGAAGCAATACTCCTACCTTTGAACACATTCATAATCCCCTTCACCTCATTAATGGCCAACAAATTGCGGCATTTTTATGCTAAATTAACAGAAGAGCACAAAAGACATTAATTTGAAAACTGGAAGGTTAAAGATTTTATGCGTGCTGTATGCAAGAACCAGGTGTCTGTTGATTGGTAAGGTTTATTCATGTGATGCCTTTTTCATGTGTTGCTAGGTGATCACATGCTGGACATGTGCTTGGTGTGGACTCTGGATCTGATTGGGGATTGGTTTAGTATCTAACGGAAAAGGGTTTAACAACGTTCAAACATGCAGTTATTTCTCAACCTGGTAGTAACAGGGACGAGGAGGTGCATTTGTCAATCAATCAGTCAATCAACTGAAAAATCATGTAGTACTTTATGTCAAAACAACAACAACAACAACAAACGAAACAAACAAACACCACACAGCGTCCTTTTTAGATAGGCCATAATGGTAAGAAATGAACGGTTTGTTCAGTGGCCGGCCGAGCTCAAATATCCCACATTCCCAAGTTTATCATTTGAAGCATATCATGATTATAGAATTTAAATTAAAATGTATTAATTTTCATATTTAAACCGACTTGAAGACTTAAGCATTTTATCTTAGGTACTGACTTAATCATTTAAACTAAGCAATGGCAGCCTCCTACACAGACCATCTTTTGGCTCATCATGCAATCTTGGAGGAAGGATTACATGATGATCCAAAAGAATGCTAAGGCAATGGAGTTAGTGCTGAGTTTTAGACAACCACCTGAATTGAATTTAAAGGGCCAATATGAAAGCGTGATATCATTGACAACAAAATTTTCCACCCTTCAGCACACAAACAGCGTACTTACATTTCCATTTGTTTGACAGCATCACTCGAGCACATGACCGTGGTCTCATAATGGCAGTCTCTGTGTGTCACCATTTTACATCCTGACAGAACAACAACAACAACAACAATTCTTAGCACGTTTCGATAGGGTCAAGAAACTATTTCGATCTTGCTTTCGTTTTCCATTACCAAGATTGCTGACTGGATAGTAAAACTCACGCCAGTCTTTTGACTAAAGAGAAATGAACCCAAAACCAACCCTGACTTTCTCACATGCATTCTTCCTGTGCTTAGTGCTGCTTGCTTGTACCTGCCTCAGCTTTGCCTTGTTTTTGTGATTGGTTGGATTAATAATTTATTTATTGTAACACTGGTTTTGGTTCGAAGGAAAGCACTGATGTAAGTCACAAGTCAGGCAAGGGTGTCATTTAACCAATGTCAGCATTGATGTACATGCCAAGAATATGTTTTAATTTCAAAAGACAAGGAATTCATCAAAACTTGTTATATTACCTCTGCATTGGTAGCCTTGTTTTCCAACTTTTCCCTTTATTGATTTGCTGCACACAGCACATTCTGGTGGACTGTTTAATTTGAGAGGAAATAAACACAGTCAATTCAACATCTTTCTTTTTCACAGGTGCTACATAAACAGTGACCTGAACCAGTTACAGACACCGCAAACAGTCACGCAATTGTCACAAAACAGTCATACCATACAGTGACACAACAGCATTGCCAAACAGTCACGCAAGACCTGCTTACCTTCCAGTGAAGTGAACAGCAGTGAAGATGTGATCATTGTAGATGTGGAGCTTGTTGCCTTTCTCATATGCCCCTCTTTTGGCCATCACTGGGGGAATATGTGAATATCTGAGGAGAAAGAACAGGTAGACCAGTTGTGTTATCAAAAAACTGCATTTAGCATTTTGAAGCACTAGCCTAGCTGAGCAAATACACTCTTCTGAAGGACTAAAAAGAAATGCGAATTTAAATTGCTACTTTCATGATGATGCAACTTTCAAACTAATGTCAAATAAAAAGCTAGTTGATTGATTACTTTGGAAGTTTACACTGAAAATGTAAGCAACCAGCGCTTAGCACAGAAAAACACGCAAGTCACCATTGCTTTCGGTTTGGATTTGATTGGTTAAGAAATTGACGTGGGAGTTTTCAGCCAATAACAAAGAGCAGTGGAGCAAATGAAATGAAACACCAATCAGTTTGGACACTTACTTGGAAACCACCCTAAAACATTTTGCACTGTTCATACAGTATTTTGCCCTTGTGTTGTTCCCCCTTTAATCGGCTTTCCCATCCTAGCCTCCTTTCAACATAAGCTGCAATAGGCCTAGTTTCTGATTTCACTCCACACACTTTCTCAAGGCAAACCCAACTGCAAAACCATTGTGACTGGTAATTACTTTGACTTTTACATTATGCTGTCATACACTTTATTTATAAATCCTTCTTACTTCTTTTGTCCTTTGCTGACTGTTTCTATGATCAGTGTAGAGTGAGGATTGGGAAAGTAACTAAGGAGAGATGACTGACTGGTGGATTTACCTGTTGTGGAGAGAAAAGATGAGAGAATGTGTTCTTATTGCAGATACAACCTCATTGGACTGGTATAGGAACCTCATTGGACTGGTATAGGAACCTCATTGGACTGGTATAGGAACCTCATTGGACTGGTATAGGAACCTCATTGGACTGGTATAGGAACCTCATTGAACTGGTATAGGAACCTCACTGGACTGGTATAGGACACTGCTCTCTTGTTTTTAGGGTTACAGTGTGGGACATTGTTTCTTTTGTATGTTTATCTGGGTCCCTTTTTTTCCGTCAAACCAATCCTGAGAGTCACCGTAAATGCTATGTGCTGACCCACTTATTCCAGCAATAATGGCTCGTGAACAAAAATGGCAAGATGCTAAGTCATATTTGTAAATAATTAGGAGAGTATGTGCTCTCTCGTTGGTCAATAGGTGTGTTTAGATGAGGGTATGTAAACACAGTTGTGACATCACATGAATTTTGATTGGTTAGGTGTTGTCAGATGTGCATTTTGATTGGCTGGTAGGAAATATGAGCGTGTATCAAGAAAATCTATTTCAATCAAGAAGTCAATAAACAGCATTTCCCTTCATTGGTCGAATTATTTTCAAGAAATATTTTATTAAAGCAACAGAGGACTCAGGGAGTTGGGAGAATTCTCCATAGTTATGCAAACCATCGACTGCGCCTCACGTTTGCATAACTGTCTCGAATTCTCCCAACCACCCTCATGTTTAGATGAGGCTATGTAAACAGGGAAAAAGTCCCCTATTGCTTAAATCTAAGTTGAGAGAAAGCGACAAGATTGAGGGTGGGAAAAGGTGCAATTCCCTTAAAATTAAGGTTGCCACTTAGCTGAATGAAGAAAATTCACTGAATTATAGACAAAAGATCCTTGGGCACCTGAGCTTAGCTATATGAGACCATGAATTCTAATTCATTCATACACAATAATTCTTGAAATGACACTAACCCTGCTATGGAGGAAACACTCAAGCAAACCTAGTGGCTGGTCATTCTTCCTGACCGTGGCAACCATGAAAACAAATTGAACCCAGCACTGTTTGTAATATTGGTGACACACCAGAAATTACAATAAGGCATTAACTGAATTGGTGGCTGATATGGCTCTGGCCTGTACAGCTTAGCCTTAGCCTGGGATGCCCTGACTTGCCCCCAGCCTACCCTCATAATCCAAACAAAAAGGTGAGATACTCACGAAGATTAGATGTTTCAGCTACGGGCAAATCCCCTGCATGGTATGAATGCCTAACAGGGTCATGTCTTGATAAAGCTCCCTGTTCAGATTCCTCATCTGTTTTCCTGTCAGCTACAGCCATACTTTGTGGTCTTCTTCTAAACATGTTAAATGACCGACGTAACTTGGGTTTTGTGTCAAATTCTGGAACTGGTTCTACACTTTCCTCTTGTTCCTTTGCCATCTCCTTAACACCTTCATCCTTTTCTTCCACTTTCACATCTTCCTCCTTCTTGACTTCAGCTTCAGTTTCTTTATCTTCGTCACCTTCACTTTTCGTTGTCGCCTCTTTGTCTTCAACATGTTCCTCCTCCGTTACCTCTTCTTGAGTTTCTTCTTCTAAAACTGCAGCTGTACTCTGTGGTCTCCTTTTGAATAAATTAAAAGACCGCCTCACCTTTTGTTTACTGTCAAACTCTACATCTTGTTCTGCACTTTCTTTAACTTCCTTCTGTTTATCCTTGTCAGCTTCTGCCACTTCCCCCGTTTTCACATCTTCTTTTGTTTCTTCTGCTTCAATTTCCTTTTTTTCTTCTTCACCATCAACATTCTCCTTGTGAGTTTCAACTTCTACAGTTGGAGCCTGTGGTTTCCTTTTAAACAATCTAAAAGACCGACGTGCCTTATGTTTAGTCTCTAGTTCTCCTGGTTCCTCTTCCTTTGCTTTCTGTTCATCATCTTCTTTCCCTTCCTCTGTTTTCTCATCTTCCCTCTTATCTTCTCCTTCAGTTTCCTTCTTTTCTCCTTCATCTTCAACTAGCACTTCCTCCTTCTTCTCACTCTCTGGAGCTTCTCCTTGTCCAGCCCCTGTTTCTTCCCTTTTTTCTTCCTTCTTGTCCACTTTTCTTCTTTTAAACAAGTTAAATGACCTTCGGTGTTTGGGTTTTAAGCTTGGTTCTTCTGTTTTCTCTTCTGGTTCCTTTGCTGTTTGATCCTCGACATCTTCCTTCTCTTTTAGCTCCTTCTCTTCTTGTCCCTTATCATGTTTTTCATTGCTTTCATCCTCAATTTCCTTTGCCTTCTCTTTTCCTTCCTCCACTTTGCTTTCCTCCATTTTGCTTTCCTCCTCTCTTCTTTCCTCCACTTTGCTTTCCTCCTCACTTCTTTCTTCCACTTTGCTTTCCTCCACTTTGCTTTTCTCCACTTTGTTTTCCTCCTCCACCTCCTGGAAAAGAAAAGGAACAAAATTCCTTTCCTAGTTCAACTGACTGACTCTTAATCTCTTAGTTCTTTACCTGAACTGACAGCAGCCTCAACATCCAGCTGGTAACACTTTCCTGTGGTGATTAGTAATGTGCATTTTGGGGTTTTTGAGTTTTTTGAATCCTAAGGTTTCACCATTTAAATTAAAGCTTCCGAGTAGTTCTTGCAGTTTATTGTGCTGTACAGTGTGGTTCTAACTTTTGCGTCTGGGTGAAATCCTCAAGTATGACCATTCAAATGAAAGCTGTCAAGAAGTACATGTCAGTGGAGCTGTTTATTATGCTGTACAAAGTGGTTCAAACATGGCTTTTAATGGGTATAATCCTAAGGTTTGACCATTCAAATCAAAGCTCTTGATCAATCCTTCCCTGTGGCACTGTTTATTATGTGGCATAGTGTGTTTCAAACGTTTCAGCCCACATGGAAAGCCCTGAAGTGTGACCATTAAAATGAAGGTTGCTGAGCAAAACGTTCCTATGGAACTGTTTATTATACTGTACAATGTGGTTCTAATGTGGGTAAAATCGTCATGTGACCATTCAAAAGAAAGCTGTCAAGCATTACGTTACTTGTGGTGTTGTTTATTGTGCTATACAATGAGGTGGTTTTGATTTTTTGGTCTGTGGAAGAAATACAAACTACATCCTTAGAAGAATTTTCCTTCCAAGATATTTCAACCACAAGTGCTAGAAACGTTCCACACTGGTACCTTTGTCAGAGTTAACAGAGTACAAAAACACTGTACCTGCTCGGTTGCCTTTATAAGCTCTGCAATTGCCACTAATTCATCTTCATCTTTCTGCTCACTTTCATGTGATGGCCCAGGCTCTGGCTCTGCCTCTGGCTCCACCACAACAACAGGAAGGGAGACTGGTTCTCTGTGTGTTTCAGGCTGTTTGTACATCTCAGGCACCTGCTCATCATCATGGTAACCATTTGTTTTGGGTGTCTCCCCTTCACCATGTTCATAAGCTTCAATCTCCATTGCCAGTTCATCCAGACTTGACTCTATGTAGCGCTTACGAACTGGAACGTGCCCGTTTACCACACCAGCATCCACACCATTCTTATAGGCTGATGGTGTGTCTTCTGATGGGCTGCTATGGGCACTGGGTCTTTCATTACCTGACAGAGATCAACAAAGAGCAAAGAGCGGTTAAAATGCAATTGTTTTGATATTCAAACAGAGAGAAATGAATGAATAGATGGACCGATGGATGCAAAAATTCTTAATAGTCTACTGACCACTCTCCTTGAGGGGCTTTTCATGACAATGACAAAAACAATACAAATGAACACAACTGAGTTGAGAAGTCTAACTGGCAGAAGCCAAGGCAGCTGGTTGACAACTGGTGATAAGTTGAAACAACTGGTGATAAGTTGAACACTGCAGAGTGATTTCCCTGGTGGGCGGCATTATCCACCTTTAGAACAACCGAGGCTTGGCTAACACTGAAGGTCTTACCACTTCACTCTAACTCACCAATAATCGGCAGAGTAGCATCAATCACTTTGCCATCCTTGTCAAATGTAAACTGAAGAAAACAGGAATCAAACACAATGATTACAGTTATTTTGCTTAACTCGCTCTACTGCTCAGGATTGAAGAAGGTGAATGTAACCGAAGGGCTCCAGGCAAAAAATAAGTAGGTTTTTTTTGTGCTTAGTGGCCAAATTTTGCACAACACATGGCAATTATGTTATTGAATTACCTCTCCCAAGTGACATGAAGAAAATAACAAAGGAAAAGAAAAACAGTCTGCTGGCACTGGGATGGGAGGAAGGGGACAAAAGAGAAAGAAAATATGAAAATACAGGGAAAAAATTTGGGGGGGGGGGGGCTTCTTTTCATTGTGCAGTCAACTCCCGATAACTTGAACCTTCAAGGGGCATTGAAAAAGGTTTGAGTTATTGAGAGTTGAAAACAAAGGACCAGAAATGAGGGAAAAAACCGGTGTTTTACTGTTTCTCTATTCATACAGTATACATTATTAATCAAATTTAATTATAGAGAAGTCTAGTGAAAATAGAACACTAAATTACTGTAAAAATCAGAATGTAATGTAACCAATGAAACCTGAACTGGACTGACACATTTTGTGAAATGCAAAAAAGGACAAAGATCACACGGCTGCTTCAAAATAAATTAACTGTTTTCGACTACAGTACACCGTTTGTTTTTACTTGTGATGTATTGACAGACGTGGTTCGAGTTATTGAGTGTAAAAAGATATAGAGAATGACCTGAAGGGAAATGAAAACTGCTTCGAGTTAGCGGGAGGTTCAAGTTACCAAGGGTTAAATTGCAGTAAATGTATGATGGAAATCCAGAGGAAATCGATTTTGGTTTGAGTTAGCGAGGGCTTGAGTTATTGGGAGTCAACTGTATTGACCTAGTTTTTGGCAAATACATGTAGCATGAGGAAGTTCACCCCATAATTTTAGTGTACTTGATTCGGTGGAAATTGGCCTAAAAACCGCGCAAAAAGTCACCTATGCCATTTTTGCCCAGGGCCCTTCAATTCATGTGTAAGTTCCCAAACCTCTAGGCTGATATCTCCTTTGGAGTGATCACTCTTGGATGATTTGGGCAGGACAGGTAGGATGAGTCGACAAGTCTGATCTCTGTTCACAGTCGACAGGGGAACAATCACTTGACCAAGGTAATCATCTATGAATTCAAAACAGACACAAGACAATGATCCAGTTGCTACCCTGGTTATTCTAGTTTCCCCATGCTTGGTGCCAACTGCCTTTACTTGCTGTGTGCCCTGATTGGCTAGTAAAACCAATTCGTGAATATACTTCAATTTGTGATTGGCTGAAGAGCGTATTTTCATCAGAACATGATCGGCTCTTGATTACTTTCATTTTAGTTTTATGACACTCAATTGAAAATGGCTTCATTACCAACACTAAAGAACAGCGATGCTTGTTCTTGTTAAGAACAGCGATGCTTGTTCTTGTTGCTTTTACCAGTAGTTTTTTTTTTCAGGATCTTTCAACCTGTTAAGGTCCACAAAATTGGGACTGAATCATGTAGCATACCAGGGCTCGAAATTGCGATGAATACGGGCAGCAATGCGCCTAACATTTCCTTGTTGGCGACCAAAAATTCTGGTCTAGTCGCCACCTTGGTGACTAGATTTTTATACTATTTAGATTAAAAATTAAACAGGTCAAGTCCAAAAGTATGTTAACTTGTCTAGTTTTACTTTCGTCTTGAGAAAAAAGATCAAACTTATATCAGCAAAGTCTGTCTGTTTTGACTTTTGACATTACCCTTTCTCCCTTTTAGCGCGGGTGCAGAATTTAAAGTTGGTACTTCAATTTAAAGTGGTGACTAAACATTTACTGCTGGCGACTATTTTTCGCCACTTAGCATCAGAGAGCGACTAAGCAATAATTATTTTTTTCAATTTTGAACCCTGCATACTGTACTTTGTTCACTCTACAGCATAGTATCAGGTTCATTTCAATGTTTTACAAGATAATAAATTACATGTAAAGCTTCTTTAAAATCAAGTCACCTTGTTCTTCAGTAAATTCATTATCATCCATGTGACTATTAGCATCTGTTTAAATAAGAAATTTAATATACAAATCTCACATATGCTTTTTATTTTAAAGTTTCATTGTACTTGAAATGAAGAAAGCAAATACTTTTCATCCTTCAGTCAGTATGTTTAATAACCATGAACAACAATAATTACTTTCAATTTTTGGCATAAATTACATATTTTTTAGGAATTATCAGTTGTTAAAGATATTCAAAATTGGATTCATTTCAAATAACAACTTAAAGATTACATTAAAATATGTTCCGCAGTAAATGATCAGTGAATGTTTTGCACACGAAATCAATAAATTATTAAAAGTTAATAGTTAAGTATAAACTTATATAATTTTACAGCAACAATCCCCTAGTAAAGAAATAAAACATCTATAATTGTGTAGAACATCAAGAAATTAACACCATCAAATATAAAACTGACCTTTCTCAGTTCTTTCATAGTTATAAATATCTAGCGTGATCTCCTTGGTTTTAGGAGTTATCTCACTAAAAGGGTAAAAGCAAAAAACAGAATAATGAGTTAAAACAACTCTTACAGCATTAGTAAAGGACCAGTAAACTCCAAATTAATAACAAGCTCCTCTCTTTAACAGCTACCCTTTTTTTTGTGATAATCACTACAAACACCAAGACATTTCAATGCACAAAACCTCAAAACATTTTCTTTTGCTTAAGTTAAATGACATCATAACACATATTTTGCCTTGTCAGTAAAACAGAAAAATTGGCCCACAGTGCATGCACATGGTTACTGCTTTAAGGTGACCATGTACCTTCAGGGGTGTATCACGTCTGCTTTGAACTGTGGGTACCTAAACCCACAGGCAAGACAACCCTGAAGGTATACAGTAACCTTAATGTGCATGATGCCATCACAGCAAAGCACTTGCAACCACACTGACAAATGCAAACTTAAAACGAAATAAAGCCTGAATATTAAAAACAAAAAGAAGAAGAAGAAGAAGAAAACAGAGCAAAGGAATATTAAAAAAAATGTACTGCATGGTTCACGAGTGGGACTTGAAGCCACTACCTACGGCTTCCCCACTGATCCGGGATACGCACCTTTAACCACACTGTCACGTCTCAAAAATGCCAAAATTAATATGTAAACAATGATAAAAATGTGGACACTCACTCACTCACTCTTACAACACAATGACAGAGTGGCTTCACCTCTACGAGGCAGTGGCCACACAAAAACAGAAGACAGTCTGAATGTTAGGGGTAAATGGACACAAAAACTGTCAACTTTCTTGAGTAGTCAATTCCAAGTTTCTACGAGAATTTCATCAAAAAATAACCAAAGTACTGTATTAAAACCAACCATAAAAAGTAACAAATTCTTATCAATACCCTATAGTAACAAAAGATAAATAAATGAATAGCAAGAAACAACTGCCTCTCACAGGTCAAATTGTGTCGACTTTAAAATGCAAAAACAGTGACAGTATTTTACAAAGGGTGTGTTAATAAATGCAAACTCACAAAGTGAAATATTCATTCCAGAATGGATTGTCATTATCTCTGAGCATGCTGGTTCTCTTGCGCTGTACTGGATTGCTGGTTGATATGATGCAGTACGGACTGATGGGTCCTTTAAAAGTCAAACAATGTAACAATTACTACCAACAATAAGGGGAGCACTAACCCTTTCATAAGACCTCATAAGCAGTCCTTTAGATGATTTTATTGTATAAGAATGAGCAGGGGTATGATAACCCATTAAAAGACTTCTTATACTGAGAATGACAGAGGGATGTACAATAATCCTTTAACCTCCGAGGGGTCGCCAAGTTGCGAGTAAAATCGTCTGGTGTCAGACAGAGTAAAATCTATATTAAGTGGCACTATTGGGAGTGAAAGGGTTAAATATAGTCTGTTATATTATTTTCATGCACTCAGCAAAAATTGCACCCCCTGGCTTCACCCTCCAAATTTCCCCTGAGCAGCAACTAGTGGCTATGCTCTTCCTTTTAGATCTTAATAAAGCACCGTTCTATGCTCTACAGGTTGATAAACCATGAAGGATGTTGGAAGAATGCAAAAAGAATTCATAAATCATGAGCCGTAGGTGAGTGATTTACAAATTGTTTGAGTGTTAACTTCCTACATCCCAAGTGGTTAATCATGCCTATAAGTCATAGAAAGGTGTGGTCTATTGCTTGTGTATAATAATTCAGAAAATTTGCAAAATTTCTGTGAGTTTACTGGCACAAGAAGCTATAGGTGATAGACCAATCAGACCATGCACACTGATTTGCTCATTTATTAAACATCATACAAACTAACATCAAATAATGAGGTCCACATGTTAACATTGCAACAACAACAACAACAACAACAACAACAACAACAGCAAATCTCATACCGGTTTTATCTTTTGTGCAAAGACCACTTGCCTTTATGACTACAAAGGAAGAAAAAAGAAAATGTAGAATACAAAGTTGTATGTTATATGAAAATGAAAATCATACCTTCTTGGGTAAATTAGTGAGATGAATCACCTTATAAGAAGAGAGTCTGGAAGTTGGAGATGACAGTGACAATTCAAGGAACTAGCCCTTCCACACCTTCTGTTACACAACGTGAAACACTCACAGAGATAACAAACCTTTGACAAGAAGTTTTCCTTCTTCTCCAGCACATGACACAGATGAAGGAGAGTCAAGCCTTTCTTTAGAAGCAGAGCTCTACAAAGATGACACAAATACTGAATCATTCATCAGGATGTAAAACACATCATCTCATTTACAATATGCCATCTTTTGATATTTCAGTCCTAAAAGCATGCAGGACAGTTATTCCCCCAACCTAGTTTAATGGCTTAGCCTACGAGTGTCCTGTAGCTCAGAGGAAGAGCATCGTAACTAGTAACAGGAAGGTCAAATGTTTGACTCACATAAGAACTGACCTTTTTTCAAGTATGCCAGCACCACTAACAGACGAATTCGCCATTTACACCTCACCAAAATAACTGAGACTGTAACTACCATGTGCTTCGGTAAGTTCAGCTAAGTGATGACCTAAGCCTGTGAGAGAGGAGGGGTGGGTGTTGGGTCATGCACATCCTCTCCCTTTTCCTACCCTACACCCCATTAGAAATTTTGCTTGCAGGCTGGTTGAGGTCTTAATGAAGATATGTTGCAACACTGCACATGAAATTAACCCTCCATGGATGCCCTTCATACCCTTAATTTTAATAGCCGGCATATAGAAAATGCTATTCCCTGGTTCAAAACTAAGGAGACCCAGCTAATAAAATTCTAAGTGTAATAAGTTGTGGTAAATTTGTTTAAGTGCACACACTTGTAATATTAACCACATTATTGAAAACACCAAAACAAGCAAATTTGAACAGCATGCATGCTTCGATGGCCAGTGCCGAATACAAAGTAAAACATAAGCTCTTTTAGAACATATACTTGGCTATCATTGACCATAGAGAATTTAATTACACAAATTAGAGCCCATATAAATGTGACTCTGAAATTCAATTTAATGTGTTTTACCTAGGACATATAGTTTGCACAGCAGCCAGTATGGGTAAGAATCACTATATCAAACAGCAGTCCAATTCTATGTTATTCAAATATACTTCCAATACATGTGACATAATATTGTGCCAAAAACAACAAAGGACCTTCAAATATATTTTTTTACAAAGTCCAATATTGAACCAAAATGGTAGATGGGAAAGTATGCAAAATCGGAACTTGAAATGGCTATGAACTTTCCATGACAAAATCTGATCGGCAAATTTCTCAGACAAAAGAATTTGCAACACTAATTATAATAAAAGTGAGAAAAATAATGACCACAAATGACAGCTACAGATTTGTAAATTTTGAACAGGATAGAAGCTCAGATGCACACAAACATTAAATGTAGCATGTTCATTTACCAGTAGACAACTTCAAGCTATATTTAAGAGGTATAACTCACACAGTTTGACCATGAAGCTTACCTTCGGACGTCGTCTTTCATTCACAAACACATAAACATGAACATTGACAAAGTAGTTGTTTTCTATTTGAACAAGAGAGCTCTTCATTTTTGCTTTTGAAAATTATTGAAAGCTGTGTTCTTGAAGAGTGACCTTGGATATAGAAAGAGATTCTTGAGTGACTTTGTATCCTCAAACATCACCAGGCTCTCGAAACGGTTTTCTCCCCAGGAAGTGAAAGAGTCACTCGCAATAATTAGGAAATGAAAATTCAGCTGGCTCTTGGACATTATTATTCAGATTCATGACAAAAATACTCATCAAGAATTCACATTGAAAATTAATATCCGCACCAATTGATATAATTAACACAACAAAGAGTTAAATATCAGTATCTTGTACAAATTTCTCTGAAGACTTTGAAGTTTTCTCCATCTTAAATAAGACACACAAAGCACAGTTGAGCATACAGGAAAACAGTTGATGATATAAATTATTAAGGTGAACACGATTTGCATGACAAGAGAGACAGGTGGCAGTTTTGTTGAGATGAAAGAAACTCTCTCCTATTTTCTGAATTGGACTTGAGCTTCATTGTTTGGCAAGGTGTCTACTCTGAATGCTTAGCCACACAGCTGACCAGCAAACAGACAATCAAAACTAAAAAAAAAACAACTAAACTCAACTCCAGCAATTTCAATATTTAAAACAGATTACATGGAAATCAAGAAAAATACATACACCTCCTGTTGATAAGATGATTTGGAAAATTTTACATAATTTTCAAAACAAAATAATGAAATGCTATTCTGCTTCAACCGTAATCTGTTATCATTTGATTTTTCCAATAGCAAAATTTACAGATTACAGTTTGAAGTGGATACCTGACCCATAAATGGTCAATGTTAATTTTTGATAAAATTCACCCAAATTTTATCACTAAAATTAGATGGCAAATAGTTCTTCAGGTCTTGCAAGGAATAATATTTACTTGTATGTGGAACTTTGAGACAGTCTTATGGAAAAAACCCCCTCAAAATTTGATAAAAATAATTTGATATTGTATTTTTGTTGGGATGTTCTTACTGGTCTGCAGGGGAATACACTGCCGATTTCTCTTTGTTCCAACTTTATCTGTTGTTTTTTTTTAAAGGTGTGCATAATATATCATATGATTAATATAATTATGTTGTATGTGATTTTGTCGTGCATTTTTTATTGTGATGTCCTTCAATTCTAAAAATACTTGCAAAGAACTAGCTGCTAGGTATTTCCTTAAAAATATATAACATATTATTTAATGCATGTATATTATATACGTAAAGTTTCTGAAGACATAATGATCAGAAATTTTGTAAAATTATGCAATGGAAATGTGAATGTTAATAAAGTAAAGGTTTTTTTGCAGTAGAAAAGCTCTCTTGTTTCACCATGTTTATGTTAGAACTTCTCTATAATAAATCAGTTATATAGCTGATGAATGGTCCTTCGCATCTATTCGCTGGCTACACCTCTAACTCAAAAGTCTCGGTTCACAATTATATTCTCTGCAACACATATATTATCCATACAAACTAACCAAACAGCCAGCTACTAGTTGGCTTGATGGCTCAGTTGGTAGAGGGGTACATCTCCACCATTAATTTTGCAAGACCTCACAGGATTGGTTCAAAAAACAAACAAACCATAAAAACAATGGAACTTTGCCCTAACACAATGGAGGTACAGGCTATGAAGATCTAATGAAATCAGAGGTTTTAAAGAGGTGCAGCCCAACCAGGGTAGAGTGCTGCTCCATGCTCAGGTATCACAGAGGTCGCAGGTTCAAATCTTCTTGTTCCTGCTTAATTTAAGTAGCATTAATTTTATAACCGCTCAGATTTTTCTAGCAGTAGATACCGGTACTTAAAAGAAGGGCAGTCTTGCTTACCGACTCTGAATTTAACCGTTCCCTGGAGGCTGCGTCGGATAGTGGAATACTGGTGATGGTTTTACAAATGACTTCCTTGACTTTCTCTTGCACGTCAGCAGCATCTACCTCACCACCCTGCAAATAAAATCAGGAAAAATCATTTGACAACTCTGTTACTTAACTCTTAAGCATAACACAATTTCCTGATGGTTTTGCCATAGGAGAAAATGGATGACAGACATGGTGGATTACTCACCACTGCTCACATAGGGCACTGTAATTTTTAGATATTTCATGACATGTATCCTAAAAATAAACCTTATTCACAGTTTGCTTACCCCAGATACTCGATGGGTAGATAGCCCTATCCACTGGATAAATCACTGTCCACTGGATAATTCAGTTGGTTTTGCTAGCACTTATCTACTGGATACTGATTCATCCAGTGGATAGTGTTATCCGCCTATTGAACAACCGAGACCTGAGCTATAATAAACTATAGCGTCTTTCAGTAAATATATCATAATTACATGTACTTATAATTTTATATATTGTAAATAACAGTCGATCTTAAGGGCTTGAGATCATTTACCTATGTATCATGTGCTACATAAGTATTATTTATTATTATTATTGTTGTTGTTGTTCCAGGCCAATTTCGAGGGACCACAAATACCTGACTTCATATCAAATAAAGACACTGAGCATAATTATGACTACTTTCATATGCACACTGTTGCTAAAAACAAACAAACAAACAAACAAACAAACAAAAACAAACAAAAAACATCACACTGACAAGTAGCATAAGTGGTGCAACACACTTGATCAATCTCATAACAATTCCTTTGTCTTACATTTTTCCCTTGTGCTACATTTTTCAAACTCCCCTAATGTCACATTAATCTACTTTTACTCTGTTTTACCATTCAACTTTCAATTTAGTGCCTAAGTAGCCAATAATCCTACCACAGGAAGGCAGCAGTATTTCGAAAGGTACAATAAGTACTAGTTGATCAAAATGATGATGCATTCAAAAATTTAAAGACCTGATAAAACACTCCTTGTTAGCATTCTTAACTTAAAGAATACTAGTAATAAAGCATAGCTGGTTGTTCTTGTATGCTAATATTTCCTCTCACAACTTGAACCTCTGTTCAGACTCCAGAGGGACACACTCTTTGTGGAATGTTTTTGAAACCATTCAATAAACTAACAGTTTGTGTTTTATCAGGTCTAAAACCACTCAGCTTCGTCTCATGGTTTAAAACCCATTTAAACCCAATAAAACACTCCTGCCTGTTTATTAAAAAGTACATAAAGTCACAAAGTGAGTGCTTGTTTACATGGTTCAATGCAGTGTGTAATTTATCTACCAAATTTTCAAAGAATGTCACACGGATGAGTAGCCCAGTTAGGAACACCAGGGTATAACTAACAAAAAATAATGTTTATATGCATTGACTGCATTATTATATGCATTAAGTGGTAAAATAAACAAAATATACAGTAAGGACAATGTAAACATTCAGAACATTAAGTAATACATATAATTCAGAGGTAAGGTACATGTACCAGCCATCTGGACAATTTGGTCACTAAATTTCGAGAAAAATACAAAATCACTCCCAAGCCTGTGATTATACACTGTACAATGTGATACAGTGTAAGGTTGAATAGCAATAAAATATAATTATAATAATATGGAGCAAGTTATGTATTTAGCTATTTTATGTTGGTCTTACTGAAGCTGTCCAGAGTGCATGTTTCATCAGTTTTGTTTCATTTTTAATCGTCAGTTAATAATGAATATAAATAAACAGAAAAAACCTAGCAAGACAACTTTACCCAAACATTAATTTTAGTAACATGAACACAGTGAGGCGTAACAATTGTTTCCAGTTTGTAATTTTAATTAATGTTCTTAATGATACCTATTCTTGGTACAGACTAGCAATATTCCTCTTGAACTTGATAGAAACTGTGATCAATTTTATCAAATCTTTTGGTATCCAGCTACGAAAAAGATAATACCCTACAATTTTTCCAATTGAAAGGACAAAGAGACTTAAAATTAAATAAAAAACATGATGTGAATTTATTCATCAGATAAAATTTGAACACATATCTATTAATAGTGTACCGTTCAAACAGCTCATAACAGAGAGAGAAGATTGTTGTTCAAAATAGACTGAAACACTTGTTGACAGCAAACCTTTTCTAGACAAACTGGGTCGTGTACACCATTATTTTCTACCATACGTAGCTGTGGTACCTGCCGCAGGCAAGACTGAGGTGTGTGAGCTGCCATAGGAAATTTAATACAACACAACTTACCCCATTTAACGCGCAGGGATCTGCAGAAGTCTTAACAACGCACTGAAGTTTAGTTTCCTCACTCTGTTCCACAACATCATTGCCTATTCCTTGATTAAAACCACAACACAGGCTACATTTACTGACCCTTTTAAAACCACCACAAGCTCTGATAAAAGCACATTGCAAATTCTTCATCGTTTCAGTGACACTCTTTTACCTTGCTTTGAAGAATCCTGTCCCATACTGGGATACTTAAAGATTCCCTGGCGACAATGTGACTTTCTAAAGAAAAAACTCCGGCCGATAAAATAGGTAGTATTTCAAATAAAACTGCCAGTATTTTTTGCTGTCAAAGCTAAATAATTGATGAGCTACAAGCTAGTCCCTCTGTGTTAAGTCAAGCTTCACTAAACAGTGTAATGCTAGAACAATGTTTACCGGGATGCAATAGAGCCAGGAGACTGGAAAACAGTTTACATTCCAGTACCATGAAATCACTACTAACATTTTATTTTGCTATCAACGAATGAACACCAATTTTGGTTTGAAACAAATGAAAGGGATTTTATATTAATAACAAATCTGATCAGCAGGAACTTTGGAAAGCAATACATTAAGATCTTTAAAGGAACAACATCAAGTCAAAAAATATATTTAACGGCATAATCTAGGAGGTTATAATAATATCAGGATTAAATTTATCTCCTCTTGTTAAATTGTTCACTTCCACAGCAAAAGTGCTGTCCATTTGGTGATTTAGTGTTAGATTCCCACTATTAACAGGAATCCTAAAAAATCCTACATTGTTGAAAGGCTGTAAGAAAAAAAACTTTCATGTGACATTTGTTTTCCAATGGTTTTTTTTTTCCTTTTTCTTATATGCAAGGAAAGAAATAAATTTCTTACAACAAAAATTAATACATCACCATGAAATTATGAATTCCCTGAAGGCTACTGAATATCATGCATACATGCATCAAGATTCACTTTCTTTTTACAATGCTAATAAATTCTTCAGCAAGGAGGTAAAGAGAATTTAGACAACCATACGTTTCAGAAATATCTCAATGAATAACAGTATTCTTGTTCTCATATGTGACACTTGAAGAACTACATTGTATAAGCAGGCCAGCTAATAAGGAATAAAGATTCAAGTCTTGGAGCTGAGGTTAAACTCAATCACTAACATGTAATCATAAGGACAATTTTTGCAGGTGGTTTGCAGGTATGTATAAACAATAAAGTTTTTAATTTAGCTTGATGTATAAATCTATTGAAAAAGCTCCTTTCTTCCACAGGAAGATATAAAAGTTGAGGTACACCTAACTAAATTAACCTTTAGAAATGAGTGCAGAGGTACCATGTGTAGAGAAATGCAAACCAACACACACTAAATATACAAAGATAATTGTCACAAGTAGCCTGTACAAGTAAGAAAACATTTCGGAAATTATACAGTTGTAAAATATCCTATTGTCAGCATCAGTTAGCTACAGCCGTCATTATGAACAATATGAACTAGAAGAAAATACAAAAATAAAAAGTATATATTATTTATTGTTTATTAATAGAAAAACATTAATAGGCCATCTGCTAGAAAGGCACTTCTTTCTTGAAACTTAAACAGAAAACATTTTTCTTTAAGAATATTAGTAAAAATACACTAACAGAGACCTGAGTAACACTTTAAAAAATACAGCTGTAAGTTGTAAACTTGTCCAATATTTGTATATTAAAGGCAAGAGTGCTTTGTGTTTATTAATTTACAAAGTTAATGCATTTTACCACCAGCAACTGACACCATCACACACTCTTAATTTTGCCAGTGAGTACCCTGCTAGCAGAGGCTTCTTTTCTTTTGTGTTGACTAGGCTGATGAGAACTCTGCCCATGTTGCTGCTCTGATCCAAGCACTGTCCATGACCTTGGACTGCGCTGTTCAAAAAGCATGCGCCTGTTGCACTATACGTGTATGTTTGCTAATAATGACTTGAGGCCACCGTGTCTGGCGCATTCCTTTATGGTAATTCCATTGTTATTTAGTGAGCCTGCACAGTAGCATGGCATCATGTGAAATATCACGTGTTGTTTGGTCACTAAGTAACTGCGCTGCATGCTCAACACAGTCAGTCTCAATGTACACTGTGTAAGGCAGAGGTTTCTTTTCCAGTTCTCCTCAGCCCAACAAACACACAAAAAGAGGGACCTTTGCTAGGAGGGAGTTGAAATGTTCTCTAAATCAGTGACATAACAGTGCACAAGAGCAGTGTCAGCTTCCTCAGTCATGCGACCAGCAGCCATGTTGGTTTTCTGGGGGAGGGGAGGGAAGAAAAAATGTGCATAAAAATAGCATTCAATTCCCAAAAGAATCTTTTTCTTCTCCAGCATGGCTGCCGTGACATCAAAGTGAACACAATCTGTATGGCAATGGATGCAACTTAAAAGGCAAAATTTTTTGTTTACCTCTGTCAGACATTTGGTGGACATGACAATCTCTGGGACACCAATAAACTGTACAGAGATTTCCAGCTTTGATGGTGCAGTGTTTAACTGAAGGGCAACCTGAGATCAAAAAGCAAACAAGCAACAACCTATCTCATGTGGTTGAAGAAAATAACAAGGGAAAAGAAAAATGGCAGGTAGATAGGGTGCAGGAGGAAAATATTGTTTTGGCTTCTTTTCTTTGCATCACCATAACTTTTGGCATACAGCATAGAGAAGTTCACTCTTTTTGGTTTGCAGTTTGCATTTTGGTGCAGTTGATTCAGTGGAAATTAGCTGTGAAGATTAAGTGATGTTGACAAGACAGACTACATAAAACAAAAGAAGAAGTTCAATTCCCCTCCTTTTTCAGAAGCTACACAAGATATTTTTTTTTCTCCCAGCTCTTCTCAAAATTAATGGTCAACCTCTGGGGAGAACTTGAATTGAGAAAGTAAGTCCTCCGTCACCAATCTCCAATAACATTCAATTACCACAAAAGACATGTATGATTCCTTTATGCAAATACCTCTCCCGTTAGCTTGACCACACGCGTTTCCAAATGAGACGTTTGAACTCCTTTATCAGTTTGACGAAGAACACGGATGAGGAAACCAAGATCTGCTGACTCCACGTGAAATGTGATGCACTGGACAGACAAATAGGTAAAGTGCCTTGAGTGGGTGATAATGGAGTTAAGCCGCCTGACAAGTACTATTTTTTACAGTGCATTTAATTGTTATTCATTCGCATGGAGGCAGATAGTGGTAGATTTTTACCACACTGGAAATGGGCTTAACAAGTACACAATGAAGGATGGGGTTAGTGAAACGAGGCATAAACTGAATGGCAGAAGGTACATGTACAAAATGACAGTCAGGGCTCACTGTTTTATCAACACTAAACAACCCGACACCTTTATTAATGCTATGGTCTAAGATGGGTGTTTAGCAAGAGCAATGTTAATGGTAAGGTTGTTTCAGTAGTGGTAAAACAGTGACCCGTGAGCTAGTAAAGAAACATGCCCGGCCATTACTGACAGCTGGCAGTTTAGTCAAGAGATACCATACAAAAAAAAAATATATATATGTAAATCATAATAATTCATGTGCACACACACTGGTCAATGAATACAGTCTTAACTACTAATATTTTGTAGTTACTGCTCTCCTAAATCCCTACATTTCTTGATATCACAGCATAATGATTGCTTCTGGCATGTTCATGAAAGGGGGAGGGAGTCCTCAGGCAACAACTTTGTTTCTATTATAGTTGATTCTCGATCCTAATTCAACCTTCTGTGACTTCAAGCTCACTCTAGCTAACTCAAAGTGATATTCTTTCCTTTCAGACAAATTTTCTGTATAGTTTGATGCCTCATATCTTACACTCCAAGTAATTATTTCCTTTTCTGATTGCATTATAAGGAGTCAGCTATATTATTAACCATTTTCTACTGCTATAATATTTTGGATTACCATTATTCATGATATTTTCTGTCACATACCTGCATGCTTCCGCTCACACACAAACAGTAAACACTTGTCAACTTAGGGGGCAGACATCCTGGGCTGAGAGTGTCAATCACAATCCTCTGGTTTTTCTACATCATGAACAAATGCAAGTAAATTAACATGGCATCAATGATCAGCACCACTAATTCTGTTCCCATTATTAAACCAGAATAGGAATTCACTGAAGAGTTCCAAAAGGAAGCACTTTTAATCTCCTCAAGCATATGTGATTACTGTTACCAAGACTCAAGGTTAGCAATTTACAATATTTTTTACATATTACTTGATAATTTCATTCATATTGAAAAGGGAATCTCGTAATCTCGTAAAGTTAGCCACAAAGAAATTCTAGTAGCCCCAAAGAAATTCTATTAGAAAAAAGGCTTGACAGAAGAAACAAAATGTAAAGTAAACACACACAATGACTTAGGCATTGATGGAGACCACTGGCGCATTTCTCAAAGAGTAAAGCAAAAATACATGTGATGAGCAAAAGGGTGCTACAAGTACTATGGTACATTATCCACAAGATGTCATGGGTGTTGTGTTAGTTAAACAGCAGCCACTTTAGTGTCCCAAAATGAAGCCCCCAGGAATTAGGCAATTCGTTTTGGTTAAATAACATGCTCACTGATCACGAGAGAGACAGCCTCTTCATATGAGCCAGCCAACCAGGGTGGCTGGGTTCCCGAGACCTTCCCTTACTACCAAATCTTTCGTAAAAATCTATCTGTGTTCGTATGAGGGGGTGGGTTGGCCCAATGAAATCTCAGTTTCTGAGACCAAGATTGTAGATTGTCATAATACGTCCAACCTTGATCAAAAGGTCACATGATTCTGTGTATATAAGGCCTCGTTAAAAGTCTTGAGACTCGTAGTTGGTGTACGAACATGTGTTGCTTGCGTTAGTCTCCATATAAATCAAGAGTAGAATTATAACAAAAGGAAAATTTCCCATATGAACAGGGTTACCGGGATAAATATTTCCCAGCTACAGGTGCCTTGTGGATTTTTAGTTCTTCCATTCGGTTTTGGTGGCTTTTTCATTTCAGTAACCAGGCCGAAATGTTCCATATGAATAGGAAACAAAACTAAACCTGGTACCTAACTGTTATCTGGCGTGAGTTTCTCAAAGGACCTGAAACTTTTCGGGCCTATTTGAGGTGCCACAATTCCCCCTGTATTTTATGAACGAAAACATTTTAAGCATGACCATGCCATTCGTTTTTCTTTTCCTAATCTGAAAACATATCAAAAGGGCCAGCCTTCTAGAATAAGTGCATCCTAGTTTTACAAATGGCTTTTTGGGCCCAAAAAGATTTCAGGACTTTTTAGGAGTGGGGCCCAGGGCAGCTATACATGTAAACTCCATTAATTAGAGCAGTTTTCAATTGACTGTTGTAAAACCAAAGCAATTATATTTACAGACTCAATCAAGATCAGAAGCAAATACAGTGTACACCTTTCAACCAGCCACAAAATGAAGTAATTCACTGCTTGGTTTGACTAGCCAATCAGAACGCAAAGTAAGTCAAGGCAGCCATAGCCTGCGTGACAGACGTATTTTGATTGTCATTTACCTACTGGAAATACGTCTGTCACCCAGACGAATGCAGCTGGTGCCAAGCATGGAAAAACAAGAGTGACAAAGTCACAACTGGTTTTAGTTTTGCATTTGATTGTTTGAAAACCACTCTAAAAAAAACAACAACATTTTCAGTAATCACCCTATATAACACTCATCTGAATTAGCATAATTTATGTACCCCTGGGTGCCTTTACTGCTAATTATTCGTAAAGCAGTATTTTAAATAACTATAATAATTTTGATAGCTGGGTTTTCTTGTTGGTTAGTTTGTTTGGCTATATTCCAGAATACCCCTTCACTTGATAGCAATTAAATTAAGTGTCTATTGTCATCTCTGTCTCGTTCTTAAAGAGAAGACAATATGCAAATAAGTGAACGGGTATTCTGAAATCGCTCAGTTTGTTCATCCTACCATATTTTTTCAGTTAGAGAACTTGTTTTTAATCAGCAAATATTTAAAGAGTTCAACTTGATGAAAATTTACGGCTGTATTTACAGGTTACTTAAGACCGTTGCAAATCGTACCTGACACCGTGTTTACGGCTGAGGGTACTTCACTAAACCATTCAACGTTAAAATAATTTTATTACGAACAAAAAAGCAAACGTTTAATATTGTGTCTAGGGCCATGTTTATGTCAATTGAAGTGTTTGATTTATCTAGCTTGCTAGCGATGCTTAAAAAAACAACTGCGCGGCTTCGTTGCAGCTAAAGTTACTATTTAGAGATAAACAATGAAGATTACAAAATTACCTTTTTGTCTTTTTGAAGCTGCTTATTGAGGGCACGGATCCATAACTTTACAATGTTCGGCGTGCGATCTTTGTTTGCGTTTCCTTGTGCATGCATATAAAACCAAGCAAGCGTTGAATTTATCCATTCGCAAGATTCTATTGTTACAGCGCGGTTATCTTTGGTAATGGTCCTACTTTTGCGGCCTTGTTTAGAGTCTTCGTCGCCATCTCTTTTCTTGAAAGGTCTTTGAAGAAACAGAACGACTAAAAACAAGAGAAGAAGATGGACAAGACCAACGTACACTTTCACTGGAAAGGATAAATCTTGGACCGTGTGCTCAGCTGACATGGTAAGTATCCCACGACGATAATTTAAAATCTTTGAGACTATTAAAGCCGCAAACGTAACTCAACACGCTAGTATTCACAAGTCATGAAAATTCTTGTCTAATCCTTATCCCGCCTGCAGCGAAGGCGTTGCGATGGAGGGCTTTGCAAGTTAGCGCGAAGATGGCGGATTAAATTCGTGTTGTTCTACCCTCATCTCTGTATAACTCGCCACGAGGTCATGTATTATTGTCTGCAGCCTTTGATCCCGCAAGTGTTTGACTCACACGTTAATAAGCATGATTCATGAATATTTTAAAAATCGAAACAAACGCCGACTTATTTTTGTTCGATCATCGTGTGAATGTCTTGTGACGAAAACTTTGCTCCCTTATATGTTCTCGTGTCGAAACGCCTTTTTTTAACTCTCCTGGATCCAGTGGCTACAATCCCTTGAACAGGTCATTACCCATTCAGAAATTCCAGCTGAATTATGTTCAAACACACGAGCCTTAATATAAACGACACACGGCCGAACAACTCCTTGTGTACTATGTTAAAGTGAAAAAACAAGAGACTGGAACGGGTAATTAAGTTTTTTGGCGCGGACTAATGAACTGTGGTCATTGGAATACGGTGCATTGGGACTCACGCGAAAAAAAAGTAAAATATAAGATTTATAGGAAAAAAATGATATGAAGTGACTTTTTAGAACAGCGCAACGCAGCTTCTAGGCACAACTTCCTGCAAGTCTGCTCCATGGTAAAAGAAAGTAAGGAATTTACAGTGTTTTGTATCAAATAACTTTCGCAAAACGTTAGCTCAGAAGAATTTATGAATTGCGAACTGAAGGTAGAGGGCAAAGGATTATACTGACCAATTTTTATGGACGAATCTTTGCTTGAAATTGCCCGGTAGCATTTTTAATTTCCGTACTTTCGTCTGTATTCTTTCGCACAGTTTTCCCGCGGACTGAAATTTTCCGGGAAATAAAATTACATACAAATATATGGAAAATTGAAAGCGCCACCGGGCAACGTCTAGCGAAGGTTCGTCCTTAAAAATTGGTCAGTATAATCCTTTGCCCTGTAACTTCAGTTTACAATTCATAATTTTTTCTAAGCTAACGTTTTACGAAAATTATTTGACCTCGGATCGGCAACAAATACTGTAAGTTCTTTACGCCTTGCCCACCCGGCAAGATGGCGGCTTACATTGTAAACCGTACAGTGTTTGTACGGGGATCAGATGTCAGATAATTTTCGTAAAACGTTAACTCCAAAAAATTTATGAATTGCGAACTGAAGATACAGGGCAAAGGATTATGCCGACCCAATTTTTAGGGACTAAAGTTGGCTAAAAGTTGCCCGGTAGCGTTTTCATTTTTCCATATATATGATTTGAATTGTCTATCGCGGACTAAAAATTCGCGGGAAAAAAATTACTGACAAATATATGGAAAAATTGAAAACACTACTGGGTGACGTCTAGCCAAGGTTAGTCTTTAAAAATTGGTCAGTTTCATTCTTTGCCTGTAACTTCAGTTCGCAATTCATAACTCTTTTTTAGATAACGTTTTACGAAAATTATTTGACACTGTAAATTGTTCACGCTTTGCCCACCCGTCAAGATGGCGGCTTTAAACCGCAGTTACGACGTAAGCTGATAATCAAGCCATATGTTTTTTGAACATTAAAATTGAACTAGAGTGATGATTTCTTTTCGGATTTCCGGTGTTCCAGTGATATGTGTATCACCGTAATACACTCTTTTCTTTTTTTATAAGAACGTTGAGGCAGAGATTAACCAAAATTTAAGAACATAATAAGTACATACCTCAGGCTGAGAGTCAGTTAAGAACGTTTTCTTTTTTTACTCGTTTGTAGTATAAATCAAGGGAAAATAAATGTAAAACTGTAGTCTAACGACAATTTACCCAAATACTTGGGGATTGTCAGCCATGTCTGTGGTTTTCTTACTGCATGATACACTGAAAAACATCAGTTTGAAGTCGAACTACTAGAAACTGCAATTCATTAAGCAGTTCTTATTCACAAGCTTTCCAAAATAATTCATCAGTCAATTGAAACCCCGGCCCCCCAACCCCCGGGACATAGCGGGGATTTAACGCTTCCATAGCCGGGCTTTAACGCACTTTTAACGGCGCGTTGGCCCCGGTGGGCGGTGGATTTAACAGAATGCCATTGAAACCGGGACCGTGGGGCGGTGATTTAACAGAACCCGATCACCTAAAGCGGGGGCGATAGCAGGGACTAAACATGCAAAGCCTTCAATCCGTTGAAACAATCTAATACGTTAAATCTGTCATCTCAGGACTGAAATGAGTGAAATTCACCTCTGTTTTCATATGTGTGTAGATAAAGATCGTAGTAACCAAGATAGTAACCACCTATTCTCTGCAAACTATAGGTTATTGGTGTCAAGTCAGCTTTCGTTAAGAACAACACCAATTGATACACATTTTGTTAGGGAAAGTTGCCTACCCACTTTGTTTTAATAGGTTTTAACAGATTGAATTGTAATCGAAATATTTTTGAAGGAGTGTATTCACATTTAGAGGGAAAGTTGCCTACCCACTTTCAGTTGTTAAAGTTGTAACAGAATCATAATGAGAATATTTTTGATGGAGAAGGTACAGTCGAACCTCTCCTTACGGACACCTCTCTAATACGGACACCTCTTCTATAACGGACATTCCCCTTTGTCCCGAAAAAATTTTCACTCGTTTTCTAAAAGAAAAAAACCTCTATAATACGGACCCTTTCTAATAAGGACTACGCACACTAAATCTCGGCCCAGAGAGCGAAGTCATATAAACTTAACCTCTTTACTACGGACACTCTGGTGATCCGGTGTTGACATGTAGTGTGCATGAGTTTGTGATTCCGCAAGCATCAACGTTTATTCCCTGATCTTCAACTGAAGTTTTGAAAATTGTCCTTTCATTAGTACCTTTTGTAGGTGAAGCATTGCATTATACGTAGTTCCTTTCGTTTCAAATAACTGATTCGTATAAAGTATGTACTTTACGGACAGCTGGATTCTCTGCTAGGTCTAAACATTCTTCATTCTTAATAGACTAAACTGCATTTTTAACACCGGAATAAACTCAACTAAAGGAAAACGAAACGAAATGTGGACGTTCTACATCTCCATAGCGATTTTACATGTCGCTGTTCTTTCACAACAACCTTTTTGAACAGATGCTTATGGGAATATAACAGCTAAAAAAGAAACAGTTGTAACCAACCAATGTCCGCAAGAGTCCCTGAAGGCACCAAACATTTTCTAACGTTTAACACTAGTTCATTAGGAGCTATTGCTCTTTTTGAATAACTTGTTAGTTCTTTTGTCCATCCCCTGTCCAACCAGACGCGTTAATGTCATTGTATACGCGAAATTATTGTCCTCGTTTGTTGGCGCGGAATTCAAACAATAAAACAAAACAAAATATGTCTGAAGAAAGCGACAGTGTTTTTACCGGAAAATGCGTGGTTTCTTTACTTTTGTCATGCTTAGCAAATGCGCATGCGCCAACTCCGTGTATTACAAATTAGTACCAAAAAATATCCTTACCATATGGAAGACATGACAACTGCAGTCGCAAATATATATCGCTCCAAATCATAGTATAAAGCAGAAGGAGTTGAGCTGCGAGTACGTAAGGGATTTGTCACGTATGGTCTAGGGGCCGACATTTCTCTCCCTCACTGCCTATCGGGGATAGGTATCAGAAAGTGGCAAGTATAAGCGATCCGCGGGCCGAAATCTCGGGGAGACTCGTCATGGTACACCGCTCAGGCTTAAATGTCCAGAGGTACCGCTACCGCTTCTGCATATTTTTCTTTAGGTATTTAGTATGCGCATGCGCAACTGCTCTTGTGTACCAATATGCCTCGTGGGAGTAAATTAATATGTGCCTTCAAATCAAGATTACTTCCAGTCCGTGATGGATCTATTGTTGAAAAGAAGAAAGAGCAGAAGAATAAGTCGTAATTAGGGTCTCTCCGTTGGGAGGACCACAAGTAGTTAATATTCCAGTTAGCAGTGATAGTTTTTGACAACATAACAAAGAATCTTTGTTTCCTGCTGAAGAGGTACAACTTGAACCAATTAACAGCCATGACCGCTGCAAGTTTAGAACATAAAAGATTGTGATGTACGACGTCGAACGCTTTGCTGGTTACAGTTTTGTTGTATGCTGTACAAGAACATCATTTTCCGACATTCTGAAATTTGTCTTCCCCTTTTTATAGATGACAGGGTACTTTACTGTAATAGTTATGAAAGTGAAGTTAAATTTTTCTGAGATATTTAGAACTTTTTCCACATAATTCGAATAAAATTTTGAGATATTTAGAAAAAAAATCAGGAATTTCCGAAAACATATTTAGGAGATTTACGTCATACAGTCGAACCTCTCCTTACGGACACCTCTCTATAACGGACATTCTCCTTTGTCCCGAAAAAATTCTCACCCATTTTCGAAAAACAAATAAATAAATAACCCTATAGTACGGACCCTCTCTAATACGGACAACGGACACTAAATCTCGGCCCGCTCTTGTTATCCGGTGTTGACATATAGTTTTGTGCACGAGTTTGTGATTACGCAAGCATCAACGTTTTATTCACTGATCTTCAACTGGAGTTTTGAAAATTGTACCTTTTATTAGTATCTTTTTAGGTGAAGCATTGCGTTGTAAGTCATTCTTTTGGTTTCAAATAACTGATTCGTATAAAGTATGTACTTTACGGACAGCTGGATTCTCTATGTCAAGTCTAAACATTCTTCCCGACGTTCAAGTAGTTTGTCCGGTCCAGTGAAAATGTATTGGCATGGAACTTTTTTTACCGCACAGGGTGAATCCCATTTATCTGACGAGCTATGCAAGGTGATTTCAAAAGCCCAGTCGCTGTATATTAAACAACGACCCGCGAAAGCCGTCCAGAAGAACATTACAGACTATTTTAAAGCTTGAATGATGAGAATGATTACAAGACATAAAGATTTAAAAAATTACTCCAGTTACTGTTCGCTGCACTTGGTGTTCGCTGCACTGTAGTGTTCGCTGCACTACAGAAAGACGTGTTTCAGAACTGTACTTTTATTATTACCTTTTTAGGTGAAGCATTGCGTTGTACGTAGTTCCTTTAGTTTCAAATAACCGATTGGTATAAAGTATGTACTGTAACTGAGATGTACAAATCAATGTGTCTGAATACCGTAAATTAGTCAGTTTAGATACACTGGGCCTATTTTTCGTTACTGAACACTTAAAACTGTCAGTGGAGTCTTAAAAATGATGCCATCTTGGTGACCTCTATAATACGGACACCTCTCTAATGCGGACACTTTGGTCTGTCCCTTTAGTGTTCGCATTAGAGAGGTTCAACTGTATCACAGTTTTAGGGGAAGTTGCCTTTCTACTTTTGCTTACGTTTTAAGTGATTGAATCATGATAAGAATACCTTTGAAGGAAAAGATAATTACATATTTTTATAATTAAGTTTACGTTGATCAAAGTTTATACGGAGTGAATTATTGTTGAAGATATTTGGAATAAAAGCATTTAGAAGCGTTTTCATCACTACCAATTTGAAATTTATTCTATAGCTTATAATATTTTAAATCCACCTTATTGTACGAAGCGTTTGAGATATCGGCTCAGGTATCTACAGAGTATCCTATAAAAGGTGGGTCGTTAGCGACGTTTTGGTGTCGTTTTCCGGCGGAAGACAGGTCTTTTTATGTGCTGAACCTGTTGTGTTTGACGTTAAAAACACACGCCCATTTGCATTCATATAACACCAAGATCCATATAATTCTGAAGTAGTTTTGGGGATGACCCATTCGCTATATCCGACACAATGCCGATTTTACATGAACTCTGGCTTATCAAAATGAAAGTGGATTTCTGCATCGCAAATTCGGCATATTGAAGGCCAGCTTTCGGTGCAAATGGAGATGGCAGCTTATTAAAGAGGCTGCAGTTTTTAATAAAAGAACGAAAAACAGTTAAAGTTTGACATTTACAACGAGTAGACCAACGATCTCGATTTGAGTTGAGTTTTTTCACTTGGTTCGGATGTCACCGCTATGCGGGTCTTTTAACAGAAGTCTTGGCCCCGGGGGCGGGGTAATAAGGCGTTTTTTAACACTTGGTAAATGCTAAATTCCCCCCTAAGTCCAGTGGTCGGGGGGCCGGGGTTTCAATTAACTGGAGCATAACTTCCACACCATCGAAGTCATGTGACTTTAAGAACATCAATAAGAATGTTTTCAGGCTGAAATCACCAAAGAAATAAAAACGTACAGCTCCAAAATTAGATGTTCTTATATGTAAAAAAAGAGTGTACATGTTAAATGTAATACGATGGGTGCGAAGCTACTGATGTCATAACTCAGTTGACGTCAGATAAAATTAGAGAGATTTAGCATCACGTTTACGGACCGCGGCAAACGGCAAAGGGCAGGCGGCTGCTTGTCATAAAACCATGAAAATTCCTCTTATGCTAGCTTATTTCTCTGTTTTTAGTACTTGCTTGATAGCTGTCGCTAACAGGCAAAATATAAGCTGAAATCAAATAAATTTCATGAGTTTCTGGTAAATAGCAAATTTCAGCCTGGCGTTTGCCGTTTGCCGTTTGCCATAAACGCGATGCTAAATGTCTCTATTAACAACAAAGCACGGAAAATTACATACAGTAAGCTTGTGAATGCATGACACATGTATTACGGTGGCCACAAAGCCCAAAAACGTAAGAAGGAAACACAAACTCACCTTAGGCAAGAGCTCTTTTGATGAGTATAAAGGCCGCATAAATTTAACACACTTTCGAAATCTAACATGGCGACGCCTGGTCGTTTCTTACCCTTAAATGTGTTTTCTGACGATTCGATTTGTATGCAATTTCATTCGACGATTAACCTGACACTGGAGGAAAACCCAAAACGGAGACACGCGAAACACTTTTCGACTGGGCGCCCTGAGCTATTCGATGGTAGTTAAACCTACCAATGAGAGGCTGAGTTTGAAGATTATATTGCACGTGCAGAACGTGATTCTAATTGCTGGCACGTGGAGTGCGCCAGCAGCCCAAACTAAAATTAAAAAAATTGAGTCCCGTTTAAACTCTCCAACATCATTGCCCTACATTTTTGGGTGGCGATTTTGGATGCTTTGGATGAGAGGCTGAACGTACCAACAATGTTGGTCGACATTTGGTTGAGATCCGTTAACTGGTTGTTGCAATGATGTGCCAACAATCTGGCTGGAAAGCTGGCAAAACGTTCCAACGCTAACGCTAGGCGAGATTTTTGATGAAAAAAAAAAAACTGTGCCCAACACTTCATCGAACGAAACATGTTGGCTCAACGTCACCCGACATTGGATGCTAAACGCTCCAACACGTTAACGCTATGCGTTGACCGACAAAATGTTGGCCAACAATGCGTTTAGCCTGGGGAATTTACTCATTGAATTTCCCGCGAATAGGGTAAACTTAGTCATCCAGGCAATTAAATGAAAACGTCAGCTATTTTACCACGGGAAATCATGTTAATCCAGTTTTTTAGGAACAATTTCTTCCCTCAAATGCATGACGGCGAGGTGCTTGATTACCAGCCGTGACACATTTTACAAGGTTTTTTTTTTGCAGTCCAAACAACTCCCAGAGTTCCTGTTTTTAGTGTAAGAACATAACTAACTGTAAGAATATCGCAGCGCAGTAGAACTACCACGTGCGTTGTTTCAACACTAGTCAAATTCTGATTCTTGTGACGAAATAAATAAATGACAAATAACAAAAATTCTCTAATTGTTGCTAGCGCTCGCGCTTCAAAGAGTGCTTTATTTATTACGTCAATTTTAACAGTACCAAAAGTTTCCAACGCACTTTATCAGTTCTACTTAACTTTTCCTTCCCACAATGGGACAAAGTTTGAACTGTTTGAGGTGTGGAAGTCGAAACGCGAAGGTTATGCCATTGAATACGACTCTCTCGGTTCCAAGAAATATCAGTTTTCAACGGCCAATGTGTCTTTCACCAGAAAAACTCTCAGCGGAAATCTCGAATCGTTCGTCTCTCGCGACTGTTTCGCTACGTTCGGTCCAGACGATCTCCTCAGGAAAACGCCAGTCTCCAAACAAAGACACGACTGTAGCTGAAAGTCAAGGCAATTCACCTTCCTTCAAAAGACATCCCGGTACGTTTTTATTGTAAGCCAAAACAGTTATTGAGGGGTAGTAACACGAGCTTTGAATAACTGCGCGCTTTAGGCTCGGATTCAGACCGGTCTCAAACAACGAAATGTTTGTGATTTTGAGTCTTCGTAGGCTTCCTATACTGTTTGACATTGGTGCCAAGCGGGAACAATAGGGCAACCTTTCTGTACATGTTTTGTACACTATTTGTGAGCTGGGAACTGGTTGCTTTTATCGAGAAAATTGTTGTGAATTTTCCCCCCATTGGCCCATTAGCACCGTTGCATTATTTTTCTCAATATTTTAGTAACGTTTGATTTTTTCGACTTCGAGTTTCACTAAGAGTAGCTCACTAGTCACTTTTCATGAATCACTCTCTCGCCATTTCCTTGTTAAGCAAGGCGGTTAACACCTAATTTCTATTTGCCAGGACTGCTAACTCCTGAGCCAGACGAAAACCTCTTGAATTCTGTAATATCACCGATCGAGGCAGGTGAGGGATGTAGCTCGCTATCGCCTCAGTTGATTGGTGGGAAGACACTAGCCCGTATCGGTGCATCGGTGCCGCGAGTCCCGACTCCAAGAGCAAGTAAGACACGGATAATACTGGTAAAACCGTACCAAGGTAAGAAAGTTTCCCTCATGATAGCATCCGCTAACCTTACGAAGTTCACCCAAACATCATAGCTAAAGTTTAGTTAGACGTTTGTTAAAACTATGGTATATGTTAAATTGCCGCGAAATAACACCTTAAAATACCCACAGCCTGCTGTCGTCTGGCCAAGTCTTAGCTGTTATTAGGGATTTCAGCCCTGATTACAGTCAATGAACAATTTTTCCCTTTTGTGAGAGACTAATGGTAGTTCAGTGAAATTCTAGCAGTGTGACGTAGAGCCCTGAAAATACGATAATATGCCAGTATTTGTTAAGGATCTCTGTGAGGCGTAGGGCTTGCCAGGTTGTATTTGGTAACAAACGGTAAGATTCGTTTGGTAGATGCTTCTGTGCATTTCTTTAAGCCCCTTCCTCCTGTCAGAGATTGATGCAGTTATGTCGGTGAAATCACTGGGGTAGGCTCGTTCTTAAAGACGAACCTTGAATTTGTCCACTTCAGTTGTGAAGTTTTCCGCGAACTCAGAGTTACTGAAGAAACTCAGAAGTTAGCGGCGTTTCGACCGCCAGACCAGGAGTGCCAGACCTTTCGCTCTGCTCGAAACATTGTGTCCATTTGAATCTCTTTGCGGTGACAAAATGATTGTCAGTACTTCGCTTCCTCCTTCAGTGTTACAGCAATGCTAAAAATCTATCTGAATTAAACCATTTTGAACTAGTCCAAAACGGCAAAAACAGCGGGTTAGAATTCCTAAAAAGAGTTTCATGTTTGAGCTTTACAGCAAACGACTCGAACCCACCGAACGAAAATTGAATAGCCTTTAATCGCTAAAAAAAAAAAGACAAACAAACAAAGAAAATAAACGGTGTTTTGTTGTTGTTGTTGTTTTCATTTTTCTGTTTCCTTGTTCGCTGCGTTGACAGGTTCCACCGATAGTATTGCAGAAGAGCCTGTGCGCGTGTGTCAACATGGAATATCTCTGACCAATGAGACTGGAGACCCTCGTGAGGTGGATTGCATTTTGTGCGCGCGACCCACTTCCCA
>BLFK01000292.1:1929907-1953677 GCA_014634185.1 Astreopora myriophthalma
TGAATTCACTGTTGCTTTACAACGTACCATTTGAGAAACATTATTACGCCTTGAATTTTTTTTTTCGTGCAACCGAGAGCGCTTGCTTGCAATCATGGTGAGCTTTCTTCGCGGAACTAAAAATAAAACCGTCTACTCTTGTGGTGGCGGCCCGGGCACCATGCAACACGTGGACGCTTCTACTTACGGACCCTTATGGGGTCCTACGGTAACCTGAGCATTTGTAGCCTGCAAGCAGGCCATCCGAGGGACTGGGGCTGGGGGTGGAATGACCCCTAGCCCAGCCCCAGTCCCTCAGAGAGCCTGCTCGCAGGCTAGAACATTTGGTATCGAGAGCAGGTGGTATCGATGCCACTGGTATCGACAATATCGAATATTTGATATCGATTCAAGGCCATACTTAAAATACAAGTAGAAAGAGGGTGAACAATGAACGAAAGTTTTAATTCTTCAACAGTTCTCTGATACATGATGTCGCATAACACGATGGTCGCAGGCTAAAAGAAATTTCAACATGGTGACTGCAGTTACCATCGATTTGCTGCGCCATCGTGGAATGGTCTCTCCCCTCTGACGAAAATCTAAATGAATTTCCACCTTCGTCTGCTTCAAGTCGAAATCTTTTTGCACCATCGTCTGCAAGACTTGAGCCCTTCGGTGCTATGGAGTGGCAAGGGGAGTTATCTCCAGCAAAAGCATGCGTGTTCTCGAGAGACTTCCAAGACAAATCAGCTGGAATGGCCACAACCTTTCTGTAAGCGCCTGGCAATTTAAGACCAAGTCCTCTTGCCCTACAAGAGAATGATAATCATTTCGTTATTAGCAATAGAGTGTCTAGTGTTAAAATTCCTGTCGATACTCAACTCCCACCTGAAGCTTTGGATGGTTAATCCGTCTGATTTTAGTCTTTTTTTGTACCTACAGGTAATTAAAAAAAGGAAAGTCAGTTAGTACAGATGACTGAAGTCTTGTCAAACATGTTCATTAAGAAAAGTTCACCGAGAAAGCAAGATGACATCTCCCTCGGTCGTTACCTGGAAATATTTTATGCTAAGTTATAACGCTTTGTGAAACGTTTATGGTCAAGTAAGTGGTAAATGATAAAGTGGAAAGAACGTCGCAAGAAAATATAACTAGATAACTTCGGAGAACGTAATTTGTACAGCGTGTGACGAAAGCGGAAATGAATACCGAAAGCGCGCCAAAACAAGAAACGGGTACCAAGTGTTTGTTCGAGTGCCAGGAACGATATCTCACGAGTGCGGGAAAACGTGAGGCGGGTGCCAAGAACGGGTTGACAGGCAACACATGCTGAGCTCCACAAAGAGGCCCTTCAGTAATTTCGAAAACCTTGCAAGGGTCGTATCTTTCAAATTTCATAATTAAGGGGCCGTTTGGTGATAGACGGATACGCTTACGTGGGTGAGAAGGACTTACATTTGTCCTACATCATTCGCAGGATACTGTACGCTGTAACCTGGTAGCGGTAGAACGACATCGTTTAAGCTATATTTTCCTTGCTCGTGACTGGCTACACATCTGACATGATCGCGCCTCACGCCAAAGTTCTCTTCGCCGACAGAGTCAACATCGCTGCAAGCATCATTATCAGCAGCTTCTCTATTAAGGTCATGCGCACTCGTTGGCCGCTCTACTATCAAATCTCCTTCCACTGTTCCTTCCCGGCCATACCGCTGAATCCTATAGGACGTCATCGAGTTCCAAACGAGACTACAGTAACTGTGAACGTATAGCAATCGCATAGGGTACGGGATATTCAGCAATGCTTTCCGACATCCATCCTGGAGATAACAGGTGTTAACACACATACAGTCAGAGCTAACTTGGGATGACAAGCTGTCTTACCACAATGCAAACTCTCTGGGCTATGCATAGTGGGTACGTTCGTGATTTACACGTGGTAATATGAAAATCTTCCCTCGGTGCTAAACTACAGAACACATGGCCACCGACGTTTCCCAATCCACTGACTACAGAGGGCGTTCCGTTGGTGTCTCTCTCGTAAACAACGATTAATCCATGAATGAAAACAAACAAACCAAAAAAACAAAACACACACACTAAACTCTGAGCCCTCTTTACATACCGCGTCAGTCCCATGCCGATGAAGAGCTTTAAGCACCAGAATTTCGCGTGCTTTGTAAGCGGGGATTTTGGCCAAGGTGCCTTGCGCATCGCCCGTCTCACAGTAATATCTGCGAATAAACAATCACGAAATGATCAGGAGTCCAAAAGTGGAAAAATGAATGGTAGAGCTCACCTTTTAGCAGAATTGACAGCGTCGTCCGGATTGTGTTCTGATGGAGTCATGAGTAATTTGACGGCATGGACCTACAGGGTAGAACACAGCGCAGAACACAACACATTTTATTGCTCTTAATGTTGTATTTTCTCGAATGGGCAAGACGCCGACCCAAAAATTGACTGGAATCAGACGGATTATTTGTCTTTAGAACGGGTCGAAAGTAATTTCGGCATTGCTTCGCTTAGTGACTTTCTATAGCGTTTGGCTTTATCTACTTTTATCCAAATGAATGACCATCTTCTATGTTATAAAACTGTGTTTAAGCTTAGCTCAATTGTCTTGCCGGCGACAGTGTTCTAATTCATAGTTTAGTTATATTTAGTATGTGGCAAAATCATTGAAAATCTCAGCCAGTAGAGGCGAAATCAAAACCATTATTGCCCACTCCAGAAACGTTAGGGAGGCTGGTATGTGTGGTAGACGGTAAGTACATGTTTACGTTCACTTTAGTTCACAGGCGCACGCAAATGGACAGTAAAATGCTGATGCAGGGACTGCACGTGCCAGATCTAAATTCGATTCCCCCGTGCCACTAACAAAGGAAAAAGGGAGCTTTAATTAGAAAAGACGACCGCAGCGGCAACGGGAGCGTCACAAAACAGCAGGTTTAATTAAGGTGGTTTAATTAGCAAAAACAATCATTGTGCACGCCCTTCACGTGGGTTTTACATTTTGGCACATTTCTTTGCCGTCCTCTTTAAAACAAATCAGCGACTTGGGGAGGACGTCAGAACACGACGTTGAATTTTTCTTTCCCTCTAACAGAAATTGAGCACCGTTCATACCAGTTTCCTTTCTGGACTACAGACAGATATTTTACATATCAAAAAAGTTGAAATAATAGCGGAGTGATTACAATGACGCGAATTTCTATTTTAAAGCGACGTCGACGTTGCCGTTGCCGTTTTGCCCAAGCACTGAATTCGAGGCTTTAATCTGCTTGTTGAATATTATGGTATTTTTCGGAGAGGCTGACTGTGCCGATTGTAACTTGCTCACACTCGTTTTCCCGCGCTTCGTGTGTTTGCTTTACGTTGTGATTGGCTACCTCATTTGACTGTCTTCGAAGTTTTCCCGCGGTTCACGTTCAGTTCACACCCTTGTTCGCACCGGCAACATGGACTTGCTGCAAGCGATTTTTCTCTCCTTACCATATTTCCCTGAAGCATGGCCAAGCCAATATCACAAGCGTTGACTTCTTTGTCATCCATGCCAAATCTCTGAGCCCCAAAGTAGTTCAAGAATCCATTTAGCGACAATGAAGATATTCCCTCCTGGCGCCGTGGATAAAGAAGAAACAAGGGAACATCAATGCCGCCATTTTCCGAGTAAGTTTTACTTATTCAATATTAAGCTTAACTAAAGCGTATTTCTGACAAGTTCCTTGAGCTTATTACAGTCAACTCAAGACGGACACCGCTGGGACGCGCACCGGCAATCATGTCCAGCAATTCCAATTCCATTTTGAGGTGCTCTATTTTCCACTGCATAAAGCACTTCTCAAATGTCCGTTGACGGATTCACAGTGTCCGTAACCCGTCTTGGAGAGGTGTCCGTCTTATACATTAGACAGTTTAGTTACAGTAAAAAGACTGAAAAAAGTCAGGGACCAACACCAGGTGTCCTCCTTAGAAGTGTCTGTGTTACAGAGGATACCACGAGGATGACACAACTCAATTTTGATTTTCAAGTTAAAACAAACCTCAACATTCCTATCGCATCCTTCTGGGTTCCTTTCATGGCAGCAAAAAATTTAGAAAAATGTTAATAAAAGCACATACATGTACAAAAAGTTAAGCTGAGTTAAGCACCAAGGTTTGCATCAATTTTTGAGGTAGAAGGGTACCAGGTGGAGATGTTGTACCAGGTAGAAGGGTACCCACCAGACACCCTATATAAATTGATGCTGATATTTTTCAATTTTGCACCTAAAATAAGCCAGGTATTCCCTTCAAATTATTATTATTAGAGAGGTGCCAGTACCCGTGTCCCAGCTTCTAACACAAACCATGTAAGCACACTTATAAAGTGTGTGGAGTAGGTTTGGCGTAGTGGTGAGAACACTTGCCTTCCATCAATGTGGCCACGGTTTGATCCAGGACTTGCAATTATATGTGGACCAAGATTGTTTGATTTCTATTGTGGGTTCTCAGAGATTTTCTCCTGGTACTTCCATTTTTTCCCCTCCACAAAACTCATGACTAATTTGAGATGATTGATTTGATGTAATTTGTGGCCCCAATAAAGAAGTCCAGTGTTAAATCCACTGACACTTAAACAAAGTTCATTATTCAATTCATCAAACATTCCTTTACACATTCTACTTATTTAAAAAACTTGAAAAATGAAATGCTAAATAAAAATAAATAAATAAATAAATAAGATTTCAAAGAACACTAATTAGCTGAGTGGTCACAGCTTGGTATTTCATTCACAGACTCAAAAGCTAGAACCCCCTTTTACAGCCTAATAATTACAGGACCACTGGAGAGTTCTGTTTTACTGAAATTGTCACACAAGTTTAGAACACCCTTTCACAGTGTAATCAACTGCACATTGTACTGTTAAACTATTTAATAAGTTGCACATGATTCGAATAGTGGGATAAAATAAAAAGTATGGCCATTTCCGATGAAAGCAATAAGGCAAAATTTACATTGGCCCTTTCACAAATTCATACCTGTTGTAGCACTGCATATTTCTGATCACAACTTTAAAGTGGTTTCCACTCAGCCTACCCATCCTAAGTGGTCCACAAACACCTCTCCTGTAGCTACCAAATTCTATACCTTCCAGGGAGGGGTGGCCTTCAATGGCACACATTCTGTCAATCAAAACAAGATATGACCATATATTTCTTTGTTTGCTTCACCTAAATGATAACTTTCTTCACCCCATCTGTAAGAAAATGGCAGGGAAAACTGAAAGCATGACCAAGCAAAATACTCACTGCTCTGGGGTAATCCCTCTGACTACCATATGCTGTGTGGTCATAGCTTTCTTGTCCTTGATACCAGCATAACTAAAGGCAGAGGGCTGGATGTCCAAACATGTAGACAAACGGCGAACAACTTCAAGTGTTTCCTGAAACAATTGCATGTGGGGAAACACTCAAGGTCATATAAAGGAAAAGGGTTGTCATATTTAAATGCAATATATGACTGGATTGGACAATGAAGACATGCTGAGGTGCACGGATACTCTGACAGGGCATTTTAAGTTGCTCACCAGCCACAAGGGTTCATGTGGCTGGAGCTAATATCCCAGTGTCAGTAGCTTAAAGCAACTGAAAGTGTTGCAACTCTGACTAAGTAAAGAAAGATCCTTGTTCCTTACTAGCAAACACTCTATTTGTCTGACAGGGAACTTTACAATGGAAAGTTAAAGCTAACAAAAATCCCAAGATGGTGGCAGAGGAAGGCCTTGAACCACCTGAAGTTTGTAATATCAGTATTGTGTCAGCTAACCACTATACCACCCCACTTTCACAAAATACTCAAATTTCATTTAAAGTAGTACAATCAATACCAGAAAACAATTTACAATCTAACCATGTTTCTTTTGCGCAAAGAAAATCTTGTGTATTGGCTTTCAACCTGCCTGTGCATCAAACATGAAACAAAAAATTAAGAAATAAACATTAAGGTAAAGAGAAGTCAGATGCTAGAGCTTACATGTACAGATGTAAATGTACCTTGATTTAACTGCTTTGTTGTTTTGTTGGCATGTTGTCTTTGTTCCTTTGGCCCTCATTCGTATTTGAATATAACTTTGTCTGGGACTTGTTGAATTGTGCTTACTATCCGTGTTATAATTGAAGGTTTTGCTCTCAAGAAATGAACCAAAGTGCTTGGATAACAGCCTGTGAATCTCAAAAAACAATTTAAATAACAAACAAACAATATGTAATAGTATTAACAATAACTAACTGACTTGTCCATTCTCCAAAAAAACCCAGAGATTTAAGTAAAATTGGAAGGAATTTAATCTGCCTGTTATACTGATAATGAAGAGATGAAGAGTATACAAGCCTTGAAGGGAGCATCGGTCTTCGAAAAATACATGTACAAAGAAATCTATACATTGCACTAAACTGTCAGGCAAAAGAAGGGCTTTGCCAATTAAGTCCATCAATGTTTTCTTGAAAGGGGCCAGGGACAATAAGTTTGCTAGAGTAGGGGACGAATAGAATTGACCCAATTAAGGGAAAACAGTTGTTTAGGAAATCAAATAAACCTTAAGAGAGGAATTTAAATGTACCAAACATCGAAATGAATGGAAAAAGTCCACATCAGTCAAAAGCTTTGAAAAAGAACCAGTTGAATTATTACTTTGGTTCTTTGCTGCTTATCTGCTCTGCTGACATCTAGATTAAGTGTAGATGCATTTCTTCTACTTTCCCAATGGGCAAAGCACAGTAATCTGTAAAACACCAAAGTAATTTAATTCTTGCAACTCAAAGAAAACATGAAAATAGTGATAAAACACCCAAGATGATGGTTGTGGTGATTGTAAACTAAAAGCAAAGATGATGACTGTCATATGATCATGACGATGACAGCATAGTAGAACACACTTGACAGGTAGTGATAATTATGACGATATTCATGATGATGATGGCGATGGAAACCCTGTTGAATGGTGATAATAGCTTTAAAATGTAAAACAGAGGCAAAGGCTGAAGTTTCCAATTTACCTGTCTACTTGATGCCTGTCATTCAACAAGCTACTAAATTCCCAATACACTTTATCATTTCTTGAAAATACTGAAGGAAGCTGCCCCTACAAACAAACAAATGAAAAACTCTCCAGCTCTTACATGGAGACTCCAGAGGTTGGCATCTCTTTGTTGTCAGCACATAGTTGTGATTATGGAAGAATTCTCAAAAGAATAACCACTGATGGTACTAAAGCCTCCTTAAGCATATCAAGGCTGAAAAAGTACCCTGTCCATTAATTGCCATCCCTCATCTGCACCTTCCCTTATCCCAATCCTGACATAAATACATTGACCAAGGGACCAGGGGCTTAGAAAAGAGATAAATTATGGTATTTTAACCTACCTCTTGCTCATTTTTTAAGGTTTCAGTTTGCAGATGAGGAAATGTCAACCTGACGTTCCTATGAAGAGAAGTGCGCTCTTGCTTTGACAAATCAGAACCTATTGTGCAGGATCAGAAATTAAGCTGCTTGAGACTTAACATTAAATCACATTTGCAATTTTGGATAAACACAATGAAACTCCTCATCTCATTTACTCCTGCATTTACTATTAACAATGAACTGCGAGAATGCCACCATTCCATGTACAGATTCTAGATTTTAGTCAGTGCAAATTCTAGGTTTAACTTAGTGCAGACAAAAAAAATCATACCAATGCATATCTTTTCTTCAATTTCTCTGTTGTTTTCTACATATGAAGCAAACTCTTTGAGTTCTCTTAGCTTCGTGTTGCTCAGACAAAGGGGTAATTGTTCCATCGCAGAATCTTTCAACTTTTCAAATGAATCTGCAATCTAAATAGTTGCACATTGTGTAGTTCTGTAATGACTGTTAAAATATAATTTTAAAGCATGACTCTTTCAACTTAATCAACAGAATACAAGAAACCAGTTCATATTAAAACCACTGTGCATTGTAAGGTTTCGTCAGGCTTCATCAGAGAGTACTATTGAAGATAAGATTATACCATCTGGCTGGGGAACCAATATTATATGAGCACCCTTAAACATTATCTTAACTTCTAACTCCTAATATTGAGGATATAGATTTATGGTACTCTGGCTAACATCATATGATTTTATTCATTAATGGAGGAGCTGTCGGGAGTCAAAGAGTTAAGGATCATATATACCCCAGTTAAAAATGATGTGTCACTTTCTATCTTCTTTTCCTCTCCTCTTTCCTCGCTACTCCTTTGTTCATAAAGCCTTTTATTTCCTATGAGTGGCTTTTGTTGTCCTTCTTCTTCTGGTGAGTAGGTCTTGCCAGGGATCAGTTCTACCAGTTTTCCCCTTTTATCAATTTCAGTAACAATAAAATCTTGCCATCTGAAATGTGTTAAGTCAACAAATGGCCAACTTCCAAATACCCTTTCCCTGAGAGTATCAGAATAAGGCTTAAATTAAAGCCAATTGGTCAGATAGATATCCTGTCACTCACTCACTTAGGTATTAGTCCGCAGGTCAATTTGTTAGTCAGTTCATTACAACCAGTCAGCTACATGTACCTTGTTGAATTTCTCGGTCTAAATGACGAGAGAGGCTTCTGATACCTCTGATGAGAAAGTGAGCAGGAAGGTAACCTATATTCAGGTAAAGTGTAAGACAATGAAAATGTCATTGACATGCTATTGCTCAGGGAAACTGTAATATAATTATGGTATTATACCATAATATAATTATGGTGCTAATTTAATTGTTGCTAATCAGTCAGTACGTTTGTTATCCAGGAGAGATCTGTCAGTCTACCACTGTTGAAATGGGCATATGTTTGTTACACTTTTCAAAAACATGCGGACTCTCAAGTTCAAATTTTAATGAACAGTTTTGTTTTTCACTGCTGTCAATCACATTAGAAGACTATGTCAAAGGCCACATTGTGCATTGTAATTGGTTGATTTTTATTCACGTGGTTGGTTTGTTTTAAACACTCAGTCAACTGTCGCTGTAAATACGATTGACGGCTGCAAAAAGCGAAAACGTTCAGTAGATTTTTAACTCTAGAGTCTGCAAGTTTTTGACAGGGGTAGTGAGTCTTAATTGATTGACAGGAAAGTTGATTTTCCAAGAATCATAGTCCCAGTTGGTGTCCCCATAAATGATGTAGCGACAGGTCAGGAGATTTAAAAAAATCAAAATTTGAATCCATGGCACCACGATCTGCCACTCTTCTCGCATCAGCTGTGATCGGCATGATCTGCAGATCTATCATGCAGATCATGACTGCTGCGGGGTACCTGTCTCCCGATCCCATAACGACCAATGCAGAATAATATTTAAGTACGTTTAACGTTCAGGATATGTCTGCTTGATTTGTCCTGTAAAGCCCTTTCGCACGCAATCAAGGTAACAGTCCGCACCAAACGACATCTTTTTGCGAACAACACGAACGCGCAATTTTATAAACATTAGAACAATGAGGAAATCTGCCATGAAGTACCTATTAGGGTATACCATTCTGAACGCTGACTCTTGTCATTGGGGACCCTGAAATAAGATGGCGGTTTCTGGCGGGATTTTGTGATGACTTGAAGTTTTCATAATTTTTAAAACATCATATGGAAGTTCTTGAATGTGAATGGGGCTCATGTGACGGAGCTTTTTCTTCCTCTGAATTTCATGACTTTAGAGAGCACATCGAGAGCCATTTACGGGAAGTGTTACCTCAGTACAGAAGAGGTATTTGCGACGACACCGTTCCGGACAATTTTGCTTGTAGCTGGAGAGAGTGTGGTTGGGATTCGCCTATAGACGCTGGTGATTTGATTCGCCATGTTTTCTTCCACGCCTTTCACACAAGGATAAAGGTCGAAGGCTTCAAAAAGCAGCAAGAGATGAACTTGTCTCCTTGCACTTTAGACAGCCAAAGCCGAAATTTAATCCCTGAAAATTCCGAACCGTTTCTCTGCGAGTGGAAGGAATGCAATGTTGAATTTAATTGTCCGTCTCTGTTTTACCGGCATGTAGACAGTCATGCCTTGGCTGTGGATAAATCTTTGTTTGAAGTAGGAGATGATGGAAGGAGAAAATTTATCGTGACTTGTCAGTGGGAAGGTACGTAGGAATTAACCTGCTATGTGACGTATACCGGCTTATTTTTTATCTCATGCATGTAGAGGGTAAAAGCACATGTAGAGATAGGCATAAGAAATTTCTGATCCATGTCCCACTCTTGGTAATGAGTTCAATGACAGAACACAAGGCTAATGATGTTGTAGGTGAAAATTTCATCAGGGAAATTTTATTCCAACCCAGTTTGATTTGACATTTCCTTTGTCTAATTCATGATCATAACTGAGAGACAAGTACTTTAGAAATCAAAGTAGCTTGACAACATTTTTACCTGAAGTTCATTTTTAACTGCCAACAGATATATTCATATATGCACTGGATGTTAAAAAATATCGAAAGCCTCATTTTACAGAAGCAAGGTGTTTCAAAAATCATTGTTGTTGTTGTTGTTGTTGTTGTTGTTGTTTTTTTGAAGGATGTAGTTTCAGAGCTTCAAATCATTACAAACTTAAGGAACATTGTCGCAGTCACACCAAAGAGAAGATCTTTGCATGCAAGACCTGTGGTGGAATGTTTGCAAGCAGAACAAAGCTTGTAGATCACTTAGTTCGACAGAATTCATCTGGGTGTAAGTAATTTGATTAGTCTAGAGTTAAAGTCAGAAAACAAAAATTAATCTTTATGGGAAGACATTGCAATTTTGAAACACTAACACTGAAATTCATGTCACCTTTTGAAGTACAATTCTACATGGATTTATCAACCATGTTTAATGATCTCTAATAATGATTTCAACTTAATAGGGACCTTTAGATTGGAGTACGACTATGAGTACGCGTTTTGTGTTTTGAGCATACGCACTTGGAAAATTTTTGACCTTGAAACCTTATGCGCATGCTGAGTAGGGAAAACTCATACTTGTTACCCTGCAAGCAGGCTCTTCAATTGAAAATGGCACGTGGTCGAAATGTAAGGGCTTGGTAGTCATCAAGCCCTTATATTTTGACCACGTGCCATTTTCAATGGAAGAGGATATTTCGACCGCATGCCATTTTCAACGGAAGAGCCTGCTTGCAGGCTACGTACTTGTAGTTGTACTCATAATCCAATCTAAAGGTTGCTGTTGACTTCTAAAGGCCAGGGGAAGACACTTTGGAATCTGTGGATAAATGGGCTTGAACATAGGGTGAAATGTGCAGTTGAATCTTTCAATAATGCACTTCCTATAAAGCTGAGGATTTGAATCTAGATCCTGGCTGGTTATAAATCACAAAATAATAGCGACCTTTAGATCGGAGTACGAGTTTTCCGTTCTGAGCAGGCGCACTTGGAAAAAATTCGACCTCGAAGCCTAATGCGCGTGCTCAGAACGGAAAACTCGTACTCGTAGTCGTACTCATACTCCGATCTAAAGGTCGCAAATGTTTTATGCCTCTGACTGATTCATCAATTTTGAGATCATGTGCAACAGTCACCTTCAACTCATCGTGCATCTGACCTATGAAATGGTGCGCTTCCCAGTTTTGTCAATGATCCACTTTTGAATCCACCAAAACTGCTGAATTCAACAACAAAAGCTCCAAAGGGAGTGAAAGGTGGGAATCAAATTTTCCTTGGAGATAAGTTACTCCTGAGACATAGGCTACACAAGCTGAGGAATGGCACTTTGGACTTTACTCTGGCTTTTATACATAGGCAGTTGTCCAGGTCTATGCCAGTAATGGTTACTGTACCATTGAATACGGCAAACCAGTGTTGCATTCAGCGAGACATGAATAGACGGACTTGCTCGTTTTAGCCATACAGAATGAGTGAGATAACTGTGGCAGACAGTACAACAACATGGGAGACAGTTTACCCTTTGTATTGACCAAATGATGAGTGAGCATGAGACTGTGAGAGCTTGTTCATGTCTCGTTCGTGTTACTTAATGTTACAAAATATAATGTGACAGAAGAAAGAGGCCGAGCGTGTCACATTCCATTAACTGCATTTTACTAATCCATTGTAAACCTTTATTAATCATTATCTTTTGTATTTTGCTCATTGTCTCACGTATTTAGATGAGAGTTTTCAGTGCTCACATTGTCTTAAGCACTGTGGTTCAGAGCGTATACTGCGAGATCACATGAGGCATCATGGTATGTGAATGTATTTGTGACTCATTCTAGTTAGTAGACTGATAGGGAAATCTCAGATTGTCTCAGGGATGTCATTAGTACTAAGCCAGCAGCTGGCTATTTGAGCTGGCTTAACTGTGGTGAGAGTGCCAAGCTAATTGCAGTTTGACACTGACCTAAATTCTAAAACTGGGCAACCTTCAAATAATATTAATAGCCGGCTACTTTCCTTGTTTACCCAGCATCCTCAAACCTTACTGACAGCCCTGCAGACTGGTCTTACATTTTGGCCAACAGAACGGTGTGTCATTTGTTCAGCGAGCCCCCAAAATACCAGATTATCAAAATAGTAGCCTCTGGCAGTTTTCTCTGCCACTCATACTGATCTCTTGTAATGTGAACGTACAGCTGTAATCGTCTGAATTCTTACCCTTTGGGGGTCATACTACTGGTCTCTTGTTATCACCTGTAAGGCATTAATCTTGTATACATGGACAACTCCATTAAGCTGTGTTTGAAATTTGAAATTTCATTCTAAAGTTTATTGATTGAATGACAGTACATTGTAAATAAGGAAAATGCCACCAGTTAGTTTGTCAATGTCAGTTTTCTGTCATTAAACCATTCATGTGTATGACCTGTAATTGTGATATTCAAACCCAGGAAAGCTGTTTGTAGGTGCCCAGTTTTGAACTGAGGCTTGATTTGAACTTTGAGTTCTTCATCTGAGGAATGGGTTATTGATTATAGTGGGAGGAATGTTGACTAGTTGTGACTGTCTGATCATGAAGATCTTAAAATGATGTCCTGTTTTTTTTTACTGCAGTGAATAACGTGAAATGCCAATACTGTGACATGACCTGTCCAAATGCTTCTGCTCTCAAGCAACATGTCAAGTTCAGGCATTCTGAAGAAAGACCCTTCAAATGTGATGTTTGCAGCTACACGTAAGTTTGTTTTACTGACTTTCCATCTTCACTGATTCTCAGTTTTAGTTGTCATAGTACAAGTGGATGGAATTTATGCAAAACATCAGTACATCTTTAAAAATGGCTTCCCTGGGCATCAATAATGTTTACTCAGTTGGCAGACCAGGATTTCAGACCAATTACAGTAAGCTAGGCATGGTGTAGTAAAAATTAAGTGTTGCCATGTGGGTTTCACAGTTTCACTGGTCACATGCATTTCAAGGCCAATACACACAAGAGGTTTTGCTCCCGGAGCATTCTTCAGGATCATTTTGCATGACAAGTACACACAATTTGCCCTGGGATCTTGCTGTAAAATAAGGGGCAAAGAGCCATGAAACTCAAAAAGGAAGGAACTATACTGGAAAGGGAGATGTGATTCCCGGTTATAATTCAGTGCTTAAAATTAATATGCACATAAAGCAGCTGTGGGACCTGCATGCTATTAGGATTTTCACACATTATAACACTTGCTCCAAAATATTTAACCTGTTTAACGCCTGAGTCACACATGGAGGTTGGGTGCCCAGGAACCCTGGGGCTGGAGCTGCCGACCCCAAACCCAGGTAGCAAGAACATCCCAAAAGCCTGCCCTACCCGCAACCCAGCCACGAGCCCCGCCCGCCAAACCCAACCCCAGCCCAAGCACCCGTCACACAGAGCCAGGAGCTCAGTGGAAATAATAACAATAATAAACAATAATAATAATACAACAACAAAATGATCATAAAGGGAGAGGAGGGTGAGAGAAAACACTAAAAAACTCCAAAAAAAACTGAAGATGCCCCAACCACTACACACAGTAAAACTATGACCACATGTAAAGGCGCATGCATCAATTGCAACAATAAACTGCTGACCCGAGAGGACAGGCAACTGTTCTGCCCCAGGCCTATTACAGTAACGCAAACCCTAGCAACAAAACAAATGCCAGAGCATGCTAGCAAAAACGCTAATAAATGCCAACGCCATGCCAAACGCCACGCTAATAAATGAGCAACGCTCCTTGTTGTTAACTAAGGTAAATAAATATGTTTAACCTCATTTAGTAATATTATTTTGGAGCATTTTGCGGGGTGGAAATCTGCTCCCGAGGATGAAGATTTCCTTTGAAATGGTTGGTACACATGGAGGAACTTTGCTCCAGGAGCATAAGCGGGGAGCAAAACCCCTTGTGTGTATCGGCCTTAATACTATGGTCTTGTTAGAGATTTTGGAGTACATGTACTTAAATTACAGAAACGAAAATGAAGGTTGAATTTCGTATCAATGTGAAAAACAGATCAAAAGGAACGATCCTATCATATGGATCGATTGATCAATCACTCAGTCAGTCAGTCAATCATTCATTTATTTTAACATGTTACGCCTAAGAGCTAAAGCTCATTCAAAATATGAACATGTATATTAAAAACGAAGAAAGAAAGAAAGAAATTACAATACCACTGATCAGTTTAACCCACAGCCTTTCAATAATGTCATTTGTAATAGTAACGGTATTGATAAAAGCAGTCTGGTAAGGTCCATCACAAAGTGTTGCAAAGTGCTTGGACTTATGTTATATAAATTCCTCATTCATTAATTCATTCGTTCGTTTGTTCGTTCATTTATTCATTTGTTCATTGATAATGATAATTATAATAATACTTAACAGGGAAGTGACATGCATAGTTATTCTTTTTTCTGAGTCATATTCTTGTTCTTCTTGCACTGTAGCTGCAAGATGCCATCAGATCTGACACGGCATCGCGAGTTCCATAATGCTGTTTTGGCATATCACTGTGATGTGGAAGGCTGTAATTTCTCTGCTCGATCCATTCAAACAGTGAAAAGACATCAGAAAGTTGATCACCAGGTTAGACAATTATGCTCTTTTCCAATTTTGACCTGTGTTATTATTGTTTCTGAACCAGTTTTAGTAGTAAACAGAAATTGCAACCAAGAGCATAATTGAACTGCAACAGACATACTTTCAGGTCTCATCAGTCTCAATTTTTGTCATTTTTTTCTATTCATAATTATTAACTATAAAAAATTGTGATAAATCATTTCAAGATTAAAAAGCTAACAATGACGTTTCGACATTAGCTAAATGTCATTATCAAGTCAAAAAAAATTGCGGTCTATAAATACCTATAAATAATAATTACTGCCATAAATTTGACCATGGCTTTTTCAGGGTCTTGAGTTATGTCGTTACGAGTGCCACGTCTGTGGACAGCGCTATACGCGAGGATCAGGGTTGACAAACCACCTTAAGAAGAAGCACAAGTTCAGTTGGCCAGCAGGTCATCCACGCTTCAGGTTGGTTAGCTGTAGATTGTCCCCCAACAACAACAAAAATCATTCTCTGTGGACAAAACAGTGAATGCGGATGTAACAGCTCATCAGGAGCTTCAGTAGGCCATTCTCAAGTTCACTTCAGCCTCCTTCTCAAAACAAGTCTAAGTACAAAGTCTTATGAAAATGAGTTTTTATTGATATGCAAACTCATCATTATCGTAAAACTTTGGCAGTTGGACTCGCTTTGAAAAAGAGGCTGACGTGATCTCGGAAATGGCCTATTTCAATGGTCTGCACTGATTCAATTTCATCCTTGGACTTACTAGTTCCTACACCACCTTAAACATGATATTAGTGACCTTTAGATTCAACTATGAGTATGAAATTGAGTATGACAAAGAGTTTTTTAATTTTGAACTAGTTATGTCTTCAGAACTCAAACTTGGGGTTTCCTAGTGAGAATTGATTGACAAGTGGTTGTCTTAAGTAGGCTAAGTTGATTTGAAAACTTGTTCTTGTACTCAGTCTTGCATTTATGATCAGATCTGAAGGTAGCAATGTCCAGCCCCTAAGTCATAAAGAACTGAACAACAGGCAACTGATAGGGAGAAAGTAGGATTTCACTCCAAAGCTAAGCATAAAATGTCGTAGACTTCTAAGAGTCTTCGTTTTGTTGATTCGAAGGATTGCAAACAATCTCACAATGTAACATGCACAAAAAAATAGTTGTAAGGAGAAGAGTTTGGTATTATTCTGATTTACAGCTGTTACTGGTATTTCAATAAACATGTCTAATGTGACAGGTACAAGGAATGTGATGATGGGATATGTCGACTGCAAACTGTGCGCTTTGAAAGCCTTCATCTCTCACAACTAATGAATGAGTTGGAAGGTGCCGAGAGCACAGGCATGGCTGCAGGAGACTCTCTTATGGAAAGTGCTGAATCTCCGGGAACTTCAGAACAGTCTCTTGAAACATCAGGAACGGGTTCACCGAGTTCCAATACAGGAGACCAACTTGAGGAACAACATTTCCAAGAGCTACTTCACCAATATGGATTGAGTGATAACAGCTCTGACATTCAGAACAAACAACATGACAATGTTGGACCCATTAGGAGTTACCAGTGCAGAGGCGCAACTATGGTTCACCCCTATGAGCGACCAGACTCACCAGAACTTGATCTGCCACAGACTTTACTGGATCTTCAAGATGCTGCCATCCGACTAGCTAACAGAGAGCACACAAATTAAGCTTTGAAACTATTGAGAACATTGTAACCAGATTACAAGACAGTTTCAGTGTAAGGGACATGTATTGGTAAATTCATTTGGGTTCAATCTGGAAAAGAATATTAACGAATGGGAGCTACTTTCATTACTGAATATCAGATTTCCTCTATGTCAATTCCCTTTACAGAATAGTTGGAATGGAATATTAATTAGGGATATATTCTTATTCTGAAATACCCTAAACAAATGCACCCAAGTTATGTTTGAAGTGATTAGAGTGTCCCTTATTTTAAGGTATTTGGCAGATATCTTTCTTTTACCAAAATTGCCTTTACCATTATTGTTTTTAACATGATTGTCTTGTATGGAACAACCTTTGGACATTTGTACTGCCAAAGCATGATGAAATTGCATCCAGCTGCTCATGGGTACCAGTACTATTTATTATTAAATTTATTAGATTTAAAAATTGCTGAATTAAAGTAACAAATCATTGCTGGTTTTGTCCAGTTTATTATTATTATTATTTTATTGTGAAATACCAACCACAAAAACTATCACTTCAGTGAGAACAGTGTCTAGAAAACAAATCTAATGTTGTGTTGGGCATGTGTTGTCACTCATGCTAAGCAAATATTATGGAAAACATTACAGAATTATTACAGGTTTAAAAGACAAAGATAAAATCTAAACAAAACCATGACACTACTAGTGTCTTAGTGACTAAGATAAAATTGTGGATGGCTGTAGCCGCCACAGTTAAATATAAAAAGACTAGATGCCACAGCTTGAATTCGTTGTTACTTAGATCAATGTACAATTCAACTGAAAGGATAAAGGAAATTTACAAAGCTACAAGTGAAGTTTACATGAAATACAACACTGAAAATGTACGAACGAACAAGACAAATACTTACAAAACTGTGGTATAAAATTCTAAAATTTCATTGAGTCCGACGTTATCCTGCTCGCAAAATCATGCATCAACTTCTACTGGAAAGACTAACAATTACACATAGATCTGGAACTTATACTACTTTTATGAATAAATTTACAACTAGCAAGTTACAATTAACACGTTAAAACAATAGATTTTTACGTCCATTTATACGGCGCTAGAAAATACAACAGAGTGAATGTTCACAAGAGTTAAATCAAACCAATGTAATGGTTTTTACTTGTTTTTCATCATGTTTATTTCTACTTCTCTCAGTAACATGTATTGTCATATTGAACCACATGACAATCTGAGTTGAATGCTTTAACACAACCAATTTCAAGGATTTTCCAGTACCGAAATGCAGTTTTCAAGGACTTTAAGGCCTAACATTTTCCTCACAAATTAGGCAAGTTACTTAAGGTTCACACTGTAACCTCTGGTTTTGAAGAATTAACAAACGTAACTTGCAAAGTTACAATTCACGACCCAATGTTTGGACACTCTTGCCTAATGTCTTCAGGGGTGATCTACATGTGATGCTGCAGCAAGAGTTGTTTTATATGCTCAACGATTAACAACCTTTTCTTTAATAAGGTGTAAATAGGTGTCAGGTAAAAGTCCACCACCATCACGGTTCAAAGGAGCATGGGTGGAGTTGATGTGCCATGCTGCCAAACAAAGGCATTGACAGTACCGCTGGTTTGTGGTGATAATTTTCGAATCATCCCACACAATTGTATGGTTGATTTGGCAAGCATGCTCCAGTAAAGCAGAGTTTTCCTTGGTGCTCTTTCTAGATGGTGCCTCATCAGCTGGAAAGTGAAACAACTGGACCCTGGTCTGATATTCCCCCTGAAAGGAGTCATTTTAAGCTCACTCCACTTTCAAGAGTAGTTGTTATTTTTGTTTTATTTTACCACCAAACAACAGTCCTTTAGTAAGCAATCACTTTATTGCAACACAGCCACACAACTATAAGCATGAATTTGTCTTCCCAACTTATGTATGTGCTATATTCAGAGTAACCAGGTGCTAAATTGTACTGGAACTACCATACTATTATTGACCATTGAGGTTTAGGGAAAACAATCTTGTAAAGAATATTTGCTTGTGAAAAGATTTCCCCACATGAGGCTACATTGCATGTATGTGCTGTAGTTCCAGTCAAATTCTGAGAATTATACATACAATTTTTTATGGTTTATTGGCACGATTTCCTACTCGATCTAAATTTTTGGTTTCACTAATATACTAAATTTCTTTTCTCTACCTAATATACCTATCACTGGAAAAACTAGTGTACCATTTTAAAATAGAAAAAATAATAATGCATTTTATGCTATTATCACTGTTTCTTCAGATTAAATAAAAAAATACAAACACAAAACAACCAGTAAATGTCACTGTGAGGTATAAATGTCATACATTGCATGTCAGTTTTGCTTCAACTTGCTTTGTTTTGCTTGCTTTCATACTTGTATTGTGATCTAGGTATGGTTTGCTTCTGAACACTAATCAATGCACTACAGGCCTGAGTGGGTAAAAAGGCAAACCTTTTGAACAAAACAAAACAAGATGGGGTTTTTTACTAAAAAAGGTAGTTAAGCAAACTGACACCCAATGAGTAATACTTTTTAAGCGCATTACTGTCAAACTCAAAATAGCGTGTGAACACCTGACCTGAAATATTTCACAAAAATCGATTGTGTAGTGACCAATCACAGTCAGTTCAGGTTATGTGAGTAAACGTCAAAACCACAAACTAATTATTGTTGACACTACTGTTTAGTTTTCTCACCCCCAATTAGCTTTTCCTTGCAACTCAATAACAATATTCCATAAACATTTTTAGTGTTGAAGGTTTTCCATGTTTCACGATAAAATAATGAATATTGTTAATGGTAATATCCTTTCTCACATTAGAATGAGTTACTGGTAAATTAAAGTTTCATAAAAACTAAAAGAATGGACCATTTCTGAATTCACTTCAGCCTCTTTAAGGCGAGTCTCTAAAGTGTGAAAACTAATCACCACGTCACATTTAACCTTTTCATTTATTTGTTTATTACAAATGCGCTCCACTAAATTACAAATAGGAAATAAAGAAAAGTTGTGGAGTACGAGACAGCCAAAAGTGCAAATGCACCATACTAGGGATGTCCCCACTAATTAAGGCGTAAGAAAAGTTTAAACAGCTATAAAAATAGATATTCTAATAAAAGTTAAAACATTCCTTTTAAAAGCTACAACACTATTTGATTCTCTAATGCTATTCGGTAAGCTATTCCATTCACTAGCAATACGATTAAAAAAACTATATTTAAAACCATTAGTTCTACTAGAATTTGGGACAAGGTCCTGTGTGTCATTTTTCCTCGAGCTATAACCTGTATTTCTATCCTTACAAAATAAGAGCTTGTCTGAAATACTGATATCATAGTGTCCATTAATCACATTGAACAAAAATGTAACATCTCTAATGAACCTCTATTAAATAATGACAACAATTTTAACTTAGATAGTCTAGTATCATAATCATCACACCTAGTAATCCATCTGGTGGCTCTGCACTGAACAGCCTTTATCAATATTACGCTTAGTATAAGGGTTCCAGCTTTCACATGAAAGGGTCTCACAAGACTACAATAAAGTGTTTTCATAGTATCAATCTCCTTTAAGTCCCTATAATCAACCCTAAAACTCTATTTGCTTTAGCAGTTATTTTATCTACATGTTGGTTCCATGAGAGATCACTAGCAATAAACAATCCTAAGTCTTTATACACATTAACACTTTCCAAAGGTTGACCCTCTATATTATGTTCCCCAGCTAAAGGTGACTTTTTCCTGGTTATTTGCATAATCTTACATTTCTTAGTGTTAATTATCATCTTGTTCATCTTACACCATTCTGATATAATTTTTATGTCACTTTGGAAAGTAGACATCTTCTTGAGTATTAATAACCATGTACATTTTACTATCATCTGCATACAAAGCAATTGAGCTATCCTTACTAATTACCCCAGGTAAATCATTAATGTATACTATGAAGAATAATGGTCCCAACAAAGAACCTTGTGGGACACCAGAGGTTACAGACAGCCAATCAGAAGCCTCTCCCTTCACTACTACCTGCTGTCGATGTTCTGTCAGATAATCTCTACACCAATTGAGCAAGTCTCCACAGACACCATATTTGTTAAGTTTGGTTAAGAATATTATGACAGACGAGGTCGAAAGCCTTTGAAAGGTCTATAAATACTACATAACTTGACCACTATTATCCAAAACTTTAAACCAATCATGATGTACCAAGAGTAGCTGAGTAGTGCAGGAAGGTCCAGTGAGGAACCCGTGATGAAAACTATGTATAAAACTGACAACTTGGTTATAAATAGCATTGTATACAATTCTCTCCTGGCATTTCCCTATGATAGTTCAAAGTGAAATGCCTCTATAATTTTCTACTGGTTCCCGATCACCATCTTTATGAATAGGTGTAATATTAGCTGATTTCCATAATTCAGGTAAGTGCCCCTGTTGGAATGATAGATTGAAGAGCATACTCAGAGGAACAGGAGATGTATCAGCAGTCTCTTTTAGTACACGAGCAGGTATTTTTATCAACCCCACAAGACTTATTAACATTAAGCTGGTTAACTAGTTTTTGAACTTCGTTAAGTGTCACATATCACATGGTTGGTAAAGATATGAATACTTGGATCTTGTAAGTCAGTTTGTATTGGAGCTGGAACCCCAGTACTCTGTTTGCAAAAAAACTGAGTGAAAATGAATATTGAATAAATTAGCTTGCTCTTGAGGTTTTGTTGCAGATCTTCTGTTATAAGTATTTACTTCAGGAAGCCTTTTTGACTTCAACTTAATTGAGTGATAGCTCCAAAATCGTTTTGGATTTACCTTCAATTGACTAGACAGATGCTGTAGATATCTTTTATACTCAGATCTTATTAGCTGTTTGATGGATCTTCCTAACTCCTTAAACTTTTGGCTAAGGGCTTCTGATGGACGAGCCTTTAGTTTTCTCCATAACCTTTTCTTCTTTTTGATCTTATTGAGAATATCCTTATTGATCCATGGAGGATTAATTTTCTTTTTTACAGTAAAGGTTGGAATACACATATCAGCTGCAGCTAATAATGAGTCGTTGACTCTTTCAGTACAAATGTCCACATCCTCTTCTAAAAAAGCACTTGGATTTGCTTTGGAGTTAAGAGGCTGATGTGAACTCAGAAATGACCTAGCTATTATCATGTGGAAAATCTACAAAGCAACTTCAAACAAAATAATTATAATTTGATTCCAATCAAAATATTTACTGCTGAACATTCTTTTCAGTAAGCAATAACAACCATCTATTGTAACATAGCCAGACAACTAAAGGCAAGTATTTCACCTCTCAAATTATGTACCTACTTGTTATATTAATTGAAGGGCTCCGGGCAAAAACATCCTGACTCTTGTGTGATTTTTAGGTCATCTCTCAAAATTGTGGCCAATTTCCACCGAACCAACTGTACTAAAATTACGGGGTGAACATCCCTATGCTACAGTGTACATGCCAAGAATTAGGGCAATCTGATGAAAAGAAGCCCCCCAAGAAAATTTTTACCTGTGTTTTCATATTTTCCTGCGCTTATGCCCCCACCCCTCTTCCCCAGTGTCCAGAAAAAAATTTTTTTCCCTTCGTTATTTTGTTGACATCACTTAGGGTAGGTAATTCCATAACTTAATTTTCCTGTATTGCACAAAATCTGGACCAACAATTTCGCAAAATGACCAAATGCACTGAAAATGTCAGGACATTTTGACTCTGAGCCCTTCAATTTTTATAGTAGCCATCAGGTAAATTAATAGTATTCATATTCTGGATATTGGACTGAAACTATCCTAGAATCCTACAATTGAAGTTTTAGGGGAATGTTAGAAATATTTGCATATACAAAACCCTAACCCTAACCACTGGATTGAATTATGAAAAGCTGTTTTACGATCCAAGTCGAGCAATTCAAGTTGATGTGGCCCGACTTTTGTTTATCTACCTCTTTCAAACAAAACATAGGTTTTCCACTAAAAAGTTAGTTTAACAAATTAAGTGACATCCAAAAGACGGTCCTTTTAAAAGCCTTTTTAAGTACTCTTAATAAATAGTATCCTTTTTCAGATTACAGTGAGTTTTTCTGGTAAGTTGAAGTTTCAAAGAAACTATTAATGTGCAAAACAACCTCATGCTCAAGCACAACTACCCAGTTCTTTGCAAATGAAAGGCTCTCAGCAAAAACTTCTTAACAAAGTGACTTTTGCTCAATGTTATAATCACTGTACTTGTTGATGCAGGCAATTTTGTCAAATTATTACACCAAAATAATGGAGTGAACTTTTGCATGCTGTATACCAAAAATACGGCAATTGGATGAAAAGAACCCCCCCCCCAATTTTTACTGATATTTGGATTATTTGTTATCCTCTTTCTGGCACCCGCTGCTAAAATTCATGTAGGTCTCCCGGAACTCCAGGCATGACATCATCCTGGTTGTTAAAAGGAAGACACTCGGCACTCACAGTACTACTAGATTCAGCATTTTTAACCGCCCCCATTTGAAACAAATCAGGACTTGTATTATCTTGACTGAAAGGAAACTTACAATACTTATACAGTTTAAACTTAAATACAATCACTACAATGACTAAGATAACGAATGCCACTATGAAAAATAGAGCTACTTGAAACCAAATTTCCCTTGTAGATCTAACATCACCTGGAAGAACACAAAACAAAATTAATACACATTATTTTACATGAAAAGATCTGACACTTCATTAGCCTTTTCCAAATGGGAAAAGAAAAGGAAAATATTCAGGCACTGCCAAAAAATGTGCCATGTGACTCCTTGTTCAATAATTGAAAGGCTCCGGGCAAAAATGTCCTAACTGACTTCAGCGTGATTTTTAGGTCATTTCTCAAAATCGTGGCCAATTTCCACAGAACCAACTGCACTAAAATTATGGGGTGAACATCCCCATACTGTATGCCAACTGTATGCCAACTGTATGCCAAAAATTAGGGCAACACGATGAAAAGAAGCCCAAAAAAGTATTTTTTTACTTGTATTTTCATAATTTCTTGCTCTAGTGCCCCCCCCCCCC
>BLFK01000292.1:1954847-1962347 GCA_014634185.1 Astreopora myriophthalma
GCAGAGGTCATGGGTTCGAATCCTGTTGAAGTCACTTGAATTTTTCAAGTGCATATATGAGACAATTGCTTAAATTGTCCAGGAAGTATGAGGATCATTCCTTCAATTCATTTCTAAGCCGCACTTCATAACCATTTCTTTCGTTCATCATTGCTTTCACTGGAAAACATGCATGAGCCCAACAAATTGACCTGCTCTCAACTGTATGGCTTCATAGCTCAGTTGGTAAGAGCACTGCACCGGCATCGCATAGGTCGTGGGTTTGAATCCCGTTGAAGTCACTTGAATTTTTCAAGTGCACATAGAAGACAATTGCTTAAATTGTCCAGAAAGTGTTAGGATCATCCCTTCAATTCATTTCTAAACCGCACATCATAACCATTTCTTTCAAATGATGAACTGTGTGTCACCAGCTTAAGGGCCACTAGCTCTGTGGAGGTGCCACTTACTGTAACCAATGATTCCTCATTTTATTTACTTGATTTGTTATTTAGCTGAACTTTGGCAGAATGACTTAAGTCTCTATTTTTTAATTAACCCACAGCCCATAATGAAAGCTGAGCTACACCTCTCAAAGAGCAGATCGAAATGTGTAAATGATAATTATTATTTTAAAAAAGTAAAAAAGTAAAAAGATAAATGAACAAGTATCATAGCCAAAGGTCAACTCACTTGATTGTACAATTAGTGTAGCTGAAGCACTAGTTGGTTCACCAATACCATTCCAGGCAGTACATTTGTACCGGGTGAATCCTGTACCCCCGCTTTGTACTTTGGGAAGCAGTAATGTTTCTCCCTCGTGTATCACCTTCTCGTTGCCACCTTTAGTCCATGTTATGATTGGTTTTGGACTGCCAGATGCAATACACTGGAAAAAGATGTTACTGCCTTGTAGGGCAGTTTGATCATCTGGTTCACTCTCAATATAGGGCGGATCTAAATTTCAGGGGGAAAAAGTGTTATGTTCATCAAATTATGCAATAATGAAGAGATAAATATAAACCCCTAGGGGGGGGCAACCCTAAAACCCGGAAACCGGAATCCGGAATAACACTGGAATTAGGCCTAAGAACTTTTGTTTAGGCCTAATTATTAGGGCTAAAACTTTTGTTTAGGACTAATTATTAGGTCTAAAAACTTTTGTTTAGGCCTAAACAAAAGTTTTTAGGCCTAATTAGGCCTAAACAAAAGTTTGTAGGCCTAATTCCAATGTTATTCCGGATTCCGGTTTCCAGGTTTTAGGGTTGCCCCCCTAAGAATTTGGAACCAAAATTATTCAAGAAAAAAAAAACATGTTCATTGTCTTGATCACTGTCATGTTCTTGAATACTTGGCAAAAAGCAAATCGTCATACAGCATCTCAGGGATTGACCCTTGCAATGTTTCAATGATTACTGAATTTCTTGACAAACTAATGACACATCAGAAGTTTAAATTAAAATGTAATTATATGATCACAAAGTTCTTAATATTTAACTTACAATGCACTGTTACTGTAATACGAGCACTTGTGTTCCTGCCAATTCCATTCCAAGCTGTGCACTCGTAGATGCCACTTTGGTTTCGACTGACGTTGTTGACAGTATAACTTGTTCCTTGATGCAACACAGACGTATTTCCAGATTCTGCCCAGTAGATGTTAACTGCTGGATTTCCACTTGCATTGCAACAAATGGTGAACGAACCATTTTCAGTTACAGTGATAGATGGTGACGTTCCAGTAATGATGGGCTCTGTATTGGATAAGATAGTTCTATTTAATAATAATAATAATATAAAAAAAACCCCATGCATGCTGTGTAGCACCAAACATTTGTAGGCCATGTTTTTAGTTTCAGTTTTTGTAAGACTTAAATCACCAACTTTCAACAAACACATGTAGAACATTTGGTGGACATTCATTTACTAAAAATGTATCTTTCGATCCTCAAGTGACAGTTGTGTGGTTGTAACTATTGATCAAAATTAACGTCAAAACAATAATAGATATTTTAATTACTAAGGAAAAGATGCAATAATTTGTGATGCAATACTGGTAAGTGCATACATGTACATTGATGCCAACAGTGATGCTCATTTGATTTTCTTCAACCCTTATTTAAAAACCTAACCTCATCTGGAAACCTTAAATGTGAATGTGAAAATTTGTGATATTTTAGCATAAAATTAAAGTTAATGTTAGCAAGCAACAATCTTTGAGCCCTAGGCTCCAGCATTCTTTGACCAATCAGGTGACTTGCCTTTTTGGGGCAGAACATATGTTTACATACGGCAAAGATACAATTATTGTCAGTATCTTTGCTGTTCGCCTCTTGAAAGTTTCATACTTTTCACCTGACGAGTTTACCTTCCCACCCTCCCAGTTGTTTGTTGCTTTCATAGTTACTCATTGTCTCATTTTGTAAACGTTATCCCGATTTTGCCTTCAGAAGTCTTTAATAAAATAGGGTGGGGAATTGCTGCCTGCTGCACCCCTTCAGCTCTGTGCTGAAGCCCCATCAGGGAAGGGGAATGTAGTTCTACTGCTGGACTGGGTTAACCTGGCCCCAGGACATTATGCCTGCCACCATGCCCGCCTTGTAGCACAGGCATGAGGCATCCCCTTGGCATGGCAACAGGTGCCAAGGTCCCTCATCCAGCCCATCCCGTCGCTGTTTGATCCAAGCCTTGCCAGCACATTCCTTGCCCAAGTTGGCCCACCATATTGTGTTTGTGCATTCTTGTTTGTGTGCAATAACATTAATCAGTGTACTTCAATAGTGACATAATGATTAGCATTAAAAAAGTCCCCTAATATACATAATATACTAGTTTAGTAGAAATGGTGCCAAGGAGAAGAGAGCATGTGGTTATTTAACGACACCAGTGAGTGTGGAATTGAAAGTAGATCTAATAGTGGTCAGGAACATTAAGTTAACTGCAAACAGGAGAAATTGAACTTTGCATTGTCTAATACCAGCTGTTTGTACAGTCACATTTGTGAACACATTTGCAGTTCTGTGGTTGTTGAAGAAGTACAGAATACAGACAAAATCAGAATTGATGCTTTGATTTCTGACTAATCACATTATGGCAATAGTGGTTGGAAGTATTCAACAGACTGCACAGCACACGTCAAGATGAACTGTTTAATGGGCTTTATTCACGGGGCGGCCATGTTGGTTAGGAACAATAGAACTCGCACCCCGAGCCTCGAGTTGATAAGTTTGAGAACAAGTTCCGAGTGGACAAAACAAAGGTTTTCAGTCCCTTGGGACTCAAAATGGCTGCCGCGTGAATAAAGCCCATGGAACTATAAAACAAATGTTTGGTTTACAGGTATTGTGATCGTTCTAGTATCAACATTTTGCTGTTCAAGAGTAAACTATTAATCCTACACCTGTTTAACACTAACTATAAATGTTTCAAATTAACATTTGCTGTTGTGGTGTAGACTTAAAAATACTGTTTCTGATTACAGTATAAAATAGAGGCCATATTCTAAAATCAACATCTTGCCGTTATGGTGTGTATGTTCTGAAATCAACATTTTCATGTTGTGGTATACACACTACGGAATAGATGCCCGGTTGACACCAACTACGATGTATAACCGTTAAGAAGTCTAAAATCAATGATAACCAATATGTGGTCTGTAATAGGCATTCTAAAATCAACATACACTATGGGATAGATGCCTGGTTGCACTCACCTCACACTGCCAAAGACAGCACAAGAGAAAAGGAACCTTTAGTAGTGAGGACAGCAGTGACAACAAGAACGTCGATTCAAAATAGGAATGTGTCAATTGTAATCACTTTACCCAACCATGAAACTGGTATAAATGGCACTTAAGTTTGGAGAGGGAGGAAAAAATTCAACGTTGGGTGCTGACGTCCTCCCAAAGCTGCTGATTTTGGTCATTCGATGTAAAACACACGTGCAGGGTGTGCAGAGAATTGTTTTTACTAATTAAACCTATTGTTTTGTGACGTTCCTGTCACCATTGCCGTCCTTGTTGCTAAAGCTCTTTAATAAGCACGAGAGCAGACTACGCATCTTAATTCTTGCATTCGTGCATAACCACAATTCCTTGTGCCTGCGACCACAATCCCTTGCGATTAAAGAAACATGTCCTTTTCCTGATTAGAGAGCTGCCTTGTTCGTTCACTTCAGGCTCACTCACTCTGGCAGCAAAAATTGTTTGTTCTCCTCTTTTGTTAAATCACACAAGCATACTGTGCCCATTATATTAATTGCTGATCAAATGTCCACAATAACTAGGGTAAATGCAGTCGTCTGCAATATATGACACTGTTCAGTGTGTATATACTGGTATATGCATGCTGTTTCTCTTGTATTTCATTTTACTCACTTATAATAGCTCATGCTACATGCCCATGATGGAATGATTGCATGTGATTTACATACTGAATAGGTACTACAAATCAATCAATCAAATCAAATCAAACGTCAGTTTTTAAAGAGGCAGAAAAACTGGACTACCTGGAGAAAATACCCTTGGAGCAGAGTAGAGAACCAATAAACTCAATCCACACATGATGCCACGTCTTGGAATCAAAGCTGTGACACACTCAAACACGAGCGCATCACTAAGCTAACCATGCTCACTGTATTTTTTGACCCTGTGCATCTTCACTATTAATGTAGTTAAATGCAATTTAACCTAGTTAACAACGAGGAGCAAGCATTATACCTGTGGGCATTGTTGTTTAGCATTGCAGTGCATTTTAGCGTTGCGGTGTGTCTTAGCGTTGCGGTGCGTCTTAGCATTGCAGTGCGTCTTAGCGTTGTTTCAGTGTTATGTTGTTCCCCCAAGCATCGTCAGTCCTATTATACCCTTATCTGCGGTGTGTGCATTCAGCGGCTACAGTTGCTAAGGTGGAGCCTTTAGCAACCGTCAGCGGTCTGCCCATTACGTGTGCAGCTCGGCTGTAGTTTTACTGTGTGGTTAGCGGAGCATTTAGTTTCTGGTGGTGTGGGATTGTGTTCCCCCTCCCTCCCCTCCCTCTATATATCTGGGTACTTTGGGGTTGTTAGAATCTTGCATGTTTGCAGTCATGTTGATTAATTTTATTTGCCAGTTGTTTTCTTTCATTCCATTGTTTTAATGGTTTTCATTATTATTATTATTGCTATTTTTATTTTACTTTAGTCTACACTGATCGGCTTCCACTGAATGTTTTTCAGTGTGACTGGTGCCCATGTTTTGTGTTGTCTTAACTTATTGGTCTATCCCTTCGTTGGTGCGGGGGCTCGTGGCTGGGTTGTGGATACTGCTGGCCATGGGGGTGGTTCCATCTGGCAGGGGTTGGGTTGCTGGCCAACCGCAGGGTTGTTTTGGGCACCTGACCTCCACTTGCGACGAATGTTGTTAATCCCATGTACAACTTTACAATGTTCCTAACCAGAACTGCTCTTATCACCAATTTTGCTTACCTGTTAGTTCAGGTGGGGCAATATATTCCAACCACATCAGCACAGGCGAATTGTTTCCCAACAATCCCTGGATGGTTATCCTCACCTTTGTGCCATTATCTGCACTGCTGACATTTGTTATTTCAAAGAATCCATCCTCCGTGAATGAACACTTCGATTCATCATCAGCTTTTTGTATTGTCCAGTTATGTTCATTGGGATGTTTGTAGGCACCTGCAACCTCATGCCAGCTGCCATTGCCATGTTGAGTGCGAGCTGAGATATATATAGTTCCCTTGCTCTTACTGATGCCAGAACTAAAAAACAGATCCTCTATTCGCCATCTATTTGTCCCAGAAAACACCTGCTTGGGTTTGAACTCCCGCTTGGGATTTATCTCTATAAAAGACAAAGACGGATTCCTTGATTTTTGTAAAGCCTTGTGCGCTTTTGTTACCCCTGTCACATTCCATAGTTAACTAACTTGCTATTAACACAGTTCTCTCATGACAGGAACAAAAGATGTCCACAAAATAAAATGGACCATCACAATAACGCATTGAAACTGTAGAAAAACTTGACAGAAATACAAAAAAGCATGGCAGGGGAAGAAAGGGCAAAATTAAAATGGATAGCATTTAGCCAGATGACCCATTAAAAGTAATCTTGATAAAAAGTCAGCCTGCAGTTTTCAAGCCTATTTATAGTACAAGTGTAATAACAGGCGAAACAGACGAGGCGATACGTTGATAAACTTCCACTTGGAAATCTGCGTACTAACCTGCTGATGAACAAAAATAAACCTTAACATGAGTATTTAAGCACCTCGGAGGTCCCTTGGGTCCTGGTTGCACGAAACATTTCTGTTTGATAGATCCTATTATGACAGAAGTCCCTTCAGGATCATCTTTTTTGTCACGTATATGGGATGATTTTAACGGGAGAGGAATTTCATATTACCATTTTCGAGTTTAAAGCTCAGGAGATTAAAATAATATTTCCCCGAATCCACCGCCAGGGCGGAATCTGTGCAGGTTATGCCGAAGATCTTCGGTGTGAGGTTCAAATCTCCGGCGCGCAAGCGTACGATCGTGGCGTTTCTTTGGCGTAACCCAGCATACGAATACGACCTGCCTGGCGAATCGAAGTTGGCGTAACTTGGCGTAGAACCATTGGGCCAAATGTCGTTTGTCTTTTATTAATTCAATAAAGCTCTATTTAGAAAACGCATCATAAACAACCTTAACTTTTAAAAGGCAAATTCAGAAGATCACTACACGCTGTACACTATTTGAAGCATGGCAAAAACTTATTAATCATGTCGAGTGAGCTAACCACAGCTTAAAGATGAACTATGGCAAACACGATTCCCTTAGCTTATCAAGTGAAGCTATGATCCTCGCCCCTTAACTACAGAATTAAGCAATTGCGTACAGAAGCCTGAAAAAATTCAGGACTTCATAACTGCGAGGATCATAGCTTCACTTGATGTTATATCCGCAGTTCAATATGATTAATTTAATTTCATATATAATTATCATCTCGTTCACGATTCCCTTAATTTCCCAGATCTAAAATATGATTTACCTCCTATACACATTGTTAAAATAAGGAGTACCCGAAAAGCCCTCATGATGACCCTCATGATAGGAGCGTAGCTGAAGCTGAAGACTGTGCGCGCTACTTGTTACGAGGTAACAGGATCAGAAGTCAAGGGAGGGGTCCTGGGAACAAGGTTGACCGATTTAAGGGAAGCATATTTTAAAAAAGAAATAACGAAAAAATCGCCTAATCTTAGCTCATACCTTTGCTCCTAACCTTCATTGAAAGAGAGCTGCAAAAGTAAGTTTATTTTAATTACTTTCTTCGCTATGAGCTAAGATAAGGCGATTTTTTCAGTATTATAAATTAGCCTGAGGTTTGGTTTCGTCTGTTGCAGAGGCTACCTATAAATCGGTGCGATAACTGGTCTACCTGTGGTTTCGACAAGCTACAATCTAAATCTCGGACAACATACAATGGGACAGAAAACCCCCCTTCCCCCGGAAATCAAGGATGAACTCGCGCGAAGAATCCGCAATT
>BLFK01000292.1:1968029-1985529 GCA_014634185.1 Astreopora myriophthalma
TTCGTCAGTTGATTTCTAAAACCACACTTCATAATCATTTCTTTCATCCATTCCTTTCACGGGAAAACACGCATGAGCCCAGCAAATTGACCAGCTCTCAACTGTGTGGCTTCATAGCTCAGTTGGTAAGAGCACTGCACCGGCATCGCAGAGGTCGTGGGTTCGAATCCCGTTGGAGTCACTTGAATTTTTCAAGTGCATATGAGGCAATTGCTTAAATTGTCCAGCCAGTGTGAGGATCATTTCGTCAGTTGATTTCTAAAACCACACTTCATAATCATTTCTTTCAGTGTAAGTTTTCTAGAAATTGGAGTCCAGTTTCTCAAACACATTATATTGCCTAATGACACAGTGTGGGCATGCCACGGCATCAGAGAGCTTCACCATTACCTAGCATTTGAGAGCAGAATAGCCATTTCTTGACAGATTTTAAAATAACTGTTCCTTGACATGCACAGATTAAATTCAGTAACAATAGCCCATTTCTGAGTTGCTGTTTGCCTCCATTTCAAAGCGAGTCTTCATTTGAAACCATTAAGTGGAAATGAGTTTGATTTGTATGAAAGTGCAAAACTCATTTTCATTGGAATGGTTCAGCATGAAGACTCGTTTTGATTCAGACAGGCGAACAGCAACCCGGAAATGGGCTATTCTGGTCACTTTGCTCTTGTGTAACTGGGGTTTTTGTATGTTTGTAAAGGTGATTAGTCAAGGAAGAGACCTTGGTCCTGCTGGAGTAGAAATTACTGTTCATGGAACTTCAGGTGAGGATTCAGTGCTACAATCTATTTACTATGGTTTGTGCAAAACCATACTATGGCACCAGAATTCTGTAGACCAGTGATAATTTTGCTTTTACTGTAATCATAACATTGTTAAAGTTTGCTGTGGATTCATGTGCATGTGGATTCTTGTTTACTTGTGGATATACAGCACTTCTACAATGTTATGGTGCAAATAAAAGTTATTGATGGGCTGTATGCATAAGCATTGCAAGTGACTTTTTCATATTTCGATTATTTCGTGAAATCGCGACCAAGTTTCAAGCCGTATATGCCACCTAACTTATGCAATATTTCAGGTCATATGCAAAAACGTAAGGTAATAGCCAAGGATAAAAAGAGATCAAAGTAATTTTTTCTCACTGCTTTTCATCTTGTTGCACTGTGTTATTGCATGTGGCTTGTGACAGTCCAAACGCAGTGTGAGGCACCCTATATTGCTTGAAATTTGGTGGCTGTTTTTATGAAGTAACCAAACCATAAAAAGACGTCACTCAAATAAGAAGAGAAGCATTTAAAAAGGATGTTATTATGTTAAAATAATATTTGTTAAATCTTTCAGGTGGCCAGGAAAGAACAACAGTCACAGCTGAAGGAGGATAGTAAGTAAAGACTGAACATTGGGGCCATGAAAGAATTGTCATACAAGTGTACTGCATCCTTGTGAAATGTCTTGTAGTCGTAGGCGGCATAAAAGAAGTCTGTTGTAGCCTTTAGGGGCATGAAAGCTCCGTGTCATTCTTTCATCTTGGGTTGTTTATAGGAGTGGGCCCTAAATATTGACCAGTGTTCTAGATAAGGGATGGGTCTCGGGTCAAAAACCTGACAAACCTGAAGACCTGACACTGCAAATCAAGTGACAGACTTCATAAAATGTATAGAGACCCACTTGTCTTGACCCCTTCGATTTCCCTGTGGGCATCCTGCCTCAAAAATGTATCTGGAATGCTGATTGACTGGCACACAACTTACAGCATAGAAGGCCTTATATATTTTGGTTAAAACATACCAAGGGAATTGGTTCAAATCCAATTGAAGCCTTGAAATCTTTCTTCGAGGCTTTTTCGCCTGCTCACTTGCAGTGATCATTTCTTCAATGTCTTGAATTTTTCTTTTAATTTGTTCTTTTACATGTAGTTTCAGTTTTGCTCATGTCATGCCTGGAACTTACCTGGTGAAAGCATCTCATGCCTCATGGAGTTTTGAAAATGTAAGTCAATTCAGATGTTGTTAATACTTTGTTTAATACTTTGTTTAATACTTTGTTCAGTATGTTTAGTAAGTTGTGACTACATGTATGTTTTCATCAACTGTCAGCTGCATGGCAACTTAAGACTGTTTGTAATTTATAAATTTTTTCAGGCTGAAACAGAGGTTGTAGTGAAGTCTGGTAATGTCAACATTGTAGACAAGATAATTGTGTCAGGATATGATGTCAAAGTAAGTCAAATCAGTCAATAAAATCATTGTACAGGTTATACTAGTCAGTCTTTGAGTGAGTGAGTGAGTGAGTGAGTGAGTGAGTGAGTGAGTGAGTAAGTGAGTCAGTGAGTGAGTCAGTGAGTGAGTCAGTCAGTGAGTCAGTGAGTGAGTAAGTGAGTCAGTGAATCAGTGAGTCAGTCAGTGAGTCAGTGAGTGAGTGAAGAGTGAGTCAGTGAGTCAGTGAGTGAGTGATGAGTGAGTCAGTGAGTCAGTGAGTGAGTGATGATTGAGTCAGTGAGTGAGTGATGAGTGAGTCAGTGAGTCAGTGAGTCAGTGAGTCAGTGAGTCAGTGAGTGAGTGATGAGTGAGTCGACAGTGAGTCAGTGAGTCAGTCAGTCAGTCAGTCAGTCAGTCATTCAGTCACCTCTTTGGTGTCCACTTTTAAATTAACAACTACAACAACAAAGAATTAATTGCAATTACATTTTAGGGTCATGTGTTGAGCGATGGTGAACCTATTCAAGATGTGGGTTTTCTTTTGTTCTCTAAAACTGGTGCTCAAAAGGTAGGTACAGTAGATGGACACTTGCACTAAACACAGCTATGTAAGGGTGTTGTTTAATTTCTTTCTTCATGTACAGTACTTATACGTGTACTTTGACTGATAACATCCATAGCATCTAATTCTATTCTGTCAATAAGATGTTGGCTTCCCTTTTGTATCTCCAAGTTCTTCCAAACATCTCTTCAGGGAATGTTTCTCCTTGTATGTATGTTGATTACAGTTCTGTCAAAAGAGAGAAATATTAAAGATGGGGCAGTGTGGGGGATGAGGGTAGGGATGAATGGTCAAAACCTGTTGTGTGGGGTGTGAGGAGGGGATGTTTGCTTAAAGAACAAGAACAATTTGCTCTGCAGGATGGGGATGGCATGAAGACAAAGGCTCTTATGGGAGGGAGGGGTGCAGTGTTTATTAACATTAATTTTGGACACTACTTTGGCTTGTTCATTGTTGTGTCTTTATTGACTCAGTGTTTGGTTGGTTCTCAGATCTTGCCTGGGTGTGAAGAAATCCCTGGTGACGTGGTAGAAACTATTAAAAAGAAGACTGAAGTTGATACTCCGTTGTGCCGCGTCAAGTCTGGTGTGGACGGCCTCTTTGTTTTTCCAAGTGTACCAAGTGGAGAGTATATTCTGGTAACTTCATTTTGTGATAAAGCAAAATGTATTTTCTTTCCTTCTGTCTCTTGACCAATCTGAAATCAACTTTTGTTCCTGTTTTCTTGTTTTGGACAAATGACTGTGATATTTCATTGTAAAAACCTAGCCAGATTTTCATCAAAGTTTGATGTGAAGAATAAACAAACCATAATATTCATAAATCAACTTACTGTACATTGTAAAAGTTACTATTAAATATATTGGCTGGCTAGGCCAGGAACCTTTTGTAATGCAGGATGTGAGCACCATCTTGTTGATCAGACCTTGGCCACAATATTATTTTTACAAAAATGATAAAACACCATACCAAAAGTTACTTAGGTGTATTAAATTCACAGATTCCTTAAATTATGAAACTTCATATAATTATTGTAACCCATGTTGAATTCTTGCTCCATTTCTTTGCTCTAGATTCCGTATTACCAAGGTGACCTTATAACATTTGACGTGGTTCCTTCGAAACTGACTTTCTCTGTTAATTACAAAAGTGTCGTCTTGAAGGTATGGATCAAATACTGTTGATCATTCATGAAGAAAGAGCGTTCAGTGTTGTCGGGAGAGCAGGTGTAGCTTCAGAGGGGACAGATAGGTCAAGTCGTTTTTCAGATATTGGTTTTCTCAAATCAGGAAGATTCCTGAATGACTGAAACCTCTAAGGAAACGGAAAGGTCAACAAAATTGTGGCCCCGCAAAATGAAAATTTTCAGTACATGTTGAAAGCGAGATTCTAATGTAAATAATGTGTAATTTGTATTGTGGTAGTTATGTATCAGTGTTAAATCCCACCATGAGGGTTCATCTGGGGTGGGGGGCAAGGGAACCCAGGGCAATTGGACATTTGTGTGGAAGCCAGAAGTCAAATTCCCTACCCCAGGCACCTACTGTTAAATTCTCATCCCTAGTGTAACTTTTTTAACCAGTCGTATTAGATGACTGGATGGGAAGGACGTGTTTTCTCAACCTTGCATGTGTAATGGGAGGTACAGTCAGTCAGAAAATGGCATCTTCCACAGGTTATAATGTCTCTTGGGCATTATCAGGATCCTCTCTCGATTCCAGCTTCTCTTGTCTTCTAAGATGGCTGCCATGTCAGATTCCAACCCTGAGGCCAAACTTAACTGAAAAGTCCTCCTGTGGGAAAGCTCTCTAGGTCATTTTCCTGTGGGTTACCAGCAGCTGCCCCTTTTCCACATTGGGGCTTGAAATTGATATTACAACACATGTAAATGATTATTGTTCAAAATAGCAACTATCACTGGAGAAGAATGAAAATAGTCTTCTCTAATTATAACGATTGCTCAAATTGCCTAGGTACATAATCTGCACTTTATAACATAAATCAATTCATTTCATTTCATTTCATCCTGTTCTTTCACTGGAATCCACATAAGCCCAACAAATTGACCTGCTCCCAACAGATGTGACTTCATAGTTCAGTTGGTAGGGCACTGTACTGGCACTGCGCTGGTCATGGGTTCAAATTGGGTTAAAACCCTGAATTTTTTCATGCTTCTTTAATGGAAATTGTTTCAATTGCCTAAGTGCGAGGGCCATTTCTTCATGTCACATCATTTTGTTTGTTTTCTTACAGACACCATTTCAGGTACATGGATTTTCTGTGAGTGGCCAAATTCATACACCTGAGGTAAATTTTAGAATCTTGAATAAAAGTTAGTATTTCTGAGATGTCAAAGAATTCTGCAATCTTTCAGTGAGGTTGGCCATGATAGCGAGAATTACCACGGCTGAAAATGGTGTTTTCTCCCAAAGCCAAATGCTGCAGATCATGATCCCATTCAGCTCTTTTCAACCTTAAATTACATTGAATCAGTTTGGGATGCAGCTCTATTGTCTTTAGAGTTGGTGTCCATTATTTCTGTTGAATTTTTGTCTGGGTCCATTGTAATTGCCGTATACTGACCTGAATGGTAGGTCAGGTACATTGTATTACTGACTGAGGGGCACTAAGCAAAAGCATCCCAAGGGGCTGTTTATATAGAGGGAGCCCGGAAGATCCTAGAAGGTGGATCATCCCAACGGAATATGTTTTCTGCATTCAGTTTACACCTGGCCCTTGCACCAGGATTTTTCTGGCAATAATATCCTCCTAGCTCAGAGATGTAAACCGCCTTCACTCAGAACATCCCGGTACTAGGTATTAAAAAAACAAACAAACAAACAAACAAACAAACAGAAAACAGCAACAACAAACAACCAAACATGGCGGTGGTCGGGCATTCAGCTCCTTTGTTTTGTCATTTGCTTGATAATGGAAGACTGCTATACTAACCCTGACTGAAATCTCTGCATGTAAACCAAAAACAATGTTGTTGTTTCCCCTTCTTGGATCTTCCACCCTACATAAGCAGCCCTTAACCCTTTCCTGCCCAAGGGTTACCCCAGCGACGAGTAAAGTCATCTGGCATTAGCTAGGGTCAAGGGTCTAGTGGTCTAGGGTCAAGGGTCAAGTGGCCTTTTGGTGATTTTGTGAAGTTGCATCAAACTTGGCATAATAATTAGACGGTGATCAGTCCATTCTAAGTTGTATGAAGAAAATAACAAAGGAAAAAAGATTGGGCACCAGGTGCAAGAGGATGGAAGTATAAAAATATGGTACAAATTTTTTTGGGCTTCTTTTTATCCCATTGCTATAATTTTTGTGGGAAAGTTCACTCCGCAATTTTGGCGCAATTGATTTGGCAGAAATAGGCCATTTCCTAGTTCGCTTCAGTTTCTTTTTCAATGTGAGTTTAGGTGCGAAGTCTTTCTTATTCAGAATTAATCAGTTTTTATTCACATGCAAAGTAAAGCTAATTAATATCACAAAATATTTGCTTGCTTTAGAAGAAAGGCTGACATAAACTCAGAAATTGCCTTTTGGCAGCAAAATAACCCAACAATTGGGCAAAGGTCACTTGTGACCTTTTTCCTTACAGCCCTTGAATTCAATTTATTACAGTACATTTTGAAATACATTTTATTGGAGTGTTCATGATAATATTGTGTTGTTCAGGGCCAAGGAATTGGGGATGTCATCATTTCAGCTGGTGAAGGGCTTAGTACAACAACCACTGCGGAGGGTGTCTATGTATTGAGTAATATCACAGCTGGTGGATACACCATTCAGGTAGGGAAAGACAGAAATGTAATTTGTATAACCTGTTCCAGGCTCTCAGTTAGTCAGGATGAGCAAAAATAAAAAGAGAGCACAAGTGAGAACTGGGGACAGAGGGGACAGAACCCACCAGCCTTGTGTCACCTCAGTTCTCAAACTAGTTTTTCCAGTTTTGTTTTGATTTATTTGTCCCTGAACCAGGATGGAAAAGATTGCTTGCTCGCATTGGTTTGTCTCTTGTTTTGCTACCAAAGCAAATAAGAGACAAGAATCCACTGCTCGCAGGGTAAGATTTCTCTTGACCCTAATTATGTTGTCCTAGTTTTCATGCAGATTAAAAGTGAATCAAGACTCCAAACTGCTAGCTACACAGGCTATAACTATGCATTGTTGTGGAATAGTGCTCTGATATAACTTGATTCTCATACACTGGAAAAACAAAATTACACATAATAAGCAGTATTGGAGGTTGAAAGGACTTGATGATGGTAACATGCAGTTAATTTTTCTCCTAGGCAAATAAAGCGAATTACTTCTTTGATCCCGTTAAAGTCCAAGTGACTCCTAACACACCCAGACTGCCTATCATTGTACCATCTGCGTAAGTCTGGGCTTTTGTATTTATTATAAGGAGCAATTATTTATTACATAGGGGTGAGCGGGGAGGGGGGGGGGGTACGATTTTGATCACAAATGTAGAAGTGGGTACATTAATTTTTTAAAGAGCAAGTAATTTGGGGGTATATAGCATGGCGTTTGACAATTGATTGACACAGGTTTCCTCTTGTTCATGAAATTACACAAAACAAAACAAAGACTGATTCAAAACAGGGCACTGGAGTGATGTTCTTACATATTTTCCTTTACTTGATTTTCCTCTACTGTCTGATCTTTGATTTTTTTCTTCCCAAGACCACCACCAACAATAACCCATGACTTTGAAGTGTGTGTCCGGGGGATGGGGTCATTTTTTGTAATTGCAATGTAGGTGGAATATATTGACATTGATCTAATGGAGGCTCCTTTGAAAACCAGACAACTCATTAGCAGACAAGACCTTGTTGTTATTAAACTCAAAACTAATTTTGACAGGTATCACTTATGTGGAAAACTTAAGTTTGAAGAGTTTCCACCAGGAGTTGGTCAGGTAATTTTTCTGTGCTTCTTCCTCAGTTGACATTGTCATGTTCTTTGGTGATTATGATACACTGTGTTGCAGTTTACAAAGTGGACGTCATTACAAATGCATGAAAATACTCTCTCCACTTCATCTAGTGCAAAGTGTTTCAGAGTAATAGGCATTGTATTTGTCGTCAAATTGATGAAGTGTTGTGTGAAGGAGGCGGCAGGTAATTATTTCAAATTGTATAGGCAGCAAAATTACTGGCTGCTGACACAGTTTGACAGGGCTGCTAGTGGTGTTACATGTTAGTGTGGTTTGCTCATGAGGCTCTTAGAGAGATTATTTTCAGCCTCTCCTTTTCAGTTGCACATTCATGAGGACTCATGGATATCCAGGAATGAGGCAGTGTGGATTAGTTTTCAGGGTGCAGGATTTTTATGTGAATGCTCTTGGTTCAAATTCTGCTTGAAAACTCGGGCTCCCAACCTTACATGACCATACTGGTTGAATATGCGTGCTAAAATAGCAAATGTCTTAAACTTTGGCAGTTGAAGGGACGTAAGATGACTCTACAGACAGAAGGTGCATCTATAGCAACAAGGTCAAAGTCAACATCGGTTGATGCTAATGGTGACTTCTGCTTCAAAGTAGCAGCAGGGACTCATGTTATTCAGGTGAGTTACATGCATGCTTTTCATGAAGTGGCATCTCAAGGAGGGGATATGCACAGAAAGAGGGTGGTGATTGCAGAACTTCTTTTGCAAATGCCGCTCTTGATAGCAACTACCAGATGAGAACATTGTTGGAGTGAGACTTAGAGAGATTATCCTCATCTTGGAATGTGTGGGTTCATTAGTGTTCCACACAGTTTGTGAGCAAGTGTTCCACAGAGCCACAGAGCTTGTGGTTTATGGTTCTAACTAAACTAGAAATTTTTAAGCATTTCCAGTCCTTGTGACATCTCCGTGGTCTGATGTTTTTGCATATGACTCGTGACATTTCAGTGAAGATTGGTGACATTTCAGTGAAGATTGGCCACAATTTGATAAAATAACTGGAATTCAAAACAAAGGCATTTCTTGTATTTATACATTATTACAGTCCTTCAATTGTTTTATTATCAAAACAATTAATTGCAATTGGGTTGAATCCAGAAGGATGGGTCAAAATGCACCAAACAACGTTCACAGTTCTCACGGCTGTTAACATCATTGACAGACGACCAGTAACATCACATCTGTAGATCTACTGACCAATATGGTTAAATGCAGTTCTTATGCAATTTAACAGAGTTAACATCAAAGAGTGTCAGCAATTATTTACATTGGGGCGTGCATCATGATTCTTCATGCTTACCATTTGAAGGGCGGATTTGTGGCACTGTGGAGGAAAGAGAGCTTCTGAAACATTAAGCAGTTTTCCCCCCTCCCTCCCATCTCTTTCCAATGTTTATGAGTGTGACCGGTGCCTGTCGTCCATGCTGCCTGGGGTTTCAAGGCTGGGTTGTGAGGATTTACCAGCCATGGGATCAGTCTCCATCTAGGAGCTGGCTGCCAATAGTGGAAGCTCCTGGATGTCTCAGCCATCGAACCTCAACTTAGGGACTCAGTTGTTGATGACCAGAGTATTTGTATGATGGAGTGACAATGTAAAGATCAGTTGACAAGATGACTTCCGCTCAGGTTGTCGAAACCTCAGTTGTTACCATCAACAAGAGTCCTTCTCAGAACTACACTCATCCAGATGATCATGCTTCATTAAATTAGGATGAAAATTATTTTCTGTGTATTATGAATCACTTCTACATGCTTAAAAATTATTGTCTGTTAGATTGATGTAATGATGCTAGTGCCAGTCAGAATGAGCAATATAATACCCCTAGCCAATCAAAGTTGAACTAGTGTAATAGTAATGAGGATGATGACAATGATGGTGACGATAACATATTATTCAAGTGGTTACTTTTTTCTTTTAATCCTTCAGCCTGTAATCACATTACAAGAAACTACTGCTGGTCTGGCATTAACACCCAAAGAGCAAGTTGTGACAGTCACATCACATCCTGTTCTTGGGATTTCCTTCTCACAGTTCAGGGCAACAGTTACTGGAACTGTCAAGTGTATTGGTAGGTGCATGATAGAGCAGTTTTCAATTGAGTGGTGAAAGTAATTAATAATAATAATAATAATAATAATAATAATAATAATAATAATAATACTACATTTGAATTTAACATTTGACGCCAAGACCGGGAATCGAACCTGGACCACATTGGTGGAAGGCGAGCACTCTCACCACTGCGCCAACCTTGCTCCCCCAATCACATGATTGCTTTGGTTTTAGGCTTGGTTTGCTCTGTGTTTGGTTAAAAAAATGTGCGGATACTTTTCAACCAATCAGATGCCAAACTGTCACGGGTATCACTAATTGTGACTTACCAAAAGTCGCTCTTGTTTTCCCATGCATGGTCCTCACTGCATTTACTTTACTTTGCTTTCTTATTGAATAGTAAAACCAAGGTGCGAAATTTGGTGATTTGTAGTTGGGTTAAGGGTGTACTCTCTTCACAATGTGACTGGCTCAGTGATTCCTTTGATGTTGGTTTCCTGACTCTGAATTGAAAACTGCTGTAAGCCACAGAAACTAATTTTGTGCGTTACTCCTGAAACAAGAGGCTACTGGTAGCTTATACACTAGCCTCTCTTTTAGCCAACTTAGAAAAGGGTATTAAGCTTGGTTAATTTTATGGTAAAAGGCCGATAGGAAATAGTAGGTGGCCCTGGAAACTGTTCAGTGATCAGAAGCATTCCAAAACGATAGCAATAACATCGACAAAACTCCGATCGTCAAATTGACTTCGTTGTACACACCTAAATATGTTACAATATGCATTGATTTGACTCAAAATTGGGAAACGGATGCTTGACAAGTTTTTGCAATGGTATTTTGATGACATTTCATCAGCAGTAATTGTACAATGAAAAGAAAGTAGCTGGCTAAAGATGGCTGACTGGTCACATAATACAACCAGATATTACGAACACCGAAGAAGAGTAATCATTTCCCGTCACATAAAAAGGATACTATTAGGTGTTTGTTCTCCATTGGGTGCGATGTTGGCTCGATAGTGTGGACTGCCTCTGATGCAGGAGAGCGTGGTTTGAATCCCTGTGCGTGCACTTCTATAGAAGTTCCTTAAAAGAGACTGCTCAAACTATCATCGATAGTAATCGACATTTGATTGGAAAATTGCAATGCGGAAAAAAAAAGATTCAAACACGGATTTATAACCCTAGCCGCCTATGGCTAGAGTAATAACAGAGCCTGGACCATTCTGTCAGTTTGAAGATATTACAATGACCCTTTGGAATGGTACAGAAAACAATGTGCTCAGTCAAACAAAGAAACAAAAAAAACAACCAACAAACAAAGGAAACTGTGGATTCCAACCCTAAAAACCAATAGAGCTGAGTACTAATCCCATTTCAATGAAAGTAGAGGTTTGAGTAGGCCTGGTACTGTTGGCTGGTTTACTTTTAAAACCACTCAAAACGCAAAAGATGGTATAAAAGAATTGATAAACAGATGACACATGCTTTTACTAAGCTGTTCTGTACTGTGGCCATATAAATTTTGTGATGGCCTTGGGAAGTGGTACAAATCCTATACATGGATGGCAAACTATACTTTTATAAGAAGCACAGAATTTTAGACAAGTTTCACGGGTCCTGCATCCTATATTTTCATGCAAGACTGCCTGTAAGTCTAGATTTCTTTGTTTTTGTTTAAAAAAAAGCTAGTTTTACTGTCTTGCAAGGCCTCAAGTTTAGTATTACATGTATTTGCATGATGATGATTATTATGCTGAAAGCAATAATGTCACACATGTTCATAATCCTGATTAGTTCTCTTTGGTTGTCCTTGCAGATGGTTCTTGTGTTGGTGTGTCTGTGTCACTGCAGTCCATAACAAATCCAAGTTTACCCAAAGCTGACGCAAAGGTACATGTTTACTTGTTGAACTGATTGACCAGGTGTGCTCTTTCAGTCCGCCCACCAACCTGTGCTACACTGCAGCAATAACTATTCAGATTCTTGTCCTTAGTCTCTGTACTCTAAAGTACTGTTAGTCATGTGTTGTAGTAGTACTTGCCAAAATTATACAAGAAATTAACTTTTGAGGCAAACATCTTATGATCATATTATCTTATTCTGATTGCCTTAGTATTTTTTAGTCATTTCTGTTGCACCCATATGATGTCACAAGGACATTGAGAGGTTGTTCTATGTGTATCTTCCTTAGCTAATTAAGTCTGTCAGGTGCTGATAGAGCTACAGTGTACGTGATTGTATAATGTGGCTTAGAGAGTTGTTCTCTTTGGGAGGATTATTTCTGAATTGGTGTTCTTTCTTGATCTGCCCTATGAGATGAGAAGCGAACAATAAAGCTGCAATAAAACTCCTGATGAAAACAAATAATAATTGAAATTTAACTAGTTTGTTTCTTTTATTTCAAAAGATGCCACCCTAACAGGGTATGCAGAAATTTGTTGTAATATTTTTTACTGTTTACTGCAGGTGGCCGGAAGTTCTTTCATGTTTAAAGGTGTTTTCCCTGGAATGTACAAAGGTAAGAGATTGAGGGAGCCACTGTATTGCATCCTCATACATATAGGTATTACTTCATCCCAGGAATATTATGGTTGTCTGTAATGGACTACTCTACTTGAAGAGCTTTTCAGGGCCATTGAAACTATTGGCTATCAACACCTGCGTCACAAATGGAGGCTGGGTGCCAAGGTATCTAGGGGCTGGTGCAACCAATCCAAACGGAGGAAGGTATCACACCCCATGAGCCTGCCCTACCTGCAACCCACCAACGAGCCCTGCCTGCCAAACCCAGTCCCACACCAAGCATCTGTCACCCTGGGCCCGGTTGTTCGAAAGCCGATTAACGTTAACCCTCGATTAAAAATTAACCGACGTTTTAATTTCGCACTCAGAAAACACTTTCAAAAGGTGGTTTTAGACTAAAGCGGAAGAAAAGTGTAAGTCACAAGTGACAAGCAAAATTTTTTCGGGAAAATTTTTGTTGATTGGTAAATAAACTGGAATCAAAGTTCACTCTAACCCAGGGTTAGCTTAATCGGGCTTTGAACAACTGGGCCCTGAACAATGAGTTCGGTGGAGGAAAAAACAACGTAATGGGAAGGGAGAAAGGGGCAATGCTAAACAACGACACAAACTTGCTGTGTGCCACACACTGAGCTAAGTAGAACTACATGCACTTGTTCGGGTACACACATGACCCCTGGGGAAAAACCGATGACGCCCAAGAAGCCACAGGCACGGCATGACAGGCCAAAACACAGTAAGGGACATATGCAAACAACCCTAATGCTAAAAGGCTGCCTGTACCCCCACCATACACCATAGAATGCCACACAAACACCATGCTACACCATGCCACAAACTGAGTGAGCTCGCTCCTAGTCCTTAACTAAGTTAAATAGCATTTAACTCTATTTTACAATTCAGTTATGCTTCTGAGGAGTTGAAGCGAGGACTTCTCACAACAACTTCAGCTAGTGCTCACAGCAATCCTGGACATTTCTGGAATTAAACATTAAGTTATGTCAAGGATTGCACCATAATGAGATGCAGACCCTTCAGATGTACTTTATGATAAATGTCACGCTATTTCCCATTAAGTACAATCCTCACTATTTATATAGTTATTGTTATATGTAGGGTTACATATAGGGTTCTGGACACATCTGCACTTAAACCAGTGACCTCCAGATTTTAAGTTGAAGTTTGCTTCCGATGATCTTAGATTGTACGGGCCCAGTAATACGACGAACACAGCAGTTTTAATCTGACTCTTAGCAAACGAAATAACAAGCAACACACTCACACCCACACGCATCTAATTTAAAAGTTCTAAAGTCTCCTGGGACGTCTGCTTGCACGTCCTGAAAGGGTCCTGTATTCATCGGTTTGTACAAAGATGTTGGTGGTCGTTCTTGCTTATTAATGGTCTTCTTCTGACTTGTTACCCCACCTGCTTTGGTCAACTACCACATCTCAGAGGAATGACTTTTAAAATTAACTTGGGTTCTTTTGACCATTGCAGCTATGGTGCTGGAGGAGTCCTGGTGCTGGGAAAATGAAACTCTGGAATTTCAAGTGTCTGAATCAGATGTCAATGAATTAGAATTCATCCAATCAGGATACATCTTAAAATGCATCCTGTCACACAACATTACCTTGGTAATTAAGTCATGCACATCTTGGTATTGTCGTGCTAAGGGTGTTATGCATTGTTGGGCTTTTCATTTTGGTGTGAAGGTCAGATGTTCAAACCCAAGCTCTGCTGTCATGTCATGCAGTTATAATTCCTTAAGTGAAGATCAGGTCACACAAGACTGGCTAACACAAGCTGAAGGATCTTTCTCCTTTCCATAGCATGAAGCAACTGAGAGCACTGGCACCCCCACCCACCCCTTGGATGGGAAGCTAATCCACCACAGGGTACCCCCCAGTATGTTGCCAGTACCCGTACATACACCAGGGTGAAGAGATGCTGCACAGAGCCAAGTTTCTTGTCTAAGCTTTAACTACAGTGTCTTAAAACTATGTTATCTGATAATAATATTGTCAGGGATAACTCGTTGCTTCTGGCCAGCAGGCTTGCAATAGATCGGACCTGTCAGCTGTAAACTTAACTGCACATCACCTTGCCTCACCATGGCACATTTTTTTTCTTTTTCCCCGTCTTCAGTATTTCTCGAGGGAAAGTGGAAAAGAGAACGTGGACTTCTTTGATCTACAAAAAGGAACCAACAAGTTTTGTTTGAAAGAGCCAGGTAATTGTATGACTCATAACAACAACAACAACAACAGCAACCCGTTAACCAAAGGTTAACATTTTTCAATGTTTGGTTGCTAAAAATGTGACCAAGTAACTTGACATGGTTAGTTAAAAATTTCCTCAAAGAAATAGATTTTTTTGTATTGTACCGAGAAAATTGAATTAATCAATAGTAATTCTCACAAAAAGCTTATGTATTTTTATTCATTTGCATGAGATTGTCAATCGTATCAAAACGTTTGATATTTAATTTTGTAAATTCAAGGTTAGATTGTGGATAATAATTGTTGTAATTTGATTAGTAACATTTATGTGTAGTAATCCAACGTGTTAGTTAACCAAAAACTTAAATTTGAACCCTGCCTTATTTGTACCATAAAGTTTTACAAATGCTACATATGAGCAATACAGTTTAAGACATGAAAATAAATATAAAGACAATAACTGATCACCCAAAATAGCTTTGAAGCTAAACTAGTTGGGTGACCAAAGTGATGAAGTGACTTTTGTGTGGCTGAACAATTATTGCCAGTTCTTTTGGTTGGGACAGAGCTACCTACAGAATGTCAATGTTATGTCATTGACAAAAAGTCCATGATGTATGGTTGTAAATTAACAAAATGTTCTTGTAAAGTTCCTGTTCAGTCTACACCTTTTCCTGTCTTTGGTTTCTACATAGTAGTTGGGTGGCTGTTCAAACATTTTTTTTCTGGCATCTCATTTTGTTTAGTTTCTCCATTTTTGTGATCTTATTTAAAAGGGGTATACAACCTGATGCCTCGATCCTGTCACCAGTTTGATCAAGATGTGTTCATCTATAACACGTAAGTTGAAAATCTCTCAAAACTTGTGTTGCACATGTCCACCATAGTACTACATTGTACAACCCTGGTACCATAAAGTTGAAGCCACATTGTGATTCTGTTCTCAGTGAACGACTTCACACCATCCAATCTACTGCTTAGATTGCAAGTTTTGTGTTTTAGATGCATCATGGCAGCATCTGATGTGAAAGAGTGGTATAATTAGGTTGCTTTTCATTTATCACAATTTTCTGGCTCCTGTGGTCATTTTGCAAGTACATGAATATCATACTGCATTCAGAAGGAGTATCTTCATTACTGTCTTAACTTTCTTTTAAAATGCCATATATCATCCTTAGAATGTGTAAGTCTGCAGACAATCTACAGACGTGTAGCCAGCTTTTTAAAATGGCACTCTTCATTCACAAACTGCCTGTCCTGGTCCACCACCACCAGTTCTGGCAAATATAAAGCGCTCTTAGATTATTTGTTCCCTGTTTGTAGCTCTGCACCATCTGTCCTGACACTGACAGCAGTCAAGCATTTGCTCTCTGGTGTTGTAAAAACTATAACAAAAACAGACGATATTAAAGTCAACATCAGGTAATTTTGTTGTATTTGTTGAAGTTTTTAAGGTAGACTACGAAAATTCATGGAACTTTGCATCAAAATGACTCACAGTCAGGCCTAATGTCAAAGGCCTTATTTTGAGTTACAATCAAAACAGCTTTCATCAAGACTGCCCTCAAATATCACTTAGTTCCTTTCACAATGTAAAGGAAAAATTGATAAGCTCGACAAATTCTGGAAATTTCAGATTGATTTGCGTTGGCCTCAGTTTAATTTTCCTCCCTGATTATAAATTAAGCTGGTTAGCAGGTGGGTTTAGCAGGCATAGGCCACTAGCTTGGTGTTTTTCTACCACTGATTTTGCTGTTAAACCAAGTTATCATTCACCAAAAATCACCCTCCAAGCTCTGCAAATGAAAGAACATGGATGTACACATGTCCATGAAAGTTTGCCATTGCATAAAACAAGGTTGACTATAGTGTCATACTGGTATCATTAAAGCGTAATATTGCATCTATGTAGTGGATATGGATATCATGCGCTTTAATTTACCACCTACTTTGTGAAGATCTCTTTCCTGTTGAACTGTTTTCCTACATGTTACCTGAAAGTAAATGGGTCCAAATATGTATGCATATGGTCAATACATTCATCTACCTTTTAGATGCATTATCCAGAAAAGCAACAGTGAGAATTCAGTTCCGCAGCTCACTAAGTTGCTGTGTCAACTGGACGTCTTTTGTAATGTAACACTATAAATGCTTCATTGTCACAAGGTCATTGAAATCCCAAGAGGTAACCACCATTGGACCATTAAGCCTTCAACAGGACAATGAGGTATCAACAGCGGACATAAATAACAGTGATGTCAAAGATTCAAAACAAGAGTTGCTATACGACTTTTCACACTGGGGAAGGTAAGATAAATGCACTATCTTAACTCTGTTTGCTATTGTTAATGTTTGAGTTAAAGAGCTTTCGTAATTAGTAAATATTAGATAAATTGCAACAAGCGGTAGTATATGCCCTTTGAACTTTGAGGAGAGGGGAAAACATGAGTATCCAGAGGAAAACCTTTCGAAGCAGAATAGAGAATGAACAACAAATTCAACCCACATTTGACGTCGAGTCCACTTTTGGTGGAAGTTTAGTACTCTCACCACTGTGCCAACACTACTCCTACTTATTGTAATAAAAAATTTAATGGATAAGGGGAAGTCAAAGAGACAATTTATGATACAATTGCTGCTTATACTGAGAATTGTAATTGATGATAAGTTTCAGTGAGTTACCGTTAACCTTGTAAAATTATTATTGAAGTTCATTTTCACTTAGAACTTTCTTACATTAATGCACAAGTTTGTCTTATTAGTCTCAATGTCCTTTCAATTGGTGTTTTTGTGTGTTTGTATTCAGGCGTGCTGAAGAATTTGAGGTAACTCCAGTGTCATATGAGTTACTGTTTTATCCTGCAAGCACAGTTGTGGCAATCACTGGTAAGTTGGATGTGGTGATGAATCCGAACCCACCAACGCGACACATCCAGTGCTAACTTGCTGTCACGCTTTGCCTGAATTCAGCTTACCTGAT
>BLFK01000292.1:1990529-2003029 GCA_014634185.1 Astreopora myriophthalma
GCGATATGCGGCTTGGTTTTCGTATGATTCAAGCGATTGCTAAGAACGGTGAATATAAATTACAATTCTGTTTTGTTTCATTTTGAAAATGGTTTTAGTTTGATGTACAAGGTCGAATTTCATTTCTCCTCTCACAGATCACAGGAAGCGATCTTCAAAATGTCAACATGATAGCTTTCCGCCATGTCAATCAAATTGAGATCACGGGGAATGTTGTTACCGACAGTCAGTTTATTTCAACGCTCAAGGTAAGCCCCAATGCCTGCATAACCTTGTATTCACTTGTATGTTTGTGTTCTGCGTTTCGAACAGTGTAAATTTTGTCATTGTAGGCAAATGGCACAATTTGTTCTCTTGACGACCAACCATTTCTGTAGTTATTTTAATCAATAATTGACACTCGAGTCACACTACCACAGGAACTAATGCTGAGTGAGCTAAAAACTGAGTAGTTAAGTATTATTAGCGTTATCAGGCACTGGTAGCATTACCGGGTGCTACCTACCTACCTCTCTACCTCCCTACCTACTTCCCTACCTACTTCCCTACCTACTTCCCTACCTACCTACCTACCTTAGCTTACCTTACCTCCCTACCTACTTCCCTACCTACCTACCTACCTACCTACCTTACCTTACCTACCTACCTCCCTACCTTCCTAGCTACCTCCCTACCTACTTCCCTACCTACCTACCTACCTACCTTACCTTACCTACCTACCTCCCTACCTTCCTACCTACCTCCCTACCTACTTCCCTACCTACCTACCTACCTACCTTACCTTACCTTACCTTACCTACCTACCTACCTACCTACCTACCTAAGCGTTTGCTTCTTATATCTCTAACATTTGTCGTCAATTTTTGTATTAATTCTCAGGTGACTCTATCCCCAGAGAACAATCCCGACACCCCTTTGTTCACCACGCCTGTGGGTGTGTCCAGCTATTTTCAGTTCCCCCCAGTCCCAAATGATGGACAGGTGTATGTGGTCCGCTTAGTCTCATCCCTGTCCACACTGAATTACCAATACACTCGTCCTGAATCGACTGTTACTGCTACAGGAGTCCGCGCTCATGTCCCGTTCAATTTTGAACCACAGGTGAGCAACTACATAATAAAGAATGGCATACGAAAGAACAATAACCACTAACTAGGGTATCGGGTTTCATCTACAGTTTCAAAACTTATAACCATCTTGTACAGCATCATAAACAAGTCCACAGCAAAGTACGTCTTAATAACTTCGTTTGAATGGTTACACGTTAGGATTTCATGCACAGACTCTCACGTTAGTACCTACTCGTACACTATAATTAGCCGCATCCGAGTTAACGCACAGGCGTGCGTCTTATACGCACAAAAAATTAAAGGACGCACAGCTTTTTGCCAAAGTGTGTCCTTGGAAACTGGGTCTAGCGAGCCCTACCCAAAAATCTCTCCGAAATGAAAAGAAGGTAAAACTGTAGAATGACACTTGAATGTTACTTGATATGTATGTCACATTATAATTTTTGGTTTAATATCACCATAATATTAACTAAGACAAGGTGGGGCTCAAGTAAACTAATGTAAGAACTGTTGGTATTAAGAAACATGAGGGGCACACTTTATTTAAAAAAATAAAGCTTTATTAATTGTGTTGCCGCCTTGTCTTGGTTTTTGCCTCTCTGTTGACAACAAAAAAGGTAAATTTTAGTAATAGGCAGGGGACCCCTGAAAAGCAAAAAGGACCCCACGTTTTTGGAACTGGGGGGTCCCAAGAACCCTTAACTATCAAAACTAGTGGGAACTCTGAATCAGTAGCTTTAATTTGAATGATCACACTTAAAGATATGAGATTAGGGCCCAAATTTCATGCTTGGATTGTTTTCCTTCTTCCTCAGCCACGTAAACTTGAGCCTGTGCCAACCCAGGGATCATTCTTGACCTTGCCGTTGTTATTACTCCTCATTTTCCTAGCTGTCAACCACAGCAAGGTATTGTGAAGACGCTTTCTTGTATTGTTTTCTTGCCATAGACTAACTGACCACAAAGGCCTCGAACTGATAACGGAGGGGTGGGTGGGTGTGTATTTAGCGGGTGGGGGTAGGGTTACAGAAGCAGAATTTAGAATTTGCATACTCGCACATAAAGTATTCGGAGATTGTTGCCAATACATGGACTTTATAAGGGCCACAGGTTATGAAAATGAAGGTTTTATTGTATCGTATGGTACATTTTCCACTGCGATTTCTGATCCATTGAAAGATTCAAATATTTACCTATAGTTAAGCTATATTCGCTAGCTAGAGTTTCGCTGTATTAGTTACAATAACGTTTTAACTTTGTCAACTCAATCCTCCTCCTAGTTTCGTTTTTCTGTTTTATGAATAAGGAAGTCCAGTAGAGGCATTTCTGAGCGGTGGACGGCACCCGGAAGTGAGGCGTTGTCCCGTTTAACCTGCCTTGATCCTACAACAATCTTCTTTCCAAGTATCGTATCTCAGAGGCGATGTGCTAAAAATAATAGGCCATTTCCGAATTTCTGTTTGCCTCTGTTTCAAAGCGAGTCTTGGTGCTAAACCATTCAAATGATAATGAGTTTGATTTGCATGAAAATACAAAACTCATTTACATTTGAATGGTTGTGCACCAGGACTCGTTTTGGAACCGAGGCAAACAGCAATTCGGAAATGGTCTATTTGGGCGAGACCACATCCAAAGAATAGCAAGGGTCTTCTTCTGGTGCCGTTCATCGCACAAGAAACGCAACTGCTTTGGCGCTATACCAGATACCACGCGGCTGTTTACAACCTCTAATTGCATTGGATCTGGTTAGACGCAGCTCCATTGTTTTTAGGGTTAGGGTTCATTGTTTCTGTTGTTTGATTGGATGCTGCTATTGTTTTCTGAGCCAATCGCGTGGGCTGTTGTAATAGCTGCGTACTGACACTAATAGTCACTCACAGCCTCTGAAATGGCAAATCTTATGTTAACATGGTTGAGTATTAATGTGTTATGTAACGGTGCTCGATCTATAGCATCGCGTGATCAAGTTTGTTTCTCTCTCAGGTGATTCCATTTCTTCAACAAGTGCCTCAGATGATACAGGGAGTTTCTGCTGACCAATTGCAGGCTCAGATGGAGGACCCTTTCAGAAATAAGAAGAAAATGCAGCCAGCACGTCGAAGATAACAACTCGCGGAGATTAGGAACTTGAAGAAAAATTCTAGGGAACATTCTTAAAGTAACGTAACAGGAGCAAAAATGATTTCAGTTATACAAGCCTTCCATTAGCAAGGACTATTTATGAATTTCAGTGTAATGGTAGACCCTTGGGCATACCAGTAACCTTACATTTGATCTAAAGTGAATGGGGACCTTAAGATGTGCGAAGGCGACGTCAACGTCTGAATGCCAGTAAACGTTAGAATTGAAGGAGCAAAACAATGGCTCTGCACGTGCGTTTTTAACTTAGTACATCTCTTTAAAAGAACTGGAACAATCACGAAGGACTTTCAAAAACACGTTTTCAATTTTAAGTGAGGTTTTTGTTGACGTCCCAGTTTTAGATCTCAAGGTGCCTTAAATATGATGAATAATCCCACGTACAAAGCTTTGTGATATTATGATGACTAGTTTACTTGATCATATCCGTTAATACCAGAAGATATTTCAATTTCTTGGCAAGAGCAACGACTTTGATTTGGTTCTACGGGAATCATTTGAAAACCCTAACTCCATAGCTGGGATGTTAAGTAAGCTTGTAACAGTAAATGACCCTTGTATTGTTAAAAACGTACTGTGTAATGACAATATGAGAGGCACATTATTGCAAAAGGACCTGACGTCATATTATGTTACCATGGTTACAGGGAAAGCCATGTGAAAACACCTTTATTTTGGCTTAGTTGCTCGTACCTCGAACTGCAAAGGTTCAAAACGTAATAGAAAGAGAAACGTATCACAAAACACCGGAATAAATTTAAAGGAAAGCAATATTTGAAAATACACAGTTCTCTAAAAATGTACTCAGTATCTTTGTTCGTGTTTTACTTGACGGAATAAAGAAATTACCAAACATGTTCCCTGTCTTTCATTTTGACCCGAGAAACTGGGAAACCCCGAAACTGGTTCGCTCAAACTACTTTAAACAGACCGAGTCTCTTTGAAAGTTGGCAGGCCCATGCAAATTTGTGTCATTTGCATATCAAAGACCTCGTCTTGATAATGAGGCTAAGAGCCTCGTTTTGATGCCGAGGCTTAAGAACTTGCTTCCTGTTTTCTGGGTGTTACTTTATTTACTCAGTGCGGCCCAAAATAAAATTTATTTTATACTACTACAACAACTCGTGCGCGTGTGTCCCTGTCTTCCTGTTTTCTGGGTGTTACTTTATTTTACTCAGTGCGGCCCAACATAAAATTTATTTTATACTACTACAACAACTCGTGTGCGTGTGTCCCTCGTGCGCGTGTGTCCGTCGTGCGCGTGTGTCCCTCGTGCGCGTGTGTCCGTCGTGCGCGTGTGTCCGTCGTGCGCGTGTGTCCCTTGCTTCCTGTTTTCTGGGTGTTACTTTACTCAGTGCGGCCCAATAAAATTTATTTTATACTACTACTACAATATTTTTCGTCCCTCGTGCGCGTGTGTCCCTCGTGCGCGTGTGTCCCTCGTGCGCGTGTGTCCCTCGCGCGCGTTTCGTGCGTGTGTCGCGCACGCTTTTCCCCTTTACAATGGGGGTATAAAAGTCTACTAACTACACTAGTAGAAGAAATTTTCCAATGACTATCAGCGCTGTCTGGTTGGCTCAGTCGGTAGAGCACTAGACTCCAGCGCAAGAGGTGCGGGTTCGAGTCCTGGCTGTGGCGATGAAGGGTCTTCAAAAGGTGAGTACTGCAAGAAAGGAGATAGATAACAGATTAGTAAATAGGCAAGGAGATAGACAACGCAACGCTGGAAAAAAGGTGAGTGGTAAAAAAAGTAAAAGAACAAGGGGGGCGATGATGAAAGGGAGAATAAGAAGGGAAGATGGCGCCGGGCAGGATACAGAGAAGGGGGGTGATCACGGGGAGTAGAAGTAGAAGAGGGGTGACCACGGGGAGAGAGGTGGGAGGGGGAGAGAGAAAGAAAATATTTTCAAAAAAAATTTTTTTTTGGAAAAAATTTAAAAAATGCGGCAGGCAGCAAATCAACCAATCAGATTGCAGGGTTTGCAGAATCTTGGGTCTTTTTAGGTCACGTGACCAAAACTGACCAATCAGAGAGCTAGAATTCTGCATTCCGACATGAGCACTAATCTGATGCTCATATGCAAATTTGTCGCTCTCTGATTGGTCAATTTGATCACGTGACCTAAATCCTGCAATCTGATTGGTTGAATTTGCTCCCTGCCAAGTTTTCTGATTTAAGTGATCTCATCGCAATACAAAATTCTCGCTCTCTGATTGGTTGGTTTCGGTCACGTGTGCTAAATCCGACAATCTGAATGGTTGAATTTGCTGCCCACCGCTTCTGTCGTTGAAAACTCAAAATAACAAAGGAAACGACCGAAAATTGCCGACTGTGTTTTATCTATTTTTACACTACCTACCTCAAATGAAGAGTAGCTACCCTCGTTCTTCGCTAGAACACCTTTTCAGCTGCCATCTGGGATGTAAATCTGAGCCGTTCGTCTGAGATAAAATTCAAATTTTCGTTGGTCAGTACAAAACGCAGATTGCAGACCATTGCATTTACTATGCAAATAAGCGAGTAACAATAACAGCCCTATTGTTTTCAAATAGGAGCAAACAATAGCCAGGCTTCTACTTCGGGTAGGGTGGTCACAATAGAGTATCCATTGTTTCCGAATCATTGCATTTTGGCCAGTACAAGCCAATATGATTCATATGTCGACCCATTATTAATTAATCACGCTGTTTTCCCTCCAGAAATATATTTCTTGACTACTGTTATGCCGAGTTTCGTGTTCCTAGACCTAAAACATACCTTCAATCCGTGACCTTCCTGTCCAAAACATGTCTTCTCTCAGGGCCCGTGGGAGTTGAAGAGTTTTGTTTTGAACCTCCTGCAAGCATACTGATGAGAGTAGCTGGTGAAAATTTGAATAAATATGTTTCGTTAAACAAAAGATGTTCCCACTGGGGTTATTTTTGAAGCTGGTTCGCATACGGCTGCCATTTTGAATTCGTTTGTTTGAAATAACTATTATGGGATGGCCAGGAGGCCAAAACATATCAATTTGGCCCTGAGCACCCTATAATTTTTTCAAAACAATGGACTACAAAATGGCGCTGTAAGTAGAAGCCGTGGAGAACAATAGATCGGGGTTTTTTTGCGTGACGTTGCGGCCGCTGTGTTGGATGAATAAAACAGACAGACCACGGCCGAGTTAGATTAGGAAAAAACTAGCTTGCATTCTGCGCGATGGAAAACTTGCTAAGAACCGCCTTACATAAATTTCCTTATGATAGCGCTCGCTCTTTTCTTACCTCTTGAAGAATGATATCGGGTTAGGATAAGGATTCTCCACCCAAATAAGCCAATTTTACTCCTTGTCGGTCTGCATTTCTTCAGCTGTCCAATGCATGTCTGCAACCAGTCTCTGGAAGACTGACTCCTAAGGCGGGCGGCAAACCTGTTAGAACACCAAAGACGATCATGTAGAAGGTGACACGCAGGCAAGGCAACTGCAACTAGAAAATCCCATGAAAACTGTCAGTAAAGCGCGCGCAAAGCTATATCGATGTAACCTTAGTCATGACACATATTGATATACGCGGTGATTCATACTTCACTAACAGCAGGAAACCTGAGCAGTTGTCGATATTCCCACGCCTCGTAAACTGAGATGTTTAAGCAATCCCATTGTTATCACCTACAACTTTGTTTCCACTAAGATTTTTGAGCCAGAATCTTCCACTAAGCTCTTTGAGCCAGAGTCGATCGTAGCAACAGCTGAAAACAGTGTGCGCTGAAAATCTACCCCTGAAATTGTGTTGTATTCAACGATTTAGCGTTTAAGGTTAAACCTTCAACTCTCAAGTGGAATACAAGATTGTTTTATGCTGCGTTTCTCACCAGTATAACGAAGACAGGGTGCCCCGATTGTTGCCAGACAACCGTAAAACGATCATAGGCTAAAAGCATTGTTCCTGAAAATGAAGTCGGATAATATGATATGATATGATATGGTATAATATAATATAATGCAATATGTGTATTGTCCATGGATCGTATACGTACTCTGGTCGTTGATCTGATTGGTAGTCCGTCAGGTAATCCGTGATGTTTATTGGCTGTGATTGACTGGAGCGTTTAGGTCCGTCAAATGTCTGTAGGTCCATCGTCAGTAAACTATTCAGTTACGTCTATCGCTTGTTTGTCCTGTAAGTGTTGTCAATAAGTCGTTTGTAAGGTAAAATTAGTTGTTGGCAATGGTTCAGTAGAGTTCATTAGCAAACCAGCTTTCCAGTGTGAGTCCTTGATAGTAGTTCCTACTGTAGGTAATGCAACAGTTTAGCGCAGTCCCAGTCAGGTCTGTGGTTGGTCATCAAATGGTGTTCAGCAATCGTATGGTTGACATCACCATTTTTAGTCGCCTGTTTGTGTTCAGCCAGTCGTACGTTCCAATTCTTGCCGATTTCACCAATATGAGTGGCCTGGCAGTCGCAGCATCTGGTCCGGTAAACTGCTCCCGGTCTCTCATTAGGTTCGGCTTGCGTCCTTTACGTTCGTAAGTAACTCTCGCAAAGTGATTATAGGTCTGTGAGCCACGCGAGTTTTGTAAGGTTGTAGTATCCTTGCGACAGATTCAGAGGTCTCACTACTGTAAGGTATGGTCGCACCAGGTATGTAAGGTATAGTGACAGGTGTCCTGTTGGGGTAAGTACCATTAGGTTCAGTCGGTGCACCTTACAAACGACTTATTGACCACACTAACAAGACAAACAAGCAATAGACATAACTGACTAGCTTAAATTGGTCATTGACAAAAGAGGAACACCTAGGATCCAGGAAGCAAAGGCTGTAATTTTGAAACTTGAGAACATGACGAGAAACTCGGAGCTACAAAATTCCACCCCAGATAACAGATGCTGCACGTCGAAGCCGAGGCAATGGTGAAAAGGGAGTAAAAGGGAGGTAGTATTTCACCCAGTTATGGCCTCAACCCTTGTAAAACCAAGACATCCTCTGACCTACCTGCTAGGAAGAAAAGAGGAACACAATCACAATTTTATGATCCCAGATCATCCAAATGTCAGAATCTTGATGTTGATGGCATTCCAAAGTTGAAACGTGATCTCCAGGGCATAAATCCCCACATACTCTTTGCAGCACAACATTATCAGAACACAGGTCAATCCCAACAGTGAGTGACTATAGTTGGCACAGTCACTAAAGATTCTATAGTTCATAAACAACTTTAGGATTTTACTGCTCCCAGTTCCGTTGTTCCAACCTCTGTGAACAGCAGCTCACCCATTGCTGTAGCAAGCTGGTCCTTTGTGAACATAACTACGCAAAACTACTGAAGGAGCAACATAACAATCCTCTTGACAGCTTAAAGACCAAGATCAAGGAAGGCTAAACAATGAAGAGCATGGTGGAGAGCAATGTTCAATTGACATTGACACAGCTGTTCCCTCCCACTGGCAAGTGCCAAAGAAAGCAGATATTGCAGAATTTGCTGAATCCACTGTGCCCCACAATATCAGACCTGTTTGTGAATTACATGGGAGACTGGCATCATTTTTTCAACAATCCATTCAACATCATTCATTGAAACATTAACAGATGAGCAAAAGGAACTTGAACTTGAAACAAGAGGGCAATCAGAAGCAGAAGATAACTGCTAGTGTATGCAAAGGTGTATTTTCCCACAAGTAACTCTAGATCAAATATGCCAACAAACCTAACAACAAAAGAAACAGTCTGCAAGCAAGCCATTCGCAAGCTAAACTACTTAATTACAAAAGTAAAGGCATGATATAAGGTATTCAAAATGAGCCAGTGGCAGCCAGTCTGTACAAATGACACCTTTTACCTTTACCAGTCATTAAGGAAGTCACAGTTTAAGAGGTTGGCCTTATTTTGGACAAAGATAATACAGTTCTTGCAGCAAACCCTGACAGAGTTGCAACCATCGTGTACCGAAATGGAATTGTCCAGCACAGAAATGTTGAGCTACAATGCTTGGAGTCAAAGCAAGATGTTTCACCTGAGGTTGCTATCAAAGATCATCAAAATGAAGCCAGCCTCCTTATTGAACAACAAAAAAGAACACTTTCTCTTTAGAAGTGAAGGAAAAACATAAATATTGTTTTCAGTCTCAGATGCAGATGGGAATCAGTGCTCTTCACTTGACTCACTTTGTTGTTTTTCCAGCTCAAGATACCCCATTCTTGATCAGAAGGTCATGTTGTCATGCAGATGGAATGATGAAATCAAACCAAGTTTATTTGCTTTTCATGAAAGTATATAAAAAATATGAATACTATGTGACTTTAATCTCTAGAAATTTTTTAAAGCTTAATTCAAGGGATATTAAAGTCATTATACTCTTAGTTCATCTATGTTTTCCACTGAAGCAACCCTGAAGTGGCAGAATTTACAATACTGTTATTTTTCCCTCCAGTCGGGTAACCAGTGAAGTTGGGACAACTTAAAGTTAACTAATGCCTAAGATGTTTGTCAATAAAGAAATGGCTGGATTTTTAAAGTTGACTAACAAAGTGCAAAAAGTCCATATCTGATTTATGAATCCATAAGTTGAAAGAGGTAGAACTTTGATTAAATACATGCCATGTCTTTATTGCTCTTTTGACAAGAATATGAACATTTGCTATCCTTGGTTTAAAACCTCACAGGATGTTTGAGGACCCTTAAAGATCTTCGAAGACCTGCTAAAGATCCTTAACAATAAGGATCTTTTAAAGATCTTTGAAGGACCTTGAAAGATCTTCATTTGCTAAACTACATGCAAAGATCCTTAAGGACATTTTAAGGATCTTGTGAGGATGATCCTCGTACTTGTATTTGAGAGGATGCTATGAGGATGACCCTTAAGGATCTTTAGAGCAACTTGCTAAGATCTTTAAGGATTTTGGCAAGGATCCTTGAGGATCTTAGCAAGATTTCTGGGGATCCTTGACAATCTTGGTGTAATCTTTATCAGGATCTTCAAAGATCTTTGAAGATCCTTAAAAGATTTTCACCAGGAAATTACTGATGGGCTCCAAGCATTGGTTTTCCATGAACTGGTCAGTGGCAGAAAAGCTCTTGAGAGGAATGTACAGACTCCAGCCTCTGAGGGCTATCAGGTCATGGATTTCAAAACCAATGTCTGATCCCCAGTGTCAATTAGTTGACAGAAATTGCTCTTCTCCCCGATTTCTTTGTCACTGATTCTTCCTTCTTCCTGTATATAGATGACTGACATATGTGATCCAGCCACTGGGTGAGATACAAAATAGGTGTTTGAATTCGTCATGAGATTTATAATCTAAGTACATTTCTGAATGATTCTGATAGTCCTGGAAGTTCACATTTCAGCTCTGTGCAATCTAAAATTCCTTGCACATTTTCACATCTCCCCTTGTTTGAATGAATCTGGCAAGTGTTGATTAATCTTTTCTTGTAAGTCTACACAGGCAAACTTCCCAGTAACATGTATAGGTAGTTTGCTTATGTGAAAGCCACATCAGAGACAGAACTTACAGACACATCAATCCTGTGTCCCAGGTCACGCTCGAATAATCCAACCAGTATCCTTATCAGAAAACATCCATAACTGACCAATGGGATGTATTTCTCGTTTTCGTTGCTTTTCCTTTTTCTGGCCTTGTAAGGAAATAAAGTGCCAGCAAGATTTCCGTTCACCTTGGCACTTGCCGTGTTCCCGCTAAGTAGAGACTCGGAGCATGGTTTAACGAAGTTCCGCAATGCAATCAGGCGTTGTAACTCTGAAAACCTATGTAAAAGAAGACACCATCGACACTAGATGCGAATCGTTCCAAGCCAAATGTTGAGAGAGAGAGTCCTTGTCTCAGATCACGAGTCTCAGCAACTAAATCTCTTTATCATATGACCCGTACGGCCCCGCGCAGAAAATCCCCGTATGAGGGCCGTACGCGATGGCGCGAGCAGGGCCGGAAAAAGCCGTCCGGCCCTGCTAGGATCGCGTGCGGCTCTTCGCGAGATGCGAACTGAAGCGCGGTGGTCATATGATAAAATGCTTATTGACTGAGTTAGGTCGGGCCGGACGGGAAAATATTTGGCCCTCGGTCATGGCGCACGGACCTCGCTGCGCTCGGTCCGTACGCCATGAGCTCGGGCCAAATATTTTCCCGTCCGGCCCTCCCACTCAGTCAATAAGTACATAGTATCGTGGTTTGTCTTCCAAATCCGCCTCCTGGGGCTTATTCTTGGACGAGGTCAGTGCTTCACACGCACCAGTTGCGCTCTCGGTTTACACATCCAGAGGACCGGCGAATGGCCCAGTCGTTTTGTCCCCTAGAATTTTTGCTCTCTCAGACCTCTTGCTCACTTCATTGTTGTGATCTGACCATGAAAACATGGAGGGGACGGCATTTTTTACAAGACCTCGGCTTGGACCTGTCGAGCTCTTTCTGCAGTCCGTCCCGCCAAAGTTCTCCGAACAAGAATAGGTAGAGGGCTCTGTTGGAAGCGAGTTTCTTGTCCGCACCACGTCTCATCTTTATCTCTCATTTTCCCTTAAGGCCTGCCCAAATGATAAATGTTCGACGATTCAACATGTTGAAAATTCAACATGTTTGATCAAACATCAGGCGCACAGGGTTGTGTGTATTTCCCAGCATATGCCACGCTGTACCACACCATGTGCGAATGTTTTCCATCCTAATTTTACTTTGCAAATAATTTAGCATAGACCGGGTTGGAAGACGATTGTTCATGACTCACGCACCAGGCTTGAGCTCTGTATTGCCTACGAGATCAAATCCCGTTGACATCTTACAATTTAAGAAAGTTCAATTCAAAATTGAAACAAACAATGGCTTGAAAACCAAAGGCTGTTGGTTTTCGTAGCAAATTACCCTATTAACTCGAAAGAGCGCCCTGGCGTTAGTGAGGCGGTTATTCGAGCAGAGCCCAATTCGGGTCAAGCGCTTATGTAAAACTTCTCATTTTGCGTTGATAATGAAATTTGACACTGGAAAATGTTTAGCGAAACAGCTACAGGCAAAAGCAACTAAATGCACAAATTTCGAATTGAGGCTGTCTGAAGAAGCATCGGTCTGCAAATTCAACTATAGTCAAAGCTCCCGTAAGCGAACACCCCGGAAATTCGAAAAAAGGATCGCAACTAGGGCTGGTCGCATACGAGAATGGGCTCTTGTAACCGACCGCAAAATAAAACAATAGAGGATGGTCGCTTCAGAAGTTATTCCTTATAACAGAAAAGGTTCGCGAATGTACAGATTACGCACCCACGGACATTGTATGTCGGAAATCTCCTTCAACTTTTAATTTAGTCAAGC
>BLFK01000292.1:2010529-2013114 GCA_014634185.1 Astreopora myriophthalma
GCTGATTCACAGGTTCTCTGATCGCGCAAGTGAAGCTGGACCATGAATGAATAACAATAAAGTAGTAGTTCATATCAAGGTATGGCTGCACTGTAAACTTTTTGTTGTGGGACGATCACATATGCCTTGATCTTACAAACTTGTTGGCTTGTAAGCTATCAGTCGGCAGGTAGGCTTCTTCTCGGCTGTCATTTGGGCTTCAAAGTTAAGACAGTACTTTCCATTTTCGTCAGTGTACGGAGCTAAGTACCTTTGCAGACGCTCTTCGGTGACAAGCGATGGATCAAACACACCGTGTGTTGTCGCCCAATACCACTGTAACATACCTTTGATATTTTCGAAGACCATGTTCCCGGGAACTTCATAACTCTTGGAGATTTCAAATCCGGCTGATGAACAATACTGCTCGATCTTTGCCCTTGGCTCAAGCTGAAACATCTCCAAAATTCTTCCTTCATTCTCGGGGTTCAGCTCCTTAAAAGCGTTTATCGAAAACGAAAGAAAATGAGAAATATAGTGGATGGCGATTCTTCCTCCGGGCTTCAGACTAGCTAACATATTCGTAAACACTTCTTCTTTGTCAGCGATCCAGTGAAGAACATGGTTGCTGAAAATTCCGTCGAAAGACTCTGGGAAAATCTCCGAGATGTTCGACGCACTTCCCTCAACAAATGAGAGATTTTTGATTCCACTGTGAGACTGCCTGGCCAGCCGAATTCGTTCCTTATCAGGGTCAACGCCGATCACTTTTCCCTCGGATCCAACCAGCTCAGCCAGGTAAGCAGACAGCTCTCCTGTACCGCAACCTAAATCCAAGATGGCGTCTCCTAGCCGTGGACAAAGCTCCGACTGGATTAACTCCTCACCCAGTGTCTTTTGGTTGGAACGCGAAGCTTGTTGGTAACCCTCTGCTGCACTTTGACCGCAGGGATCTGACATTTTCTTAATTCCCTTCAAATTTCTTGAAGTCGAATGAAAGATACCTAGTTGTGGAGAGAACTCGCTGTGATGATTCAATTATGCAATCGGAAATAGATTGGTCGCTAGGTTGCCATGGTGAGGGTGTGAATAATGAGTTAGAATAGTCTTGGCTGTCTGCAATCTCAAATCGACTAATTGCTCTGTTTGTTCTCTCGCTTAGTTTCTTAGTGAATAACTCCGGAAAGCAGCAATAGGATAATGGTAATGGCATTTACAACAAAGGTGGAACGAACGTAGTTGAGAACTGCTTGAGTTGAGTTACTCGCCGGAGACAGAGTAATGAAGTGATAACTACTGGGAGCCCAGCAGAGGCCAACGGATTCAGTACCGGCGTGGAATAGCTTTGACAGCCAAACGCTGTCAAAAGCGCGATATGAAGAATTTTAAAACAAAATGAAACTCTAGCTTCGTATGAGAGAGACGTTTTTAAAATTATGCTCTGAACTCTGCAGTAACCGAGTTCGCTAACCTGGGCAAATGTTTCGTCAACGTAAACAGCAGAGGTAAATTAAGTACGTCATGTTCAGCACCCTTCACAAAGTTACACCAAGGAAATCATATAATTCTGCAGGCATGGTTTATATGGTTACTGGTTTCAAGTAGTACAGTTGACGTTTATAGTCGCTTTAATTTTTGTTACCTTTAATTGGACTTTTTTTCCGCATCATTAATTGAGTGGATCGTAATTGAGTGATCTTGGACATATCTATAGCTCATCCTTTACCCACGTTTAACCAAGCGACTGATAGCAAGCTCATCGTGAAATTTACAAGGAGGGCAGTTCGCGACGAGTTCTATGCCAGCAGGAAGGAAGTGGCCGGGAAGAAAGCTAGCAGCATTAAATCTCTGAAAGATCTTGAGGTGGAGTCGCTAGATTTAACTAAGAAGGTTTATATCTCTGAATCTTTGACCCCGACGAGAAAGAAGCTGTTTGGCAGTTTAAATAAACTCAAGAAAGACCTTAAGTGGAAATTTATCTGGACCAACAATGGTCGAATATACTTAAAGAAAGCGGAGAATTCATCACGTACTTTCAAGCTTGAGTCGATTGATGACCTCGAAAATTTCAAGAAAAAGGAACTGCATCAGTCTTCTCTAAATGGCTGAAGTATCTTTGTTTTCTGAAAGGACTACGTCTCTATCTTGGCAAGTAAGCCGTATATCTATCTATATATATTTATATATTTTTATTGTTGAATATCTGCAAATGAGTGCAATATGCAAATTATGACTGCTCTTGTTCGGGTTCGCACGCATCAATGACTTTGCTAAATTTTGACTTATAATTTACTAGCTCATACAAATGAATGAGTTAAGCGAGTTCCCGTTTTACGGCCTAGAAGATAGAGAGTTCATGAAAGCCATAGGAACATGGGTTTATCACCCTTCTTGTTTATTATCCGATTCGGGAGACCTATTTCAGAGTGTAGTTGAAAATCCTGAAAAAGTTGATGAGTGGAATATGAATATAATTGAATCAAAATATTATAGTATTAAGCAAGCTGGCACGTACTTTCAAAAGGTCTCGACTAAAGGCTTTTCGATTTTGAGTTGCAATACTCGCAGTTTACCTAAAAACGTATGTCTACTCAATGATATCTTAT
>BLFK01000292.1:2016358-2029140 GCA_014634185.1 Astreopora myriophthalma
GCCATGGTGAGGGTGTGAATAATGAGTTAGAATAGCCTTGGCTGTCTGCAATCTCAAATCGACTGATTGCTCTGTTTGTTCTCTCGCTTAGTTTGTTAGTGAATAACTCCGGAAAGCAGCAATAGGATAATGGTAATGGCATTTACAACAAAGGTGGAACGAACGTAGTTGAGAACTGCTTGAGTTGAGTTACTCGCCGGAGACAGAGTAATGAAGTGATAAGTACTGGGAGCCCAGCAGAGGCCAACGGATTCAGTACCGGCGTGGAATAGCTTTGACAGCCAAACGCTGTCAAAAGCGCGATATGAAGAATTTTAAAACAAAATGAAACTCTAACTTCGTATGAGAGCGACGTTTTTAAAATTATGCTCTGAACTCTGCAGTAACCGAGTTCGCTAACCTGGGCAAATGTTTCGTGAACGTAAACAGCAGAGGTAAATTAAGTACGTCATGTTCAGCAACCTTCACAAAGTTACACCTAGGAAATCATATAACTCTGCAGGCATGGTTTATATGGTTACTGGTTTCAAGTAGTACAGTTGACGTTTATAGTCGCTTTAATTTTTGTTACCTTTAATTGGACTTTTTTTCTGCATCATTAATTGAGTGGATCGTTAAATTGGGCCACTTTAATTTTGATTTTTTTTACCCTAAATACTCGATAGACCCGAAACATCATGTTCAGCACCCTTCACAAAGTTACAGGGTGGAGATCTCGGGCCAAAATACTCGTGCACTGCAAACTGTAATTGCACAGCAGTACGTTACAGAATTGTTGTTTTGCCTTATCAGTACAAGAAACACGACCAACTCTAAACAAGACGCCTGGAGGCGTTCACGTGGGATGCGTTGATCAACGAATGGCTGTCAACAGTCAGTGTTTATACGAACAAATAAACTTGAATAGAAATGTTTAAGTCAACATTCAGTACAGCATCAACAAAAGGTGTTGCCGGCGGTGTTGCTTGTACTATTTCGCAAACAAGAACAACAACAACAAAAACAAGAAGTACAAGTCAACAACACGGATATTATGCATGGTCACCCATCCAAGTAGTAACCCCAGCCAACAGGGCTTAACTTCAGTGAGAAGCACAAGCACGTGGCTAATTACCATATGAGACCACGATTAAAAAAAAGGAACGCTACCGATTTTTATACGTGGTATGTCTGTGGCATCCAAGTAATAAACACCACATGACAAAGAAAAAGACAGCCTTTTTCACAGGAATCGATCCCAGATTCTTATAATAGATTCGTGACTGTGTTTCTCTCGCTTCGGTTGCCACGGTGCGATTCCGGTGTGAATAGCTTCCGAAAGCACAGTTGCATCCAACTAAGAACTTTGGTGAAATATCTGTACGGGAGAGTCTACCCGTTCTAAGACTCTCGGATTCTATACAATGCCAAAAATCTATTGACTCCTTCACTAAAACATCTCTTAAAAACTCGCGACCAGGGAAATCCAGGGAAAATGGTCCCTTACATTTTCGGAAGGGTTATTTTAGCAATTTTTGGCTCTTAAAAGGGTCACCTAGCATTTTCGGGTAAGCCAATAGTTCGCCGAGTTCTCCGAAGGTAACGTTCATCTAGCAATTCAATTTTCAGCCAAGAAATCCGAACAGATCAAAGTTTTTTAACTGATAAAAACACCTCTCTAAAAAGTCTTTAAATATTACAAGGAGCTTAGGAATATCCCTCAAAGGATTTTTTGTTGATGTTGCTTAGTTTGCTCGTTGACTGCCCTTGAAAGCTCCACTAGAGTGAACTGGTTAAGTTCGTTGTGCACTATCTGCCCCTGCCGGATCTCCGACGAAACACCGGTCATACACGTCATGGGTTCAACTCCCGTTCAAGCCTGAAATTTGTTCAGGCCTTTTGGCTACTGTTGAAAATGCGTTCACCCAGAGAAGGGAGAATAAAGCGTCTTTTATGCGTCTTCAACTTCGGAATGATCAAGCCCTTTATGGGTTCGAGTCCCACTCGGCAAGTAAGATGCACTCGGCAAGTAAGATGCAGGTTAATCGACTAATGTTAAAATAGTTTCTTTCCCAAAAGTGCAATCTTAACATCACAATATATATGTTTTCTGCCCTTTCTCTTTGAGAAGTCACTTTAATGGCCCACAAAAGTTACGTAAACTTTACAAAACTGGCAGCTACCTGACCCCACCATCGAGCTCGTGAGAGACATGGGTCTTTTTCTCTGATGACATCACAACCTACCTTGCATTCCAGTTTGGACACAGATTTTTGCATTGCTAAGCAGTTTGTCACGTCATCAAAGGAATAGACCCAAGCCTCTCACTAGCTCGGTCGTGAGACAGATGATTGCAACTCTTGCTAAGTTTTAAGGCGTATTAGAAGCCAAATTTCGAGAAGACGGCAAAATGTGTTGGCTATAGGTAAGAGATTTATCTTAACAACGAACCCTTTTGAAGTAAGTTGCACTTTAAGCTGTGGGCGCTTTAAGCGACCACAATTATTGCATAGGTGTTGGGGCTTTGTATTTACTTACCTCCGGTAGGTAGCTGTGCTGATAAATTGTCCATCAAACATGTCGTCAGTGAAAGTTCTCAACACGTGGAATGTTGGTGTACCACTTATGACGTACATTTCAGTCATGTGAATAACACTGGGCACAATGAAGAAGGCGTAAGTTTTAAAGTAGATCTTCCAGTCTCACTCAGTTGACTTGTCATCAAATTGAGGCACAGAGACAGAGCTTTTCGTGTCTTCCAATCTGTGAGACAAAAGTGTAGAGATGCAGTCTCTTTTAAAAACGATTTGGTAAACCTGTTTGCACAGTTTTCAAATTACAATCAAAATTGCATTACACTCAATACAGAATACTGGTATGTAACACATGTGAAAATGTCAAATGAAACGTCGTGACCAACAGCAGTGAAGAAAATTATAAGAAAAAGTTGATAACTTGGGGAATATGGGAACAGGTTTCTCCTCACACTCTGCTCAGCAGTGAACGTGCAACCTCTTTCCCAGGGAAATGTACGGAAGAGAGCAGCAGCGTATAAGTAGGAACGCCCATCTTCACCCCTTGGTTGGTACGCCAACACAGGAGTAGTAGGAGCTGGAACCGACATTTTGGGCACTAAAAAGCATAGGCAGGCACGTTCATTCAATCAAATGGCTTAGCATGACAGTGATTGGCATCTCATTGTTTATGCCATGTATTGTTCGCGCAGAGGAGAGCGCTTGCAACCATGGCAACCACTTTTAGCGGGAATTTCAAAAACCAAAAATAACCACGTCTACTCCTGTGCTGCTACTTATGGGCTCCAGAAGAGAGCAAGCAGAAGCTGCGCGTGTGCGTGAACAATACCTTCATCCTAATCAAACCCCAAGCTTATTAAGAAACCAAATATGCAAGCCATGTTTATTATTGGTCATAAATGACTATTACAACTATCAGGGACACATAATTACTCTGCCAAAACAGAGTGACTTATAGTGGAAGTCCATCACCCAGAAGTCTCGATCTGTCTCATTTGGTCTTGGCCCATCAGTTTACGGTATCATCAAAATTTAGAAAAGAGGTCCCGCCAAATAATGGCCATCCAGATTTCGCCTGATAACCACAACGCGTCTCATTGGTCCGCAACCAAGAGCCGCGCGAGGGATAGCTCGTGCTAAATGCAAATCATGGCACAAATCTAGCTGCAGCCGTCCTAATAATAGATAATACCGTAAACGGATGGGCCTCATTCCATTCCAGATCATGACTTCTAGGTTATGGACTTCTGCTTACAGTGCATATATGCAAAGAACTGGCTTTAAACGCCGCTACCTTGAATAACTTTCGTCATTACACTGTACGTTGACAGACTGACAGATTTCGTTAAGTGAAGACAGAGTTCTAAAGTCATACTGAGTAACTGACAAGTATTACGGTAACCTGCAAATGAGCCTGAAGGAATGTTTTGACCTAATCACTATTTCTGGGAAGTATTCGCCTGTTTTTGAAAATCCACGCTACAGTGCCTTTCATGTATCAAACCACTAATCAATATATTTGCTTGCTGGGCTGATTTGTGTCGTTGGTTCGGGCAATATAACAAGTTCTATCTGGACCAATTATAGTACATATGGACAGTGTAGTATGCAGAGTGTGTATTACAAAGGATGTATACAGTGTTGTGGACAGCACCGATCTAAAAATCACTCTTGCACGTGGCTGATTCACAAGTTCTTTGACGGCGCAAGTGAAGCTGGACGACCGTGTGACCTCTTGTTCTAAGAGGGACGATTTTTGAATAACAATGAGCAAGAAGTTCACACTAAGACATGTCTACATTGTACACTTTTTATTGCGCGACGATCCAATATGCTTTCACCTCACAAACTTGTTGGCTTGTAAGCTGTCAGTCTAGAGAAAGGCTCCTCCTCGGCTTTCATTCCTTCAAAGTCGAGACAGCATTTTCCATTTTTGTCGGTGTATGGAGCTAAATACCTTTGCAAACGCTCTTCGGTGACAAGCGATGGATCGAATACACCGTGTGTCGTCGACCAATGCCACCGTAAGAGAGTTTCGATATTTTCGAAGGCGATCTTTACAGGCTTAGGTTGATAACTCTTAGAGATTTCAAATCCGGCTGCTGAACAGTACTGCTCGATCTTTGCCCTTGACTCACAGTGATACATCTCGCAAATTCTCTCTGTGTTCTCGGGATTCAACTCCTTATAAGCGTTTAACTCAAACGGAGGAACATGAGTAACATATTGAATGGCGGCTTTTCCACCAGGCTTAAGACTCGCAAACATATTCGTAAAGGCTTCTTGTTTGTCAGGGATCCAGTGCAGGGCATAGTTGGCGAAAATTATGTCGAAAGCCTCTGGGAAAATCTCCGAGATGTTCGACGCACTTCCTTCAACAAATGAGAGATTACTGATTCCACGGTAAGATTGCCGGGCCGCCTGAATTCGTTCCTTATCAGGATCAACACCGACCACTTTTCCGTCGGGACCTACCAGCTCTGCTAGGTAAGCAGAAAGCTCTCCTGTACCGCAACCTAAATCCAAAATGGCGTTTCCTCGCGGGGGACAAACTTCCGCCTGGATGAACTCCTCACCGAGTGTCTTTTGAATAGAGAGCGAAGTTTGCTGGTATCCCTCTGTTGCACTTTGACCGCACGGATCTGACATTTTCTTAATTCTCTTCAAATTTCTTGAAGTCGACAACTCGCTGTGATGATTCAATTATGCAATCGGAAATAGATTGGTCGCTAGGTTGCCATGGTGAGGGTGTGAATAATGAGTTAGAATAGCCTTGGCTGTCTGCAATCTCAAATCGACTGATTGCTCTGTTTGTTCTCTCGCTTAGTTTGTTAGTGAATAACTCCGGAAAGCAGCAATAGGATAATGGTAATGGCATTTACAACAAAGGTGGAAAGAACGTAGTTGAGAACTGCTTGAGTTGAGTTACTCGCCGGAGACAGAGTAATGAAGTGATAACTACTGGGAGCCCAGCAGAGGCCAACGGATTCAGTACCGGCGTGGAATAGCTTTGACAGCCAAACGCTGTCAAAAGCGCGATATGAAGAATTTTAAAACAAAATGAAACTCTAACTTCGTATGAGAGCGACGTTTTTAAAATTATGCTCTGAACTCTGCAGTAACCGAGTTCGTTAACCTGGGCAAATGTTTCGTCAACGTAAACAGCAGAGGTAAATTAAGTACGTCATGTTCAGCACCCTTCACAAAGTTACACCAAGGAAATCATATAACTCTGCAGGCATGGAGAATGGAGGCATGGAGAATGGAGCGAAACACCCGCTGGGGTCGACAGAGCTGTTGTACCTGCCTAGGAGATTGGGAGGAAGAGGTCTTAAGTCAGTGGAAGCGGAATATAAAGCAACTAAGATTAAGGCAGCGATAAACCTGTATGCTAATAGGGACTCGACCATAGAACTGGTACGGCAGTTTGAGGAGAAAGCGGTTCGAACTGGGAGGCTATGCCTAACTATGCCTCCGAGCTTGACTTGGAGCTTGTACTGAGACACCCTGACCCAGTAGGCAGAACGAAAGAAGGCGAAAAGATAGAAAAGAAGAAGATTGGAGTGTGGATAAAGAAGGTGCTGGTGAATGAGCACCAAGAGAGAACAGAAGAACAGAAATGGCAAGGCAAACTGACAGCATGTCAATGGCTAAATGATAAATTAGACCTGGACTGTTTTGTATGGCTTTGCCAGTGGAAGGCAGCACCGTCACACACAGTTGCTGGAATTGACGAGCTTTACCAACAGCTCCTCCCGACAAAGGTATATAACAACAGAAAGACAGGCACAAGTTCTACTGGAGACGAAAGATGTCGGCTGTGCGGAAAAGAGCCGGAAAGCGTCTCACATATCTTGGCAGGGTGCAGCGCATTGGCCCAGACAAAGTATCTAGAGCGACACAACCATGCCCTCAACATTCTCTTCTTCGAAGTACTAAGATCCCTGAACCTTACTGATAAGAGCTCGCCGTGGTATTCACCCATTAAGCCCAAGCCGGTGTACGAGAATGAACGGGCTGTAACATACTGGGATGTCCCCCTGTTTGCTGACCACACCACTGTTGCAGCAAACAGGATAGACGTCACAGTGGTGGATAAGGTGAGGAAAAAGGTGCTGCTGATCGAGATGACGTGCCCGTGGGTGGAAAATCGCGAGAAGAAGAGCAAGTATGGTCCCCTCCGGTGGGAACTACAAATGCGTTATCCGGGGTATTGTATCAAACAATACAACATCGTCATCGATGTCCTGGGTGGGTATTCAAGGGACGTGAGTCAAGCGCTTCGAGATCTTGTGGGGAGGCAAGTAGTAAAGTGGCTCGCAGGATGCAGAAGTCAGTTATCACCAGTACTCTCCATATTGCCCGCTATGTCAAGATCATTCAGTCTTGAACAACAGTCTGAACGTTCATGATCATGTGTTAGGATTTTCAAGCTCATGTCTGACTCTTTTAGTAGTTATATAGTTATATAGTTTTTATTATGATCATTAGATTTTAGTATTATTCGCTATGAATACTAGATTTTAGCATTATTTATAGACCTGACGCTGACTCTTTGAGCAGATATATAGTCATATAGTCTTATTTTGAACATTAGATTTTAGTATTATTCGCTATGAAAACTAGATTTTAGCATTGTTTATAGATCTGACACTGAGCTAGCCACGTCTTTACGCCTAGCTTAGTGAATCTTAGGTATCTGGCATCCAGATGTTTTATACTGCCCATAATAATAATAATAATAATAATAATAATAATAATAATAATAATAATAATAACTTTATTTAACCACGGGACCCTTATCACTGAAAAGTGGTCTTCTAAAGTCTTTTAAAGAGCCGTGTGCATTAACGCTACCTAAGAATTATACCTGAGAGTACTTAACAGCTAAAACTAAAACATTACAAGCATTGCTGAAAAAACTTATAATTACGTGCTAAAAAATTAAAGTAACTTCTAATTTACAATAGCAGAATAAAAACTATTTAAAGTAGTGGCCTGCTTAGCCTTGCCTGACAGACTGTTCCATGTTAGTGCGCCCCTATAACGGAAACTCTTTTTAAGGGTCTCACTGTTTGGCCGCGGAATAAACAGGTTATGTTCGGCGCCCCGAAGATTATGTCTGTGAATAGTATTCACGTTGGCGAATTTTTCAGACAGGTATTCGGGTAAAAGGTTATTTACTGCTTTGAACATGAAAGATTTCAATTGTTTTTCACGTCTGTCAGCGAGGCTTTTCCATTTAAGGGCGGAAAGAGTCTGGGCAGATCTGACATTCCAATCAGACCCTGCTATTATGCGTGCTGCCCTGTTTGGTAATTTCTCTAGTTTTGGCTGAGGCCATTGTCCATACAGCCCCACAGAGTGCTGCAATAATCAAGATGTGGTAGAATCAGTGACTTATAAATCGTAAGCAGGGAACTTTGGGGACACATCGGTTTTAGCCTGCTCAGGGCAGCAAGTACTCTTGCAAGTTTACCGACAACTTTAGAGATATGAGCCTCCCACGAAAGTGTTTCATCCACCTGAACGCCTAGGCATTTGTACGTGACGACTCTTTCAATTGAATGCCCCTCAATGCAGATGTGAGGTCCACTAGGGAGCAGAGAGATTTTTTTTCTTGTCCCTGTAAACAGACACTTGGTCTAGGGGACATTAAGACTCAGACGGTTAGAGTCAAGCCATTGTTTCAGGTTGCTTAGATCGTGAGTCAGGGCTGAAAACATCTCTTTATTCTCATTTAAATATGTATATACCTGATTGAAAATGGCTTTTTCTAAAAAGTTTGGCTATTACAGAAAGTACAGAGAGAGGCCTGTCATTTGCTGGGTCAGGATTCGAGTCAGCTTTGAAGATAGGAGTTACTCTAGCACTCTTCCAGTCTTTAGGAATGATACCAGAGGAAATAACTAAGTTGAAAATATGTGTCAGGGAAGATGCAGTAAGTGGAATCGATAACTTTAGGAGTTAGGTTAGAATACCGTCGAGGCCATCAGCCTTGCCCACAGGGATATCATTCGCAAGTTTGCGCAGCCCGTCGATATTGAGTAATTTAGGCTCGAAGGTGCTATCACAAGGTTCAACGAAATGTCGAAAACTGACTCGAGGGCTCTTACAAACTTGCTGGTTTGTAAGCGATCAGTCGGCTGGTAGGCTCCTCGGCTGTCATTTCGGCTTCAAAGTTAAGACAGCACTTTCCATCTTCGTCAGTGTATGGAGCTAAATACCTTTGCAAACGCTCTTTGGTGCCAAGCGATGGATCAAAAACACCGTGTGTCGTCGACCAATACCACTGTAACATAGCTTCAACATTTTCGAAGGCGATCTTGTCGGGAGCTACATAGCTCTTAGAGATTTCAAATCCGGCTGATGAACAGTACTGCTCGATCTTTGCCCTTGACTCACACTGAAACATCTCCAAAATTCTCTCTGTGTTCTCGGGATTCAACTCCTTATAAGCGTTTAACTCAAACGGAGGAAGATTAGTATTATATTGAATGGCGATTTTTCCACCTGGCTTCAGACTCTCAAACATATTCGTCAAAGCTTCTTGTTTGTCAGTGATCCAGTGAAGGACGTAATTGCTGAAAACTATGTCGAAAGACTCTGGGAAAATCTCCGAGATGTTCGAAGCACTTCCCTCAACAAATGAGAGATTTCTGATTCCACTGTGAGATTGCCTGGCCAGCTGAATTCGTTCCTTGTCAGGATCAACACCGATCACCTTTCCCTCGGGTCCCACCAGCTCAGCTAGGTAAGCAGAGAGCTCTCCCGTGCCGCAGCCTAAATCCAAGATGGTGTCCAATAACCGTGGGCAAATGTCCGCCTGGATGAACTCCTCACCGAGTATCTTTTGCTCGGAGCGCGAAGCTTGTTGGTATCCCTCTGCCGCACTTTGACCAAACAGATCAGACATTTTTCAAATTATTTTTCGAATTTCTTGAAGTCGAGTTCCACAGACGACTAACTCGCTGTGATGGTTCATTTATGCAATCGGAAATGAATTGTTCGCTAGGTTGCCACGTTGAGTTTCGGGTGTGAATAATCCGGTTTTCACATGACGTCACTAAAACTCACACTACAAAACTATTGATCCTCCTGATATTTTACTTTCATGATGTACAAGAGCAGTTGAAAACTAATATTCATACAAAGTTTTGCTCCGTGCAATCACAAACCGACCGACTGCTCTGTTTATTCTCTCCACCTATAGGATGATAGGTGGAACGAACTAGTTGAGAACTGCTTGAGTTGAGTTACTCTCCGGAGACGGAGTAATGAAGTGATAACTACTGGGAGCCCAGGAGAGGCCAACGGGTTCCGAGTTAGGAAGGCCGGTGAGGCATCATACTAACTGCTTAAAAACCGACATTAACATGCACGCATACATATATTGGCGGCCCGTATGGTACCGAACTTAAAAGGCTACTAAACGTGTTGTCCCGACTTGATGCAATTGCAAAGAAGTTAAAAACGGTTTTGGTAACAATCTTCCCCATTCTCAAATTTTGATATCTAGGGTAGTCTCTCATATACCGGGCTACGAAATAGTTAAACATTAACAGGAGTGGAACACTGGGTACAGAGGAACAGTAGGTACAGGGAAACAGACGAACAGTGGAACAGTGGGCATAGATGAACAGTAGGTACAGAGGAACAGTAGGAACAGAGGAACAGTGGGTACAGAGGAACACTAGGTATACAGAGGAACAGGGGAACAGTGGGTACAGAGGAACAGTAGGTACAGGGAAACAGACGAACAGTGGAACAGTGGGCATAGATGAACAGTAGGTACAGAGGAACAGTAGGAACAGAGGAACAGTGGGTACAGAGGAACACTAGGTATACAGAGGAACAGGGGAACAGTGGGTACAGAGCAACAGTAGCTACAGAGGAACAATAGGTACAAAGGAACAGTAGGTACAGAGGAGCACTAAGCACAAAGGAACAGAGGGTACAGAGGAACAGTAGCTACAGAGGAACAGAGGAACAGTAGGTACAGAGGAACAGTAGCTACAGAGGAGCACTAAGCACAAAGGAACAGTAGGTACAGAAGAACAGTTGGTACAGAGGAACACGAGGTACAGAGGAATAGAGGAACAGTGGGTACAGCGGAACACTAGGTACACAGAAACAGTGGGTACAGAGGAGCAGAGGAACACTGGTCACAGCGGAACAGCGGTAAGGGTAATTTATAGTATCTGCGCCCATCAAAAACATTTACAGATTTTACAGTTAAAATCTAAAATTAAAAGGGAATTGCGTCCCTGTTTTGAACAATTCCGAAACCATTTTTCTCTAACCCACTTTTCTGTAACTCACTCGTTTAAAAAAGTGGTTATCCTGCAGTATAAGGGATTGAAACAAAGACGCCTGGTTTCTCAAAGTTTGAGTGATGTTGTAAATCAGGTTTACTACCTCGAAGCTTTAGCATAGTTCAAAGGGTGTACCTTCACAGTAATGTCGAATGTCTCACTGCTTAGCTAAAAGCAATCTACAGTACAGCGCGTTACATGCATGAAAGCACTAACCGACTTGTTTGCTCCACCTATTTGTGTCACGGTTCCAGGCAATATAACTAGTTCCATCCAGTAAGTTATAGACGTGTACAGTGTAGTCTGCAGAGTGTGCATCAAAGAGGACGTATACAGTGTTCATAGCATCGATCTACAAATCACTCTCGGACATGCGCCTGGCAGATGCACAGGTTCCCTGACCGCGGAAGTGAAGCTAGGCAACCGTATGACCTCTTGTTCACAAAGTGTGTATTTTTCCCTTCTATAGAGCTTGTTATACAGCGTCTGCACCTTCCGAACGCAAAACACTCACGCAAGCAGGATGTGTTTACTTACAACACAATCATTTCCCTCGCGCAGACTGAGATACTTTAACAGTTCATCATTTTATGTTATAACTTTTGTCAAAAGAAAAGGAATCTAGAAATTGCCCATAGACAATGAAGCAAAATGGTAAACCGTGTCATAAAATGTTCCTTGCCAAATATGCGCCTATGTGCGATTTTACGAAACAAAAGAAGACACAATAGCGCTCTGCGTTCATTGTTCAGTTTGTCATCTACATCACATTAATGAGCCTCGTTGTGAGTTCATGGCAACCAATCATCGAAGCTCTTTCTAACCATTCCTGCATAATAACGCGCGATATTACAGATCTACAACTTTTTTTAACTGCAAGTAAATGTCCCGAAAACGACAGATCATTCCCATAACACAAAGGTTATTCTCCCTGCTTTTTTCCCCGCTTTAGGTGAACGCAACTGAAGTAGCAGCGAACAGAAATAAAGGCTAATTGTTTGCTTGCTTGGATTTGAACCCATGACCTCTGTAATGTCCTCATGAACCGTTTGACTCCCACTTGTGATTTTATAGATTTTACTCTGCTGAACGCCAGGTGATTTTACTGGTCAATAGCGCACCTCTCAGAGTTCAGTAATAAGGACAAGCGCAAACAAAATGAAAGAAAACAGTCTCTTTCTTCTGCTTACCTGATTCGTGTTTCCACTTGTTCTTGTCGCCCAAGTGTGAAGCAGGGGTTTGCTTGTCTTAACAGCGCTTGTGCTTAGTTCATTGATGTGAACTAACCTGAAATAAGCACAAATGCTTTGCCACACAAGAACGCAACAACTCTGCGCCTATGTAGGCTGTATATTACCTTAATGGAAACACGCCCTTTGACAGAATTAAAAACGCTGTCAAAAGCTGTGTTTGATTCCCCAAGTGTCTTTGATTAGTAAAGGGTTGGTTATGCTGGCATTGCTAGACACTTGGCAAGACAAGTCTTTCTGTCGCAAAGAAATTATTTTTATGCAATTTGGCCTTTACCCCAAAGAAAACATTACTTCAATGGATCATACAGCACCAGGAGTAGTCGCAGAAACCAAATCTAAACCACAGTTTATCGTTTTTATAATTTATTGAATCTCTCCAAAATCATCACTTTTCACTTTATAACACAGTGGCGAGTTTTTCTCCGAGCGAAATTTGCGTCTTACAAAGGCCTGACAAATACACAATCATCAGCAGGTCCTAAAAATAAAGTGTAAAGATCAATTGAAGCTAAAAATAAGGTGAAGCTTTTAAAATAACATTGTCTATGCGACTTTCACAAACACTGGGTTCGTACACTTTTTCAGGACAAAAATTCAAGGCTTTTTGAAAGACTTTCAAGCCATATTATGAAGCTTCAGGGCCTTTTTAGTTTCTTAAATTGAGGTCAAAGGACGCTTATGAGAACAATCACAATAATCCC
>BLFK01000292.1:2044125-2051625 GCA_014634185.1 Astreopora myriophthalma
GGGGGGGGGGGGGGTGCGGGCGCACCCATCGCACCCCCCCTCCCTACGGGCCTGAACTCACCCACATCATCATCATCATCATCATCAAATACAATTATAAGTGAAGGCCTTGGAAGAAGGACGAGGCTCCAAAGTGAAGATCCTCTTCCATTAACATGTATGATAAAGGCTTAAAAGCAGTCAGCTGGTGTAAAAACGGGTACCACTGATGGAAAAGTGGTAAGGATAGAGTGCGACGCTGAGTCACCGGTTTATAGTGGCTTACTCACCCATCTTCTATAAAAGTGTAATGGACATCATCATCAAAAGCAGACGATGGAGTTGCTTTGCACTCCTCGACAAGAACAACAAGCCCTGAATCATTGGACCTCACAGACACCTGCAGGAAAATTGGTGACCCCACATCGATTGGCCCCACAGGATAATCCGTGTAGTGTTCCCTGAATAGTCCACTTTTGAACATTTTCATCTCGAATGTGAAGTTCCCAAATGACTCTAGCGAGAAAGAAGACAAAACTCAATGGAGTAGACAGTTCAAGGGGAACAAACGATTTGTTAAATGTTTTCACTTACCCATATCGGTGACGATAAGAACTTTCGAAGGATCAAATGAAATGACCGATAGCACCGCCCTTTTCTTATAACGACATTGGAATTCAAACACGGCTTGGTGGTCACGTGTGAAAAAAGAGCCAATCAGCTTCTTAGTCTTGACATCTAAATGAATGGCATTATGGTAAACAATCATACTCCCGTCCTTTGATTCGTCAGATGTCGTTCCGCAGTCTTCCAGCGTAGATTTGACGAATATGTGCGTGCTGTTTTGGAAGGATGGCTTACAAGACGCATGGTTAAGACCAACGCTTTCGGGAACGTAATCCAATTTGCTCCTAAGATGCAATATGACCTTTATTTCATCTTTACTACAAGTTACGTCCATGATATAGTCATCTGCAAGAAAATAAGAAAAAGGTAACACTTTTGTCACCCAAACACTTGCAGCGCTCACGACCGGGAACCTGGAAGCGGTATGCGCACACTGTTTGATTTGCACGTGATTGAATAGTTCCTAGGGAATTCTGGGTGTATGCAGGAGCCCATGACCCGGAGCGTACAAGTCCCACACTAGGGCTATGTCACGACATTTTTACAGACCGAGCTATCTTTAGACATGTTTTTCCCGCGAAAAGTTCAGTTCCAGTTCGCACGCGTCCAAGCACTTAATTATGCAAGGCTTATGATTGGCTAGCAAGGCTCCTGTGGGAGACCAATTGAATTTGCAGGAAAATCAATCTAATGATAGCTCGGTCTGTGAGAACGCCGTGACACAAGTATATTCAAGTTGTAGCACCGGGTTATGGGCTTCTGGTGTATATAAAAGTAGTGAGGCCTTTTACGAGCGCGTCCTTAAGAACAGGATCAAATACCAGAGATGTAAGTTGAATGAGCTCGATCAAGTTTATCCTCCGTACAACACTGTTAACTAACTTTTACTTCTACACCATTTCGCTTGACCGTATAGATATAGGCAGGAATGAAGTATTTTTCTCCCGTTGGTCAATATAGACAAAAATCAAGTACGAAGCACTGTTGGCTTAAGGCGCCGATTCTGCAAGGGCTGCCGGGGTGGCATAAGCGCTTGTGGGGCAAATGCGCATGCATGGCGAAAGCGCGCGCGAGCAACGTGCGGGGAAAGAGCGCGAAAGGAAACGCAAGCAAGCTAACTGAAGATGGCCGCCGCTGCGTCTTTCATTAAACTCACCGAGTCCAACAAATAGAACATCGAAAGTAGTCAAGCAATTTGCCTTGGTTTGGGTTTGCCCAATGACTGGATCAAAAAACTTGCGCGAACTTTTCAACCAATCAGATGCAAAACTAGAACAATTGCGGCTTAGTCTCTGTGGTTCAGTTACCGGTGCTTAGCGACGGCTGCGTTTACTTACTTTGCGTTCTAGGGTCAGTTGCTTGAAGCCTGGTTAGCGCTAACCGTTGGTTAAGAGATATCAAAACCTATAGGTTTCCATGGTATTTAACGCTGGCTAGCGCTAACCATGCTTCGAGCAACCCGGGCCTGATTGGCTAGTAAAAACAATTTGCGAATTACTTCGATCTGTGATTGGCTGAAGGGTGTATTTCCTGTAGAACGTGATTGGCTCTGTAATTGCTTAGGTTTGGTTTTACCACACTCAGTTGAAAACCGCTCTATATTTCCATTCTGATTAGTTGAGTGCCTTGCACAGAGCACCAACAAGTCATTTGATTTCGGTTATCATAAGTGAATAGTATCAGCACATACAAAAAGGTAATGCTCTGAAACCGTTAGCTAGACGGCATACCAGTTACCTTGTTTGCCTTTGGTGACTGTAGCTGGTTGAGAGATTGTAGTGGTTTCTCCCATGGTTTCTGAAAGACGAACACGTTTAATGTCATACCATTAAGATTATGTACCACTCTTCAAGGAGAAGAATCGTACAAGGGTGTTGCCTCGAGGATTCGGTTTCAGTTTTTTTGTCAGTTGATGGTTCAATCTACCGTAACTCACTATTGTAACCAGATCATCAATTATGCATGTGAATTATACCTGGTTTTATTGTTGTAACTGTAGACGGTTGAGAGCTTGTAGAAGTTTTTTCGTTGGTTTCTGAAAGGGAACACGTGAAATACCAGCTCGTTAGGAACATTGCTTTGCAAGTGACTCGTGCGTAGAGTGTAATGTCTTCGTTCAATGCACCAATGGGTTAATTACATGTTTCTAATGTATTTTTGTGAATTGTTTGAACGCAGGAGTCATAACTTAACGATTGATAAAGTAAGATTGTCTGGGTAAGTGTAGTCCTGAAAAGGTCTGTAATTGTTCACACTGAATCAGACTTTTCGACAACGTGAGCGGAAGTCATATTCAAAGCCATGTGATTTCAGTTATCATAAGTGAATAGTAACAGCACATACAAAAAAGTAATGCTCTGAAACCGTTAGCTAGACGGCATACCAGTTACCTTGTTTGCCTTTGGTGACTGTAGCTGGTTGGGAGATTGTAGTGGTTTCTCCCATGGTTTCTGAAAGACGAACACGTTTAATGTCATACCATTAAGTTTATATACCACTCTTCAAGGAGAAGAATCGTACAAGGGTGTTGTCTCGAGGATTTGGTTTCATTTTTTTTTTTTATCAGTCGATGGTTCAATCTACCGTAACTCACTATTGTAACCAGATCATCAATTATGCATGTGAATTATACCTGGTTTTATTGGTGTAACTGTAGACAGTTGAGAGCTTGTAGTAGTTGTTTCGTTGGTTTCTGAAAGGGAACACGAGAAATACCAGCTCGTTAGGAACATTGCTTTGCAAGCAACTCGTGCGTACAGTGTCTTCGTTCAATGCACCAATGGGTTAATTACATGTTTCTAATGTATTTTTGTGAATCGTTTGAACGCAGGAGTCATAACTTAACGATTGATAAAATATGATTGTCTGGGTAAGTGTAGTCCTGAAAAGGTCTGTAATTGTTCACACTGAATCAGACTTTTCGACAACGTGAGCGGAAGTCATATTGTTCGTGGTTTCTCTTTCCTCGCGAGGTTTCACATTTGCTTCCCCAAGACACCGGAACAGCCACGACTTGCGATAGAAGATAAAATCGTCACTTCGCTGTCGGTCGATATTCTGAACCCGAGGAAACAACCAATGGCCATTACCCTTGGCCTCTAAACTGGACCCTAAACCTCCAAAAATAACAGCTTTTTAGGGGGGTACTATCATAGCACGTTAACTCAAGACACCTGAAGACACACTCTTGTACTCCAACCGGAAATCACTACTAATGTTGCTTCCGTTCGACACGAACTTCACGAGCATATACCGATCTGTCGAATCAAGCCGAATTACACCCGATGCACCACCGTCGTATTTCGCTAACTCTTTGCTGTTATCCTGGAGTCCATCGAGCAACACAATGTAGTCGTTCGAGCCAAACGTCATATTCTCTAACGTCAGTCTCACTTTCATGCCTGGAGACACGGTTATACGCCACGTGCACTGGAGGCTCTTTGGATACCGATCGGAAAATTGAGGGCTTGTTAGGAAACCTGGGACCGAACCATTGATTGCGACGTTATTGTTGTCAGCCGTGCATTCTGGATCTGATAACAAGGAAAAAATAAATGGCACTTTGAATTAAACGTGGGAAACTGAAAAATCCGTATAAAAGTGTGTGACAAAAGGCTTGAAAGCATGCAGCTAGAGCAAAAATGCGAAAAAACAAAACAAAAGGCGCGCTTATTTACCGGTACCAAAGAAGGATTGCGAAACAATGTCACCGTTGCTTCTAGCTTACTTCCTAATAAATGGTCGTAAAAAGATTAACTGATGTAATCCATCTCCCCCCTTGAGAACAGGAAACCAAATGTTTATGACACACACTGGCCACGATAAAAGTTGGCCCTCTTCTGGCATTCTGACATTTGTCTGAACAAAGTGAATGCGAGAGTACAAAGCGAGGCCGGAGACTAAGTAACAGAGAGCATCACTATCCCTTTTTAAATTTGTGCATGTTCTATTCTTTCATTCACGCTTTTATCTTTAGTCAGAAACAAGAAAGGCTCCTGATCTTGAGAGGAGATGGTTTGTTTGAATTCAACGAAAAACTGGCAGAGTTCTGCGACACAAAACAATCAAAAGGAAGCTTTTACCTGCTGCGCCGTCCCCGCAGTACTGAAGATCACAAAGCGGAGTCTGCGGCAGCTGATAAACGTAAAACCCATCGCATTTCTTCACTCTAACAGACGTAACCCATTGGCAACACGAGCCAATCCAATTGAAGCAGGCTTTGCCAGATGAAACCGCACCAACGACCTTTGGGTGGGACCCCTTAAACCATCCTGGTGCGTGCGTGCCACAATAGCCTGGGGTGACGCACTTTTCCGGCATCTTTACTCCAGCTTTTCCTTGAAATCTGTACCATCCGGTTTCGAGTTGTTTGTCACAGTGAGCCAAACCTAAAGGTAGTATCTGATGAAACTGAGAACGATGCGAATCCCGCAGTTCCTTGTACGAAACACAGGGTTCCTCTATATCTAGCGAGAAAAATATTGAGATGAAGCCATTCTGCATTTGCATATAAATAATTAAAGAGGCACTTTGCGTTAAGACTCCCGGGGTACTCGCATATGAAAGGGGCGGGGATACTCGTCGGAAATCTTGAATTAAACCCATAACGAAGACCAATCTGGGCGTGGCCCAAGCTTTTCTTTACCCTTTGACCATTTTGTTTGTATTAAATACATATATTTTTATTCGCGTGCAACCCTAATCGAGACCTTCACGGCTAAATGCAATGGCACTTTGCACAGAACACCCTAAGCGAGACCACAATCCGAAATTTATACCCCTAAGCGAGACGAAGAGCATCCCCGCCCTTTCATATGCGAGACAACCCCCCGCGCCTGCCCCGGGAAAGATAATCAGTGAGTACCTCTAGTCTGCTATGCCACGGAAAGTAACTGTAACTTCGCAAGTAGGCAAGTAAGTGAGTAAGCCTCAACATAGGCGTTGCGTAAGGATATTGTTTCCTTGGGAAAAGAGATCTTTTGTTTTAAGGCAACTAAAGTGAAAAAGAAGTTTCTACAGCACACCATTGAAATAAACAATAAAAAATTAACAGTGTGCAAGAAAACAATAAGGCATTTAGCATTTCAAATATCACGTTTTACTGATGGCGAATTTCTCTCAGAACATCGCGGAATGTACAAACCACGTGATGATCAAGTGAGCTGTATCGAGTAGTTTTAAAAAAACCGACTTTGCTATCAATTGAGTTTAATGAACTTTCGGGCTGGAACAGTGTATGGTCTGAGAAAGAGCCGATGGTCGCAACGTCAGCTTGGTACCCAGTTCAAAAAAACTGTCACGAGCAACAATTTTCAGAAAGCTCCATGATACGGTGCTTAATTGATTGTAGTTAAGAACACGTACACTTCAATTCGTCGTGACCCCAGTGATCTCTCTCAATAGTAACGCTGTTATTCATAAGTCCTGGCATAGGGATTGTGTCTTCAAACTTTAAACCCCTGTGTAATCTGTTTGGAAAACAGTCTGCTATACAGATTATCTTAACAAAGATCACATTGAGGGGTTCCACATAAACATCCATGCAACCAGGCTGTTATCCATATCTTCGTGACAACTAATGCTAATATTCTGATAATAACTACCACGCTGATATATTTCAGTGAATTAAGAATAGCTCCTATTTCCCTTTTTACGCAACTGTTGACAGATTTAGTCAGAGTGTTCCTTTACTTGATTTGTTTAGATGATCAGCTTGACTGCACCGGATGCAAGGAACTGAAGAAGCAGCAACAACACCTTTATCCAGAACGTTCAATTAATTGTCTAAACTCTCGCGGCTGATCTTCGATGAGTCATCTAATTTCAAGGGATTTCTACAGCACTCTGCTATTTATTCAAACGGCGCACTCAATAATACCGACAAAACGCTAGAATTTCCCTGGTTATTGAATTCCGCGTAACTGAATTAACGGAGTCTGCTCCTACAAATCACGATCAATCACAAAACCTCGTAGAATTCCGTTTGGATGCGTTCTGTGCCTGCCTATGTCGTGAAATTAACTGGTTGGACGTTTATAAATCACTGAGGTTTCTTGTCCTAGTTCCAATTTGCTGAGTGCAGTAAATATGCCGCGGGCTTGTCGGAAGACAATACCCATTGTCAACCTTTCTGTAAAGGGATATGAAATGGGAATCGGTATGCTAAAATGCTCGTGTTTAAAAAACACTGTTACCTGTTGTTACAGCTGAGAGTGAAAAGACGAAAATCAAAATTTCTCTAAACAACAGATACATCCTCTCCTTGCGCTAAATGTCGATGAAGCTGAACTCCTCCCGGCAGTTAGACAACTGGCGCTACATTTATGCAGATTTTTTAAAGTGAATGCCTAATGAGGCTATCAATAAATGTATTACCTCACGCAACTTGATATGTAGTACTTAATCTTGAGCCAATGGGTGGGAACGTTGATGATAAAAGAAGTTTGTAGTGACATTTAAGTATTATAACCACTCATCGAATTAAAGCCTGGCAAAAGCTTAATATCTTCTATACGTTATGCTCAAGAGATTCCAACTTAATAGCACACCACAAAATGTTCATCAACAAAGTAATTTGTATAACTGCGTCATGATAAACAGAAACACGAGAATGTAAATAACTTTGTCTGAAAGCCACAGAGGTCCATGCTTTCCGTATACAAGGAAATCTACATATAAATGAATCAACACTCAGAGAGGGCACAGTTGGACTTTGCTAAACCCTGTCTGCAATTTTTTTTGTCCACTTACTAAATAGGCCAGCAGCCTACACATAAAATTCACGGGCTTTATCTTGAAATGCTTTGTTACCACTCACGACTGAGTGTACAAGTTGGGATCTCGGACTATTGGTGATGATAGGACATTCAAGAAAGAACTAAATCTGGCTCTGCT
>BLFK01000292.1:2056625-2058497 GCA_014634185.1 Astreopora myriophthalma
TCACCATCCGGGAACATGTTAGAGTTTGCTGCCAAGCGGAGAGATGATAGGGATGGAAAAGAAGCCTCGGAAGGGAGTTCCAGTTGCATCGGGCTTGTGTTGACTAGGAGACTGCTTGCATCTTTTGACAAGCATGAAAAGTGGTTGACTTCACTGGCAACTAATGATTGATAATACTCGTACGGCCTAAAGATCGTCTGCGCCGCATTGTTGATTAAAATATCCAAATGTGGAATGTTCTGCTGAACATACTGGAGGAATTCGTGGACGGATCCCATGTCTTGAAGGTCAAGATAAACAATTTTCAGCCTGTGCTTCCAGACATGGAAATCGTCCTCTTTGCTGAAACGGTTTGCGGCATCAACAGGAAATCTAGTGGTTACAATCACAAAGGATCCGTCCCTCAACAAGCGCAAGGACGTTTCCCAGCCAATTTTGATTCGACCCCCTGTAACGATGGCATACCTTCCTTGTAAATCGCACGACGTCCTTTTCATTTCACCATTCAGTTTGTGACATCCATCGCAAAGGATGCTGACTGATCCTTTGGAATTACACATGTAGCATTTGCTGTGGCTTGGACCATTCGAGGGCTCCTTTGCCATTTTTTGCAACGCTTTGAACACTCCTCTTTTTGGTCGACGGATATCGCCGTAAGACCTCGAAGCAACAACAGGATCGTTCCTTGGAGTGATGCTATCACGATCTTGCATTTTTCTCTTCAATGACTTGCTCAAGTGAAACTTGTCGCGTAAAAGCCCAGGATGTGCATCCATCAAACGATGAACATCGAGAAGATTTTCCCCGAAGTGTAGTACGTCCCAGCTTATTTTCAAAGCCTCAACTCCAGGTTCTTCCGGGCCATGTGTAGTTAGCTTCAAGATTGTCAGGTCTATCGATATTGACGAAGTATCGGTCCTTTCGGCTAAAATCTTCCGCAGTCTTTCCTTGATCTCAAGAAACTTGCCAAAGGGACAGTTCAGCCAAACATACGACACTTTGCTGTCCTCAATCAACTCACAGAACGACTCTAATTTGGTTACGATGTCTCCAGGCCTCACGGTTCGACAGTCAATGATGTATTTCGTCCCATCTTCGCCCAAATCTTTCGCGGAATTGAAGTCCGTCGAGGAGATTAAAATCAATTTATATTTTTTCCCTTCGAAGGTTAATTCCATTTCGTTACTGATTTCTTGTATACCTCAGTCCTGACTCTTCGAAATGACACGATGAATTGTTTTTGTTTGAAACAACTAAGTGTAGGGATGAAATTGAAAACAGTATTGCCCAGATACTATGTCTAGTTGCATCAGCTTTTGAGTGATGTCATCGCCTTTAATTTTCCCTGGAGGATCATATGATTGCCAAATGTGGAAATTCCAAACTAGAGTTATACTAGAAATTGCGAGACAAATGTCGTATTGCTAGATTGAAAAAGAAAGGCAAAGCAATTGCAAAATACTGATGTTAAAAAGGAGTAAAACAAGTCATGAAGGATTGCGTGTCAGAGGGTACTACAATATGCAAATCGGTCGGTGTCAGGATTTTCCGCGTCCCCTACTGGTAGTCCAGAAAAGTCACACATTCTTTCTTTCAGATCTTAACCTACCTGTTATCCAACACAACATGCAAAACCTAACGCATTCGTTTGTGATCAGTGGGGATTAACTTGATCACAAGCGTTTCCATATGCCTGGCGCGGTACAATACAATAAATTTTACTTACCGAAGGTGACATGTTAACGGGTTACATTTTTCATAGCTCGTGGCTCTAAAAAAATAAAAAAAATACATATACTGAGTATCTAGGTGAATTTACATGATGACTGAATATTACACATCAGTCCGAATGTACAAAACAATAAAGTAGAA
>BLFK01000292.1:2058797-2076297 GCA_014634185.1 Astreopora myriophthalma
TTATTTGACAGGCTACAGAAGCTTCAGAACCGTGCCGCTCGCGTTTTAACCTTCTCTAGCTATGATGCTGATGCTAACCGTTTGATTAGACAACTCGATTGGAAAGACTTGAGCACTCAATTTCAAATACAGAAATCCATAATGGTATACAAGTCTTTAAATGGCCTTGTTCCTGAATATTTATCATCTAAGTTTGTTAAACGAAATGAAACGCGTTACTCCCTGAGGGACTCTGTTAACAAACTATTTGTCCCTTTTCCGCGAACTAATTTCATGAAAAACAGCTTTACTTATAGCGGAGCAGTTCTCTGGAACAGCCTACCCTGTCATGTGAGAGAAGCCGAATCTCTTAGTCAATTTAAAAGATTAGTTAATGTTCATTTTTAATGTTATACACGGCATTCATGAAAAACAGGTTTTAGTTAGATTAGTTGTAGTTAGGTTTTGAATTTTGTTTAGGATAGTTAGGTTATTTTTAATTTTTAAATTCCTGATGGATTTTACCGTGTTTAAATAAAGATTGAAAGTGAAAGTGAAAGTGAACCAGTGAAATACGCGGTCTACAGTAGGTGCCGGTGATTCGTGGTGGAATTGAAATCGAATAATCCGGATTACACACAAACAATCGCTTAATTGTGGTCCAACTGGGTTGCATCTTAAAGGAAGCCCTTCTCTGCTTTCGTTTTGTCAGTCTAGTTCTGATTTCCAATTTTAGGCTTAGATTTTATATCACACACCAAGCTTTAATTAGACCGTGGCCAGTGGTTTACCAGCGTATGCTGTCATGTGTATACCCTCTTTAAATAAAGTTTATTATCATTATCGTCATTATCATCATTATTATTACTATTTATTAAAGCCTAATAATTTATTTTCAATTGTCTTTGCGCTTTACGCCAAACTTTAATCTCGTGGTCATTGCGTAGTATATGTTGATACAGTTAATGGCCAAACTATCCAGTTTGGGCGCTAATGCGTAGAGCAAACTGCAGAGCCGCTGGTTTTGCGCCACTGCCTTACTTGCTTCGCCGGCTTAAGACATTCAACCGAAGTGTAAACAAGCGCACAGCCTGCTGACACGCCCGCTGAAATATTTTTTTAAACATCAATCCCTCCAGACTTTCTTTCATTGACAGAAACAACCCTTTGTTTAACAGCAGCTGTGCGTGTAACATTCTTTTGTTCACTTTAGTGGTTGCGGTATCCGCATAAAAAGCTGGTCCACTGATTTCTGCTTCAAGTCTAAATCATACCTTGGAAACTAAGAAATCACATTAAGCGCATACTGAAGAAAGTCATGTTGAGAGTTTAAGGTAAGGTAGCCATTTCAGGCACATGAAGTAGTCCGTTGCAGAGTGCATAACACGATGTTTATGGTTCCTCGTCATCTTGGGTTCCCGTTGGTGGACCTTAACGAGTGTGAAGATTTTGAAGCTGTAAACATTCATCTGCCATATAAATTTTTGACGTACGGTTGGTTGCGCAGCTGCTGTTATCTTGAACACAGTGTAGATTGAGAGACTTTGACAAACTTGTAAAATGACCCAGTCTGGAAAGATGGCATCGATCCATCCGTATGTATTGTGTCCGTCCTCAGTAAAGAGTTCATAACCGCTTGCCCATATAATCATGATAAAATCATATAGTTAGGCAATGAGATATAAACAAACACAGACAATATCGACAGAGGAGAATAGAGCATTTCTGAAAAAAATTAACACATGAAATCTTTTCATCCGACAGGTCATCCGTTTTAGGGAAATAATGACACAACCTATTTGGCGCAATTTTAATGATCGATTCTGCCGCGGGCTAAGTCGAGGAACCTGTCTTTTTGCTTAGATATTTTAATGTAGACCCATTCAGGCTACGCTTAAATTCAATTAGTACTGACTTTAGTTTAGTAATTAGCGGTAAATGGATGAGAAACCCTTGGTTTACTACACGTGGAACGATACAGCTGACTAAGACTCTTGGCACGTGGACCTCCTGGTCCGTGCTCCGTATGCGCATGAAAATCAGTGTAAATATACACGTACAATGTAATTCAATTCAATTCAATTCTTCATTTGTTCACACTATACTCAATGTTTATACACACATATTATATAGAAGAAGACAGAGTAAAAAAAGAAAACGTACAACCAATGAAGAAGACAAGAACTCAAAATTAATTTAAGGAACTAATAAGTGGTACCACTTGTTTCACTACAGTATCTGGAAAATCAGCCTCAAATTTGATTACTCAAAAGATAATACTTCTATTGTCTCTTGAAAATATTATAGGGCACATTCTTTAAGTTTGAAGGTGCAGATTCCCAGATCTTTGATCCGGAGAATTTAAAAAAAAGACCTCCCAACATTAGTTGATACTCTTGGCCTAAAGAAATTGAGATTGCTGGCAAATCTTGTATTATATTTGTGGATATTAGATACCGGAGTCAGGAAATCCGAGAAGACGTCTGGAATGCTATCAGTATTATTCCTTATCTTGTGTGTAAAACAGGATATTTGAAGCGCATGTATTCTATCTAACTTAAGAATGTCAAGAAGTTTGTAATAACGTCCCGCACTCTGCCTTGAATGTGCAAAGAATATACATTTATTCCGCTTAGTGCCGATATAATTCAACCTGGAATTGCTGGCACAGCAACAGACCATGATGCCATAGGATAGATAAGGATATATACTAAAGCATAATACAATTGTTTCATCATATGAAAATCTAAGTAATATCTCAATTTAGTTAGGATTCCAATATTTTTAGAAATTGATACTAGCATACAGTTAGTCTTTGCAAGGTTTATAGATAGCTTATTCAAAGCACAATATTTATCGCTTAGTTTCAGTTCGTGATTCATAACAGATTCAAGGTACTGCAAATTGTCGCTAGAGAAAAATGAATTACTGTTACCAGCAAAAATCAAATGTACAAGAACGAATCACTGAGTCGATTCGAAACAGACTGCTTAGCCCTTGAGGACTTCGATTAGGCCTCGACTTCGCTTAGGCCTTGAGGAGTAAATAGATTCGCGGACATCTCATGTTGTTATTATGGATAATCCTACCAACGTGGAGCTCCATCCCGTAACGTGTCGCGGAAATAATTGCCTTTCATTATCACCTGCTTGGGTAGCTAGTGTGTCTGCAGGTTTTACATCGCGACAGTTTGATCGAGAGCATAAACACGAGAGGCGGGAGAAGAGGGACAGGGAAGGAGAGCTTCATCTTCATCATCATTATCGTCGTCAGCATCGTCATCAGCATCACCATCATAATCACCATCTGCTCCTCACCAGTGTCATTCTTGCTCTTCTGATGATCACGGCTCGTTATCTTAATCAAACTTCACTGGTTTTCTTTCTTTGAAAATATCACTATGTAGAGTTAACATATAACCTCACTTATACAGCATGTCCCCGTTTTGTTTGTAGTTTATTAATGAACTGTTTATTCTGGTCAGGCAATTCCATCCAATTAGCTGTGTCAACAGGATCCTCTCTTGATCGTGTACGATGCAGTGGATTCTTGTCTTGCTATGGATGTTGCACAACGCAACACAATCGATCGGTAATTGTGGTTGACAGAAACTTTCTTCAGTTCATCCGTTTTTGATTCATTTTCAGTGGTTAAACAACTGTCCATTACTGAGAGATTAGTCACAGTGGCTTTCATGCTATGGCATTCATAATTGTCCTCTAAAACTTGTTTTTTCAGGTCAGAAAGAGCCAAAACGCGCCCCTCCAATGATAACCAACTTTTTACCCTATGACTTACTGAGACCGGAGCAGGTGAAGTTTAGAGTACAAAACGCCTTTGTGCTGCCATGTGGCGCTTCAGGGGAGAACTTGAAATGGTCCTGGTATCACAACAATACAAAAATACCGGAAGGTGAATTGTTGTATGGCAATAGAAAGCTTGGCCGTGACGGTACCTTGGCTGGAAGTTCTCTTGACTCTTCACACAGTGGCACTTATCAATGCTTTGTAAAGGATACTGTTAGCAACATACAAACGTTCAGCAGGGAGATAAAAGTCGCCGTAACAGGTGAGAAATTCGAACAGAACAACCGACAGCTGAACGATCTACACGAGAAATATTGATCAAACGAAAAGTGAAACAATGCGATGTAAACCTCACTCGAGCTGTCCTTGTCACTACACACCATGTTGTTGTTGTGTAGTTCCCTGGTTTATTATTTGTGTTGCTGGGTTAGAGTAAATCTGAGACTGTTCTCTATGAGCTATGATTGGTTTAGTGGCCAAGGGGGCGAGAACCTCTTAGCAGGAAACTGTACAGGGAATGTGAGACAACAAGTCAAAGTAGAGTCAGCAGTCACCTGTTTTAATTGAGGTAAACGCTGACCCATTAGACCTTGCTCAATGCGAATGATCTTTTCAGTCGTCTACCAGTTGGCTCAATCGAGAGAGCAGTGGACTTGGGAGTGAGAGGTCGTGAGTTCAAACCCCAGCCGAACAGGCAACACTTTGGAAAGAACAGAGGAAAGAGCTGAGCAGATCAAAACTGAATTAAAAACGCGGCCAGACCAACGCCCAGGTGAAATTGAGCTTTGTAACAACACTTCATGATCTGAAAATGGTAAAGCTTCTACGATAAGATCCCCAAATCGTAAGTCCGTTTCACAATCCTTGTTCATTAACTCTGTTGGACGAAAACTGAAGGAGTACACCATTTGGGATGACTGGGACTGACTGAAGGAACCCACGATCCACTATTCGGAATGACTGTTCGCTGGGTGGATAAGGTCACCGATAACGGCTTCCAAATGGCCTTCACTTCCTGATGTCCGATCTCAGTCGCGAGGGGTTATAAGCCGTCACGAGACATGTGGGTAGATAGGGTATTACATTTTTAGTTGACTAACAAACCCGAGTTTTTTCTAACCAATCACAAAGCGCAACGTGGCAAAGCACATATCAATGCAAGCTAAATAGATTATCGATTTGAGGAACACTTATGTGATCAAGGAAAACTTCTCAATCTGCCCTTTTGCTAAAACTTAAAAACCAAAGAGACTAAGTGATGGGTTATTAACAAATCCCTTGTCATATACAGTTACTGGACAATTTGCTGATCAAACTCCTGTGGAAAAACTTGTTAACCTTGGCTCGCCGTTCAACTACACTTGCCCGGCCAACAAACCCAGCTACGGTGCCAGCTATTCTTGGGAAGGCAAAAACATGATCCAGTTTGAAAGAAACGAGAGACGAGGAATCTTGCCATCTACTGGTGACTTGTTTATTATGTTTGTTACCCAAGAGGATATCGACGAGATCACTACATTAGATGGAATCCGATGCACAGTATCCGCCGCGAACACTTTCTACTCCTCAGGTGCTTTGAAATTAAAGAAACGAACACCAGGTAAATGTCTCCGTTCTTAAACTAAAGAAATTTAACCAGTATTGAAGGTTAAGGGATAGTTGGACACTTCAGTCTCCGTAGTATCCAGGACTTTTGTCACCAGAATATAGTTGAATGGACTAGTTTTCACAGTGGTACAGCATCCGAGGCCACAGGTTCGACTCCTGTTAGGAGTACTCGGGTTTTTTTCCGTTTTGGGACGGGATTCAGTCTAACCGTCAAGGATGAGATTGATCGGAAGTTGAGTGTTGATGTAAATTCCAGGCGGTTACAGACCGAAAGGTTTTGAGTTTAAGCCCAGATTCACCGGACCACCGAAATTTATGCTCCTAATTGCAGCCTTTATTTTAACACAGACCAGGCAGATCCCCAGACTCTAAGCTCACCAACGTGGAAAGTGTTACCTGGCTCTACGGAAAAAGCTCTCGAACGGAGAAATAAAACATTGTACTGCTTCGCTGTTGGAAGGTAAGTATTGTTTACTCTACCATGAGAATCGAGCTTTCGCGTCAAGACTTAGCAATGTGCCATTCTCTGTAAGGCGGACAACTATTCAAGAAAGACATTTTACAGTGTAGAGCTGGTTTCGAAGTCCGTGTTCGAGAGCAATAACTTTTCTTCTCAAAATAAATAAATAAATAAATAAATAAAAATAATGTAAATGTACCAATTCTAGGAATAGCAAAACCTTCACCTACAATCAGGGACAAAATTAGTTGAGACATTCCCCGAAAACAAACCTTTTCGTTCAACACGTTAATTATCCCATCTCCACTGCTAATATTGCGCCCCCCCCCCCATTTCAATGTTGCAATCACTTGACAGTGTCCACAAAGTGTGCGTCAACATTGAAAAAGGGGGAGGGGGGTCGCTATGGACGAAAAAGGTGTTTTTTTTTTCAGCTAGGAAAGCTAGGAGACCTCTTGGAGAAAAAGTGTTTGTTTCGCTCAAATGTCTCAACACTTTGGTCCCTGATTCACCTAGCAACGTCTTTTGTAAACTGCTCAAGGCTTGAGTCGTTATTTTACGGAGTTACCAGAAGGTGAGGGTATCTCACAAACAGAATGCGGATCTGAGAACTACAGCGTATTGCACGCGCCATAATCAATTAAAGTGGGCGAGTCGCTCTCTTAAAAAGCACAGTATGACAAAGGCAGCCTGGGTTAATTTGCTGCCTCTTTCTCCACTCATTTGCCGATAAGTTGCCTACCTCAGTCTATGTCCTTCATATTACTTCAACGTACTACAGTTACTTGCAGCTCTTTGGTTTACCTCTCAGACCGGCGCCAAGGATAACCTGGAAGAAAAATACGATACCAATTCAAAGTGGAAGGGATTCATTTGAAATTCGCAGCGCATTCAAGGGACGGCGTCTAAGTATCATTAACGTGCAGAAGGACATACATGAAGGGCAATACACCTGTGAGGCCGAGAATTCTGAAAATGCTGGAAATCCAATAAAGCACAATATAAACTTGGAAGTGGAAGGTAAAAGAATTTGCAAATACAAATTTTTCTTAGACTACGACATCCATACGCATCCGTCCATCCATCAGGTCGTAGGTCGTGAAAATTCGTTTGTTTATTTGTGCGTTCGTTACTTAGTTATTTCCGGCAGGAGCCCATAACTATGGGCTCCTGTTTCCGGTCGTTGCTTCCTCCCTCCCTCCCTCCCTCCCTTCCGCTGTGAAATGTCGCCAAGTTCAGTTTTTGCAAAACAAATTAGCGTGAATATATAGTTTACTTAACTTAACACAAACGTACTTCTTACACTAAAATAAGTGTCATTTTATAAATACCCTTCAGTCAAAACTACCTATTTTTTATTGGATTTTCGGTCTGAAACAAGTAATCCCTCTCAGACGTCGTGCCACACTCTTATTTCTTGTTTCAGTTTATCCAAGATGGACGACTGGACGTCCTCCAGAAAACAAGATAACCATTGGTAACACGGCAAATACAACTCTAACATGTGATGTGACTGCAATCCCTACACCTTCGTTTTCGTGGTTCAGAGACGGACAAAGGATAACAGCGTCGACGTAGGTTGATTCAGGAGCTAACCTTGTGTTGTGCTTTGTTTAGATGTTCAGTCTAGGTGGCAGATTCGCGAAAGTTCATTGCGCCAGCCAGTAAAGTTGTAAAACACCACAGTCAGTGAAGAAAAAGACTGGAAAACCCAAAAGAGACCAGCGTGACGGAACCCGAGAGCAGAGCGGGAGAGAAAGATTGAAAGAGGCACTGCTCTTTATGGCCTGCTAGAGTAGCTTTTACAGCATTTCATGCCCAACAGGTTTTTATTTGCGCATCCTCCATTCCCTGCCGACGATTTACGATGCAGGGAAATTGCTGGCCAGCAATATAAATGCAAAATTGCTGAGCACAACATAACGGGCACATTTGATCAGCTTGATGGGATTTTAGCGGGGGGAGGGAGGGGGGCGGGGTGGGGTGTTGCTCAATAAAGTTTGGCACACCTCAAACTTTGGAGCCCACAGGTTAAAGCATTTCGTCCGCGAAACACATAGCACCTAGCATTGTACCCATCGCACCTGGCAGCTAGGCCAACCTTTTTGCGTATATTTGATCAGAACCCTCCACAATGACAGACTCGCGCATGGTTACTATGGATGGAATCCACGAGCCTCATCAGTTCAACGACTACTTCTAATAGAGATAATTTCATTCTGAAACTAGAAACCTCAAGGATACAATTGGTAACCACTCTTGATTTTCCAGAAACCGTGTAAGGCTGGACAACAACAAATTGCACTTTCAAGAAATAACATTTGACGAGGATGGTCTTTATCAGTGTGTGGCTGAAAATGTTCACGGTATGATTGTCTCTTCCACCTGGCTCCATGTTGTAGGTAGGTCGATCTTTTCCACTGAGGCACCAGGCGTATTTACGATTAGAATTGATCTTGTTCTTTCTGTAAATTGTTTATGGATGTTCAGAAATGGATCCGACTTTCACATGCTGCTCGGATAGGCGGGCTTTACATTTCACGCGCGTGAACGGTTGAATTTCTTTGTATTGTTTATGGATGTTCAAACACTCTTTTTTTTTTTTTTGATGGTTCAAACACTCTTTTGCTTTTTGGACAAGCAGGCTCACAGCTCTCCCCTTCCCATATGTTATAAATAAGATCACGAGAAAGTACGAGATTAAAACTAATTGTGGACAGGGAGATGCCTACGCCATGACTTCTTTATAAATTATATATGACGTATGACGTAAAACAATGCAAGCGTAAGGTAGCAATGATGAGGGTATCATGAATGAAAGAATGAATGAATGAGTGAATGAATTAACAACATGCCATGTTTTTACATCACGTTTTTACCCTAGCTGCACCAATGGTGATCTTGGCTTTACGATGCGTCGCGCTGTTTGTCTTACTAATAGGTAGCTATTCCTCCGTAATTCTCGCTGCCCATCCCGTTCCTGATCATGCCTGCTGGGCGGCTACTGAACCAAGAAATTCATTACCTTTTAGAAATTCATTACACCTCTATAGTCCAAGGTACTAATCGAGGACTTACCATGACTACGCGTTAAGCTACTGGCTGCATGGATTATTTCATATTATTTTTGAGCCAATCGCCTTTTAAATGTGCAGGTACTTTAAGGGACATATCAAACACGAAAAAAGTGTTTGAACAGATACCCAAACACCGAGAAGTGAGTTGAAAAACGGGGCCGAAGGCCGAGTATTTTAACCGAATGCGAGGTGTTTGAATATCTCGTGAAACACTCTTTTGAGTGTGATATTCCTCAAAGGAATCAGTATTTTATAAGAAACTTGAGTTCAAAGTTGCCGAAATTTTATGCTATATTTAAGCTTCTTTCACGGTAGTGATTTCTTTTGGGCTTATGTATTGTTAAGGAGTTTGAGAATTATTTTTCATTATTCTTCTGATTTGATCTTTTAATCGTGTGTTGATATAAATACTGTTACCACACCTAGCCAATCACTACAGACAAAATTATAAACCACTGGAACTTAGGAGAAAACCGTTTGATACTAATTGGCCTAGTTGTGACATGTGCAGTATGTAACAGAGTTGACCGCCAGTCAACACACGCAAAGTAACTCATTGAATCGCTCTGAAATTATTCATGAAAGACTGAATTGTTTGCACTGCTGCGGTTGTCAATACTCGAGATCACACGATTCCCTGAGAAAAATCTGGATTGGATGTTTTTTTGCCCCAGGGTAATAGATATCGTACGATATCTAATACCCTCCCCAAACGACTTGAGCTCTAATTTAGTCGGCATGACTTGATGTCTGGATAGTCAATAACACACTCGTCGTCCAATTACAGGCATATACGCCGACTGACTTTCCGTTCAATCGATCTCTATCCCAACCGGTTGCATGAACTAGATTCCAGTATTCGATAGCACGCAATGCAAGAAGGGCGTACTTAATAAGCTTTGTACCAGGGTTGTTATGGAGTGGGCCCACAGGCATCTAGCATGACCTTCGCCGTCTCTGGGCGTTGAAGATTGATTGACAGTCACCTTACATTATAATTTTATCGACCATTTGATATTCACGAGTTCATTCAACCTGTCAAGTTCCACGGGCGAAGAGTAGCTGCTAGAACACGGCACTCGATCGCCTGAATCTCTGCCTCCTAAACTCAGTTTATCTGCTGGTCCTTGAAAACTTGGAAAACAGATAAAGTAGGCTAAAGCATGCTACTGGAAAAGCTCATGTCGCCGAAGTTAATTCTACTCCTGGCGTTTGTTGTCCAAGCATGCGTTGGTCAAGGTAATCTACAGTCATTGTGCATGGTGAATGAATCTTTATCGTTCCACAGTAAATATCAAATAACTTTATACAATCCGGATCCTTATGCACCCAATAGTAGATGGGAAATATTCGTATCGGTACGTTGGTTCGATTTCACCAACAGATTCGACAAACGCTTCTAAGTTTGCGGGCCAATTTGATATCAGTAACTGCATCTCAACTATTTATATAGATTCTGCTTTTTGAAGTCCTTATCAGCCATTCTAATGCACTTAAATGTCTGCTTCATTTCAACCGTTCAACTTCGGCACCTATTCTCGTTGTGCACTTGCATTAATTTATGCACGCGAGTGAAACGAGGGAGCGTATGCGATCATTTCATACGTAAATATTTCCAACATCGTAGCCTTTTGAACCCAGTTTATATGCGTCTGTTGACCCAATCCACACCCAGAAACCAAATGACACTCGACATTATGCATTGTAGATTGTTCCCAATAAATCACTAGGGTGTGGCATTTAAGTAAGATACAAGGCTCTCCAATAGTCCACATGGTGTTGATTTTGACCAGATGTTGATGCTAATACCTGGTGAGCCACAGATTTTTTGCAATCAAACACCATTTTGGGCTTCTGTTAACTCGTTTCATGCCCTGGAGCCCAATCACATTTGAGACTGTGCATTCCAAACTGTCTCTCCGCTGTCACCGAGTAATTGAACAGACTGAATAAATACTTCTGTGATGCTTTCATTAAATGAAGTAAATTGTACTGATAATATACTATGGCGGGACAATTAAAATTAAACTTCTCCAAGCTGCAGACTTCCGACAGTATAGTTGCCTTTTAAAAAGAGTAGAAATTGCATCTATTGAATTGAGGCTGACGAAAAATAACACAGCCAGACGAAACTGTGCATGTATGGGACTATCATAACTGCATGGGATGCGGCTATGATTCAGATGATTGTAAGAAATGGCACCGCCCAAAGCAGAACTTGCTATGAAATGTTGCAAGAATCTATAGAGAATTTCTTGGACAGAGTTACATTCAACGAAGAACGCAATGCATGAAAGGAGCACTCAGAAGATGCCTTTACACAAAACTACAAAACAGCCCAGACATGAAGGAGTCAGGAAGGATTACGATGGATGGCCGACAACTCCCGCTTTCGGATACGAGTCAGAGATGCCATGTTCCAAAAAATGAGCATGTATGGAGACACATGGAATGAACGGTTGAATTTCTGTCATCGTATCATTTTTTTAACAAGATTACGTCCACTATCCAATCCCTTGAGAAATCTAATACCCCCATACACAGCTTATGTTTAGGCGACGATTTCCGCTGCTCGCCTGGACTGATCAGGCTACTGGATTCTCGGCCATATGATGAAACCCAAGGAGGTCACCGTAGTTTTCTCCGCGCTCCTGTTCTCAAGTCGTGGTCAAAGGTCCTTATTTAAATACACATCTCGAGTTCACACGGGAAAACAAGCCATCGTCACTGAAATTCAAAACTATTGACCTTCAATCGATAGGCTATTGACCCAATGAGTTACACACCGAATAACATGGAATATTGAAGCCCGCCATCACAACATCGAAGGCGTAATTCAGTGGAGGGGTGGGCAGCGAGAAAACTTGGAAAAGGGAGTTGCACTGCACTTGCATAGCGATTTAGGGCGGGCATGCGTATTAAACTGAAATGATGATAATTAAAATGAATATAACTGTGCTGGTTCTCTGACTTATACTTGTAAACCGCAAGGCTGGAATTTGAGCCACAAGCAATATGGAAGCGTAGTTGCACATGCTAATGGAAGATGTGCTGTATAAATGTTACATATTCATTCATTCATTGATTCAGTCAATCATACTGTCATTCTTTCTTTCTTTGACGTGGTCACATAATACGTACGTAGTTATCGCCAAAACAACACGTTTCTTCCAGAGGCGGGTGTGTTCCAGTTTACAACGGCAGAAGTTAAAGTGTCGGAGTCTTCGCCGGTGGTTGCAATCACGATAGAGAACACTAGCAATAAAAATGCGACCGCTCAGTTCCGGTGAGAATGAATACAAACCCGTGTTCAAAATAACACATAAACTAGTAGTAATCATAGATTAAACCTACTTAAAAAGATGAATAAATAAAGATACATAGATAAAGACACATAGATAGAGTAAGTGGTATTTTTGCTGTCAGGTCTACTCAACAGACGAGAAGAATTTTCCTCTAAAATCCGAGTAGCCCACCTGACCAATTTAAAATTTACATTGACAGTCCGAAGTGTACTATGGCCCATAACTATCATAGCAATGACCAAAGGTCCACGGCGATAACAAAATGTCCACGGTAATAACAAAAGAATAGCATTAAATAACATAGGGTGAAGAAGATTGAGTGACCAGCGCTCAGGATTAGGGTTAGAGGTTTATAGTGGGGATTGTCAATATTGCGGGCGCAGAAATCTACTTCACTCCTGTGTTATTCATTATTGGTTGCTTTCGTCGAAAAAGCATTAGGATTTCTCTAAACGCTAAAGGGTAAACATACTCTGCAATGATGGAGCAGTTTTCAATAGAGGGCTGAAAGTTATTACGCAATTGGTTTGGTTTTGTGCCAGTGAACTATGATTGGATTAACTATGTTTGGTTTTGTGCAAGTGATTCTATGATTGAAGGAGTGAACTATGATTGGATTAAAAAAAAACTGGCACGAACTTTTCAACCAATCAGATGCAAAACTAAAACCAACTGTGTTGTATCATTGTTTAACTCGTTACTTTCGATTCGCCGCAATCCGATCTCTTTATATAGCCTTTTGGATGCCTAAATAGATATAAGTAAACGTTCGAGACAGCTATATCGTAAGTTCGGCAAAAGACTTAGAGGTCGCAATACCCAAACAGAGTCTTAGATAAATTGCCAACCATGACGAAACGATAATACAAGGGAATTCCCTCTGTCCTGTTTTGTACGCTTCTAATCTCGTACCCAGATCTCTTGTGGTCGCCTTCGCTCGCCACAAGAGATCTGGGTACGAGATTAGTACGCTTCGTGAACGCACTACTCAGTCCCGGGTACTCAGTACTCCCTGAAACGGTTAGATTCCATTAGACCTAAGACAGCAAGGCCCAAGTATACGCTCCCACAGCGTCTTGTTGCTTTTGTCGTGGGCTTTTTATTACCGTGGACTTTTTGTTATCACTATGGACCTTTTGTTTTTGCCGCATGACGGATGGATGCCGATGAATGGATGGATGGAGGAACGAACGAACGAACGAACTAAAGGAAAGATCTCTTGTGTAATCAAGCACTCACGAAACAACTCCTCACAAAATCAAACGACAGCTTCGCACGCGCGGTCACCCACCTGGCAATCCTCAGTAATACATCGTCATTCCTGTTTGTAGGTTAACTTCCTCAGATTTGACGGCCACCATAGGGCAAGACTACGAGTTCGAGTCTTCACCCACAATAGTTAGGTTTACACCTGGCGACCAGTCGAAAACAGTTCCAGTGTTAATTATCGACGACGACCAAATCGAAAACGAAGAATCATTCCAGTTAGAAATCAAGCCCTATGGTCCTGCTAGCCCACGTGTTATTGTGGGATCACCCTTAGTGATGACTGTGATAATTGAAGATGATGATGCCACTCCGGGACGTCTCACAACCGGTAGGTGGAGCCACACAAGTGGGAGCTGAAGCAAATCACGAGACCACCTGCTGTTAACTTTACAGCCAGCCATTCTTGGTTGGCTACTACCGCAGCGATCATCAAATCCTTCAGGGATATATGCAATCATGGGCACAGCTTGCTGCTAGACACGCGAGTTGCATGCTTATGAATCCCTCTTCCTGGAAGAAAACCCAAGATGGCCAGTTACAGCCCTTCTATACGCCGTTCTTAAACTAAGCCAATATATGGTGCCGTTCATTTGCTGATCACCTGCTGTTCAGCAAATCCAACCTGCACCATGCAGTAGGCCATGTTCCATGTTGAAATCAGTCATTCGACAGGTCACACTTTAGTGCCTATAGAATCAAAGCTCACGTGATCCCCGCGGCTCATATGGGCTCTCAACTCATGAGCCTCTGCAAATTGCTTTTACTGTTCGTAATAGGAGAACTATAGTAAGATTTGATTCTCTTTTGTACAGAAACGTTCCGTCATGAATTTAATTTGAAACTTGAAGCTTAAACCCCAAATTCTCTATATCTCACGTTTTCTCTGGGCCATCCAGCGTGCCTTTTTGCGAAGGCCTGACCAAAACGGGTATAGACTGCTACCATAAGGCCATATCATAGTCATTGGAAAGGCAGAAAAGACCGCAATTGAAGACAAAAAAAAAATCAATGCAGTTATGACTGCGACCTAAGCAGTAGCGAAAATAATATACGTCAATTTAGTCGTATATTCTCTGCAGTACAAGGAAGAGCTGCGACAGTCATTTCAGCTGTTTTGGACCTTAAGCTTACCCAAGAGTAATTTTTCATCTCCCGACAGGAATTGACAGCCAATAAAATGGCCAAATTTTGCGAACGCCTTTGCCCTAAATATTCGAGTAAGTTCTTAATGAACACACTACGTCGTGAAACGTCAGGATATGGACTCTTGGATAAGTGAATTCAAATTACATGATTTCAGTTGATTTTAAGTGTAAGTGGTTTCATTTATTTTTCGCGATGTATTGCTTTGTAAGAGAAAGTCAGAGTTGCTTTTATTGATTAGCGTATCCGCGGCCGATAGAATCTAATTAATCAAAGCTCAATTTTCTAAAGGCTTATCATAAAAGGCCAACATCCACATAGTAAATGCACTTTGTTTTCTGACTCGACAGAAAACAATGGACGCGCCCATTTTCAAGAACAGCGTGCATTAATGAATTGTATATTTTGTCACCGTTTTGCCACTTAAAACAAGTAATAGGCGCTGTGCGCGTGCATTTGGCAGGCAGGAAGTGCAAGGTGTGTCTTCTTGCGGCTTTAAGACACAAAATGAAGGCCTTCGGTATTCTGTGCATCTCTCTTTTCTTCAGTATAGGTATGCAACTCGTTTTGCTGTTACCGAATTTTCGTGTTATTTGTATTGGTCATAACAATGGTCTAACCACTGCTCTTTCGTGTAAAACTTGCGACTTGTTATCGCTCGCAAGAAATGTCGAATCATTTTCCCTTAAACGTTTTCTGTTCTTAGTAATATGGCAATGTTGCTCGGAGGTCTTTTTGTATGGACCATGTGAAATTACTCCAAAACATTTTAGCCGACTGTACATTTGCCCATTCAAGAAAGAATGTCATCGAAGCGCCTCGACCGACGATGTTTTCGATACATACGTTCGGTCGAATAGTTGATACTGCGTGGTGTTTGTCGTTTTTGCGACTCGAAGAAGAGAATGCTGTTTATGTCTATTCGCTCTACATGTAAATCACACATGCTGGTTAATGGAGTCTTCGGTGCATTGAGTCTTTAGACAATTGTTGCGGAAATCATAGCAGTATTATTATCTAAATTTCCCTGGTATAAACAACTGCATCCTGTTTTAATTCTCATTCGCACTAATCGATGCTTTTACACATATTTTCTTCCAGTGTCTGCAGATGGTCAGGGAGGAAACATTACTTTGGACACCGAAGCCAGTAAGTGATGTCTTATGTGATGTTTATCAGTTCAGGCTTACTGAAAAATGATTACAGTCACTCAAAAATCACGACTTAAGAGATCTGCATTATTATATCTATAGCAACGCAAATAATATAAATACGCCGTTTTAACGGAGTGGCTGCAGATCTTGAAGAACTGGGTTCCTCGATTCAGTCATTCCAAGCCTTCTTTTGTCTCTCACCTCGTGCTCAAGTTCCAGACTAATTTTAATGCACAAAATAAACAATACATTCTTTCACTTCATCGACCTTAAAATATTTACAGAACTAAGCCTGGTTCCCACTTGTGCGATAAGCAGAAGCACAAACACAAGCAAAAGCATAAGAAAAATCGCGTGGGAACGGGGTTGAAATAATCATAAGCGCAAGAGCTAAAATTATCAGTAGCTCGTATTTCGTCCGTCTTTACTGCGCTTGCGTATTCCTCATTTTCTTGTGTTTCTTTCAAGTGTGGGAACGTCGTAGACATCTACTTATACCGGCTTATGCTTGTGGTTATCGCACGGGTGGGAACCAGGTTTCTGTTTAGTGGAAGTCGTGTGGCCTTTCTCATGGGCGGATTTTTCTGAGAAACAGACGCGCGTAGTTGTTGTATATCACGTGTGGAGTAGTTTATCAAAAAGTTTTCGTCTTCACGACCATCAGGGGGGCTTACAGGAGCAAAACTGTGACCAGTTTACACGCGTTTTGCTCAGACAATGTTCATGGTAGCTAGTCCTCAAGATATTTCAAGAAAACTTTCGAAAGACGGAGCTTTCTCGTAACTGGTTTGTCTGTTAGATTGAGCAATTGAAAATAGAAAACTGCATTCAAAATCAGTGCCCTCGAATAGTCTGTAAACAAATAGATGTAATTACTCATGCTCCAATTCAAAGAGATCAGAATATGCGGTTCTTTTGTTGGCAGGGCGGTTTCTTTCGGCATGCAACCATGAAGACATGAATAAGCTTTTACAAGTCACCGAAGCGTAAACGTGCTCGTTTTAGCGCTCTTAGCAGTTATTATTACCCTGTGAGCAGAGCTTTCTTGCTGTCAGTCTTTTACTATGTAATGAAGTCGTTAGATTATATGGAATTCGCGTTCTTGTTTGCTTTGACGTGCTGTGGCGTGGAGGGGAACTTTTCCTCGGGGACGGCGCAAACAAAGCAATCAATGCAAAGACCAAACCGCAAAGAAATTAGAGACAAAATAAGTGAGAAATACCAAAGGAAAAGTCTCTGGTAGCAGGGTAAGTTAATATTTGCAAAAATAACCACAATCAAATTGTCCAGTAGTCAATTTGTCAGGAGTGCAAAAGGATTGAAGTTACTTGCAAGCTCTGCAAGATGAATATTCAGTGCGGAAAGCTTTTTGCAGCCTATGAAAAAGGCGGGCCCAATTTCAATGTGAATGTTTTGTCTAATTATGCAGATGTACAGAAAAGAGAAATGTCTGGAACAAAACTATTAAACTCAGAATATAATGAAATATTGCAACTGATTTGGGATAACTTTTGGCAATTTCAATTGCCAACCAGCAATAATTTCGTCGCCCCATTTCTAGAACTTCTGGGTACAAAAATGTCCTTTCGAAGCTATGGAGTCTCCAAACAAAACCCTTTACACACATTATCGAACTGAAACAAAAGCCATTGAACGAATGGAAATCGCGAACCATTGAACTGGACACGCAAAAATTGTA
>BLFK01000292.1:2078797-2099778 GCA_014634185.1 Astreopora myriophthalma
GGAGCTCTTCTATGCATGAGATACAGTAGAAATAAAAGTGGCCGGTCAAGGGGAGGAGGCGGGAGAACAAAGGAACGTCTTAGTCCGCTGCTGAACCGAGACGAATGACTACAGCGTGATTGATAATCATAACTGCTGCCATTACTTAGAGGGGGGTACGTCTCAACTTGAATACTTCCTCCCCAGGACCTAGGGCAAAACAAATTTACCACTAGAAAAAGGCGGGAAAACTCATAGAGTCCTATTTGCAGGGTCTTCCTCACGCGCGTCAATGACTCAATGCGAGGTGTGACCGAGCCGAAAAACCGTCGCATAAGGTGATAGTGGGTGACAGCTTTAAACAAAAGCGATGGAAGAAAATCAATTTAAAATTTCAGACATGATTCAAGAGTTGAAAATGGTGAAAGTGGCAGTTAATTTTATTGCGTGATAGTTGGCAAGGAACCCTAAATTAATTTAAAAGATAATCTCAGACTCCACCTGCACTAGAGGCCAGGACTCATGGCGTACTTATGGCCGTTATGCAGGTCTTGTCCAAAAGCAGAACGCGAAAATGAGGACTGCTTGATCAAAGGCATGCCAGTAATCTTGACTTTTGTTTTATTTCGTAGAGGGTTTTGGCAACTTCACTTACGAAATGGACATGTACATGGACGGAAGCAACTTTGAAGTTGTCACGAAATTTCCGCATGAAGTCGGTTTGGGCCAGCCGATGTACTTCGGCTTCCGAGTGATATCTGCCGACGGTGGCTTAAATGTATTTCCGGATGTCTGCAAGGCCACCGCTGGATCCAGCTTTTACTCAACTCCCGACCATCTCATCATCAAAGACGCGTAAGTTTAACGAATGAGCTCGGGGCTGGTAACAATACATAACGTTGGGACATATTCCCCTTGAGTCCCCTACGTCGACCACGTACATGGGAACAACTCTTTGTTTAAAGGGGCACTGTCACGATAGTTTTCCTGAATTTAGGTATTAACTGGGTGAATATTTATACTTGTTACTTAGCTGACAAGTAACAACATTCCCGATAAACCAAGAAAATATGAAGTGAATTTTAACAGGGAAAACTATCCATATGAAACTCTTGGCGATTTTTTGAAAACGCCGTGTCCAAACTTGAAAAAGTTGGCCAGTTTTTTCAAGTTTCAATCCATTTCCATCCTCGCCATCCCTACATGCAGATGAGAAAAAATGGTTTCAGTGCACTAATATGGTTCTTGTTAAGGAAACTTTTGCATTATTTTTTGGTTTCCGTTGATGCGTAAGCGGTTTTTAGCCGTTTAGAGTACCGTTCAAATATCGTGACACTGCCCCTTTAAATTGGGGAACGTTCCATTCGAACTAGTAGTTAACGAAAGCAAGACGTTTGAAAAATCACTCTCCTACATAACCGACTATGTCGCGACCCAATAGAAAGAACACTAGGTTAGAATCATACCTTGATACCAATGGGCTTTTGCCATTGGCAAGAAACAATAAACCTTGTACGGTAAGCCTCGAGTTGATGAGTTTGGGAACGAGTTTCAGACGGGAAAAACAAAAAAGTGTTCAGTCTCTCGGAACTCAAAATGGTGGCCTGTGATAAAGGCGCACGACAAGTGCACTGACTTGTTCCCTAATGCGACCCCTCTCTCCTTTCCCTTTTGTATGTCGCCCTTGGAAAAGCCATACCGCAGTCTTTCAGTCTTTCAATCATCCCTTCCATTTTCAGAGTTCTCTTGAATCGATTTAGCTGTGAGAAGGATATAAGTACCTTGTTCTCTTCTGTTGTTCACACCAAGGCAATTCTCGTATCCCCAGATCTCCCAGGGTCAGGGGGAAGAGATATTTCCTTTGATAGAAAGGATTGAATACTAAGTACCAACGGTCACCACTTGTCCCTCCAAGAACCACCGAGACCATGCGGATATACTCCAGGGATCAGTACTTTTATATAAACCGCACTGTCAGTAAATAACCCCCTAGTAGCCCTCACAGACTGACTCTCAACAACAATTCTTCCTCCCTTGTGCAGTTGCTCCCGAGACAACACACTGGAGTACGACTATGAAGAGAAATCTGAGCATTTCTTCAGTGTTGATTCGTTCCGTTTCAAAGAGGGTTACGACGATGTGTTCATTCACTGCCAGCTGACAGCCTGTCGTGAGGACGACTCTGGTTCGCGGTGCGCCAAAGGATGCCAGGAAACAAGGCGAAGAAGGTCGCTCAAAGACGACGACTTGCGTGTTCATCTGTACATTGGGCCAGTGAAATTGTCGAACAATGAAGGCAAAGAAGCCCGTAAGTATGTAGCGAGTAACGAAGGAACTAAAAAAGTCCTCCGGCTTCCTTCCCCATCTCGTTCTCTCCTTTCATCCTCCCTCGTCAGTCCAGTCCTTCTCCCCCTGCCTCATTTTCTCCTTTTCCTTTTCTTTACCTCCCGTGCTGTCTGCCTATACCATGTCCGGTCCCGTCTTTATGCCGTTGCTCCTCCAACTCTGGCTTCTCCTATGGCCTTTTCCTCCGTCTGCTCCTTCTCTCCACCTTCCACTTCGCCTTCCTGCTCCTCCTATTGATCACCTCATCATCGTCATCATCATAATCCTTCCTTTCGCAACATGAACTTTGACCTCAACCTTCTATTTTTCAGTTGAAGAGAAGAGTGGCACTGCAGGCGAGTCCGGTAACAGCAGCATGGTGATGATTGTCGCGGTGTTGGTGGGCGTGCTCGGTACTGTAGCTATCGGCCTGATAGTTGCTGTTGTTGTCATCTCTCGCCGTCGCAAGTATGCTGCCGTGAGTAAGGGTAGCGCACTCATTGTTGCGGAAGAAATGTAGTTTGCTTTGCGCTTGAGCTGTACTATGTGAAAACATTTAATTCCTGCTCCCAAGCCGCACTACGTCTACACTTCAGGTTATTCCTAAACAACGCACTTTTTGTTAGATAAACTAGGAGCTTTTATGCATATGGCTGAACAAACCCCGCGCAAACGAAAGAGGTGATTTTTTCAGTTTTGCATGTCCTTCTCAGGGTTCTTTAAGAAACCTTATCGCGTAGCTTACATTATTCATCACACCTCAACGCTAACCATTTTCTTCACTGAACACAGCCGAAGGCCCATGGCTGAAAACGAAAAGCTATTTTTCACTATTCGGAACTAATGCTTATACCTTTGCATACCAACTGCTTTTGGCGAATTTTGCCACTTAATTGAATTTTTTTAGCAGGATTTTATTTTATCACGCCTGGCAGCTCATTCGCTTGGTCTTAAGTGTCTAAAATCTGTTGCTTATGTAAACTTCTTCATTCAGTTTGCTCAAGCTACTGTAAACAGCGGCGTGCCAAAGAGCTGAGTTCATTTTGTCGTTTACAATGACTGCTTGTTTTCTAATCCCCTTCATTCCCATCAAAGCAGAAAAGGTAAATTATTAAACGAACGCAGCTCTCTTGGCTACATTTTACCAACACAAATCCTTAAACGGAGTCACAAGGGATTCTGTACAATTTTTGTCCGCACAAGGATTAGCTGCATGGTTGAAGGTCAAAGCGAAGACAGAAAGGGTGCACGTGTGTGCGCAAAAATTGCGGACCTATAATTGCTACACAGCAAAAAAAAAATGCTGTTTACTTAATTCCTTCCCTCGCGTCCGGTTGGCAAAAAAGTTCTTGTAGGGCCTATTTATAAGTGAGAAAATAGATTGCTTGTTATGTAAGCGGGCGTCTTGAAAGAAACGCGAACTGACCCATTTTATACGAACCCAAGCGCAGCTTTCATAAGAAGCGAACCACTCGTGCGGCTGCCTGAAGCTTTAAGCTAACTTAAGCTGGGAACCGGTTTAAAAATTGAAAGAAAAACAACAACTTGGAGCCCACTTCTTTTTTTAAGTCGCGTCTTAGCTTATGAAGAAACTTAGCAAAGGGACGATAGGTCATTTATACGGGTATTTTTTCTTTTATAAAAACGGCCAATTTATTAATCCTCAGCCAGAACTAAGCCAGAAATTGAGAACTTAGCAGTTGGGATTGAGAGTTTGAGTTATCGTACAGTAGCTTGAGCAGAATGAACTCCATAAGGGCTCTTTTCACTCTTATAAGAATGTAATTAGGGGCTAATAAAAATGCATCTTTTTCTGCGATGCTAGAAACGACTGTAGTAACAATTTGTGTTTTCTATAGGTAAGTTGCCTTTGCTAAGTTTACCACACTTGTCTACGGATAAACTTTGACTTGATCTTGTAATTTGCTGAGAATTTTGATTAAATTCGGTAATTACAGAGTAATTACACATGCAGCCAGTCATGTTCTTATAGGAATACGCTCTTCGGCTACCCTCAAAACGAACCAATTCACGAAATGGTTTTACTAGCCAATCAGAAAGCAAAGCTAGTCAACGCAGCGAACGCCAAGCGCGGGAAAACGAGAGTGAATTTAGTTTTCCATGTTATTAGTTGAAACGTTTGCGCAAATTTGAACGATTCACTCATAGAACAAGCCAAACTGAAACAAGACAAAAACTAAAGCAATCGCGTAATTACTCTCCACACTCAAGACTGCCTTACCATCAGGGATGTGCGCTCTCGAACCACCATCCTGCGCCGAGCAAGCTCGCTTGAGGGAAGAAAGGGAGAGAGAACCATCCCCCGCCCCTATCCAAGACAACTTGCTCCACCGGCTCTTCCAAAACTTCCATCTCGAGTTTCAAGTCCTGGGATTAAATCCCAGCTTCGTTATTGGTTGCTACACAATGTGGTGAATATAGATGATCATGCTATCCGACGACATTGCGGTTATTTAATTCTAATTCCATTGCGAGACCAACTATTTGGGGAAGACACCCTTGCACATCTGATTTTTTCATCCAATCCCCCTCCCCTCCCCCTCCCACACAGTTAAACTTTGGCCCTCTCCCCTATCGGGAATCGATCCACCAGGCAGACCTTTGCCTTCATGCCAAAAATAGCAAGTGCTATGTGTAGCCACGCGTATCCTATAGACGTTTATAAATCTATAGCTGTTTTTACTTCATTTGAAGGGCAAAGATATCATCCTCCTGTTTTATTTTTATCCCCGTAGAGTCCATCTCCAGTAGAAAAAGGCAAACTGTTCATGGCGTCGAACATAATTGACCTCATTTAGCTATGGGGCTAGTAACAACCGTAACACAGCTAAGACTGATTAATACATATGAATAGTGTATTAATATATGTGAACAGTACTTCATGGTTCAGTCTTGCATAAGTGACGTTCTCTACAAAAGTGATTGCTTTCACTGGCATAAAGTGCACGTATCATTTTCAACGAAAACTGAGAACTCATCGAAAGCGTCTGTCTTTGCCAGCAACTTTATTTCTGTCACTCAAAAGCCACAAAACCACAAAATAGTCGCTAACCAAAACAAAGCGCGAATACTATATCAATTGTCTTGTGATGGGTGAAGGTGAGGGAGATTCAAATGTAGATTATTCTTCGTACGGCAAGCCTCGTCCATCAAGATTGTGTAAAAACTTGCTATTCTTTTAAAACCTGGAGAACTTTATTTAGCAGCTGTTGAGAATCTCCATATAATCACTGGGTGTGACCTCTCAATCAACGCTATATGCTGTGCTTTTCCATTGGGGGTCGCTTTGTTCCAGAGCGTTGAACTCCAAACCTTTTATCTTAGAGAAATGGTTGTTATGAAGTTACTTACGACATTTCTGCCTTAATTAACCCATTCAACGAACATCACTTCGTTGATAGCACAGAACCTTTCCGGTGTATCACCAGATTTTGCCTAATAAAACTGCCATGTGAAGAACGTCCATCACATCTGTTTAGTGTCGATATTAAGAACTGTCAGAGGGATAGCCGTTTGGGAATGAGCTCTTTTGTCACAGCTTCGTTGAAAAATAGTTTTGGAGATTTCGCGCCAGACGAAACCAAAGACTACTCTCATTAGTATGCGTTCACGCCACAGTAGCCGTTGTATTTAACTCTGTGACACATCCGCCAGAAGTGTGTGGTGCTGTTATTCGCGGCAAATGACAGGCGGTTGGTGAGAGCTGAAACGTGGAGTTTATTCACAAAGGATCATCGCAGCGCAGGGCGCGTATGTTTAACCAACACTGAAGCGTTCGACAGTCGGAGTTAACGGCAAACAGCCCCAGGCAATTTGATCTTTTAAAACAGCTATACGACTGTTAATGACCGCAGACTTCAAGCATTGGCACTGATTACGCAGAGATGCCGTGTTCCGTTTAAAAACAAGTGATCGCAGTTAGAAAATGAAGTTGCTGCTGTTTCTAAGGTTGCTGGCCGTAGTTGCGCTTTGGGAGTCGCTTGCCACAGAAGCAGAGACCACCATCGCAGGTATGTGATACAACATGGTGACCTTAATTTAACGTTTTAACGTTCAAATTTACCCTGAGTGTAGAAAGATTTTACACGTAACTGCCGAAGTCGGAAGACGCAAATTTTGTGCAAGTCAGTGGCGAAAGATGAACTTGACGCAGAGACCATAAGCCACAAGAAAAGAAAAGAAGAAGAATTTTTACAGTTTTCCCATTCACTGTCCCGCTGTTGATATTAATTGATTTTATTTGCTTCACTTTTCAACTGTGTTTGTGTTAAGCCACAGGAAGTCTAGCAAGGGTTTCGCTTTCATCTTGCAAAATTGCACGTATTCACTTCAGTTGGAACTGATCCATTTGCATTTACAAATGCCAGCCATTAAAAAGTCGTTGTTAATTTCTGTTCCTTAGGTGAGTCGGTAAAAGAATCATGTTCAATCTAATCAATTTTTTAGAAACAAAAAGTTACTGCAGTAGACACTTAAAGCTGCTTCAGGAAATATTATCCCAAGTGATTTCTCCGTCTGGAAGGCACTTTGAAATTTTAAAACTGTTGCGCTATTTTCTTTTTTGTTCGCCGGCTTGCATTGTTTTTTCTTGAATGATTTATACATTTTCAATGCCATTATAAAAGGATGTTTACAATATCTTCACACTTTTTGCAACGCGATACATGTTCACCATAAATGGCATGTGTGTACCCCGCGTTTATTTGGCTTTGAGTGATATCTATTTACATATCTCGACACGATAGGCTTAAGTGCATTCTCTTTATATCAAAGTTAGATAAAAGCTGTGAACTGTCTCACTGCTCACTCGAAACAGCATTTATCCGGTGGCAAATAGCAGATGGGTCACGCGTGACTGCGGCGTTGTCTCAACGCACCAAAGCTTTCGCGAAAGAGCGGGAAACTGTCATCATAATTTCATTGGAACTGCATCTTATTTTCCCTTTCTTCACACTCATTTATGAAAAATAGGTCGTTTATAAAAAGAGAACAGGCTTAGCGTGAAGTTGTTACGTCTTCTAAACCAATCGGTCTGACAACTTGATATACGCACTGCGCATGTCCATCTGGTCACCATAAATTATTCCGAAAATGTACAGGGCACCGTGTCGTGTGTGTCTGCCCTTTTGTAAAGACCAAGCAGTAAATAGGTGGCTGTAACAATAGGGAAGTCAATAGAGAATACAACAACGTTGTGGTGACGTTGTGGCCACGACTAGATTGCTTTGAGAAAGAAAAACACCAGCGGTAGATCAATAGGATTGACTACTGACAATGCTTAACCCTTTAACTCCCAGTAGTGCCACTTACAGATTTTACTCTGTCTAACGCCAGACGATTTTACTCGTCACTGGGGCACCCCTTGGGGCTGAAAGGGTTAACCACCTCTCCGTCTGATCAGAAACTATGTCTCCATTAACCCTTTAACTCCCAGTAGTGCCACTTACAGATTTTACCCTGTCTAACGCCAGACGATTTTACTCGTCACTGGGGCACCCCTTGGAGCTGAAAGGGTTAAGAGAGAATAAATCAAACTTAGTGAACGACCACGGAAGACGCCAATGGCATTCAGTTGTATATGAAAACCTCATATATATTCTCCACCAAGCATTCAGTACGCTTACTATTTATTTAAGAAATGTGTTTCTTTCGAGAGCACTAAATGGGGACACCGTACGGAAGAAATAGTAGTTTTGAGAGGAGAGAGGAGAACTGGAGTATCTGGAGAAAAACTTCTCCGGGCAAGGGCGAGAACCATTCAACAAACTGAATTTACACGCACCGGGAATCTAGTTAACCTGCGTGGCAAGCGTAATCGGGGAAAGGGAGGGGGAGCGAGGGAAGCAAGAAAAAATCATGGGGATCTCCCCTCATTTTTTGTTCCCCCCCGTCATTTTTTCTCGCTTCCCTCGCTCCCCCTCCCCTCCCCCGATGACGCCTCCCACGCAGGCTAGAATCGAACCTGCGACACAAAAGTGCGAAGCGAGTGCACTCGCCACTGCGTTAGCCACGCATGTCACTTTTCTTGTACGGTCCTTTTAGACTACAATCAGATGAGTAGCCAAATTAATAATAGAATCCAAGTATTTAAAACCACAGCAGCCACAGACTGGACGGTAGAGCAACTCTGGGTGATTTACTGAAATATAAAGCATCACATACTCTCTTACTCAAACAAAGCTTAGCTCGCAGAGAAAATTGACTGCAGTTTTCTTGCCTTTCAGCTTGTTCTCCTGACAATAACAATGTAGATATTTCTACTCAAGGCCCGGGCGTAATCACAACACCTGCGTTTCCAAATGGCCATAATGACGCATCTTGCGTTTGGAAAATCCAGGCGCCGGACAAGTTCCGCTTAGAAATCACTATCGAGGTCCTGAAGCTTGAAGAGTGGGAGGACTACGTGTTGATACGGGACGGAGGCGATGAATCTTCGCTGATTGGCAAGTACGGACCATGCGCAAGTGGCTCGGTGACTCTGTTCTCCAGTGGCAACTCAGTTTTTCTACAGGCCATTTTTCCTGTCTTTAGCTCAAAAAGCCAATTGAGGATTTCGTACAAGCCGGTTAATCCTGGTAAGTACCCTTTTCTTTTTTTTACAACTATAAACCAAGCTCTCTCGGGAAGAAAGAAGCGGCGTTGCCCAGTGGTTAAGGCGCCGTATTTGCACGCTGATGTTCCGGGTTCAAATCTCGCTGGTCCCGAATTCAACTCCACCACGCCTTGTAAATAGCCAACTGTTTGCCTCCTTCCAGTTGGGATTCTTAACGTTGTTCTGTTTATTTGAATTGTTACTTTCTATACACGGCCCTCACAAGCTTGAAGCTTTAAATATGACCGTGTGTAAATGAAGGTTCCTCGCGTTCTTTCTTACTTTTTTACTATACTCAAGCTGATACACTAATAGTCACTACGATAAAAGGTAAGATCGCCTGCAATGGCCAGCGCAGTGCTTGTCTTGAGTCCTGGCTTGGTCTTTTGGTGCTTTCACTCTGTGGCCAAGACAGTGTGCCCCGCATTGCGTTGTCTCTATTCACCGATGTGTATGAAATTATACCGCTTGCAGTCGCCCTTTTCTCTTTCTTTAAGTCCGACGATTGCATTGCCGGGCAGGAGATATGGGCGCGAGGTTCCCCTCGTGGGCTACACGCGCGACTGTTTGACCCGCCATGCATTGCACGGCAAAGCGCTCAAATCCGAATTCATGTTACTTGTGACAATGATGAGAATAGAGCGGTTTTCAAATGACTGTCGAAAGTAATTACGCGATTGCGATTGCTACGCTTTGTGATTGGCTTAAAAATCTCCCGCCAGTTTATCAACCAATGAAAGGAAAACCAAAACCAATCGCGACTTGCGCGCGCGATTTTTCCCGCGCTTTGAGCAAGGTACGTGGAATTGCTACGAATTTTGATTGGCTCATTGCACTGCTTGCTCCTGCTGTGATTGGTCGGAGTAATTACTTTGGTATTGGTTTTACGACACTCAATTGAAAACCGCTCTAATAACTTATCGTTCCTTCTGTTTTACAGATGACATCAGTTGTAGAAACCAACCTGAAAATCCACCAAGTAAGTTTCGTGCTTGAATTCGGGAAGAGGGTAGCAGTAAACTGCGTGGTTCTCTTTCAAATTCTCCCGGCTCAAATCCAGATGGGAAAAACAACTCAGCGCGTCTTGTATTTTGTTGTTGAGTGAGAGCTGTGGTTCATTTAGGCCCTAGGCATTTCTGATTCTTTACTTTACCTATATTTATAACATTTTACCTATCATGTACTATCACTTTTTTTAAAAGATAGTTTACTAACATGTAACTGTAAATAGTAAGAAAATTGGAAATGCGAATAAATTGTATTGTACTGTCTTCCTCTATGATTGGATAAAAAAAAAACCTGCGCAAATTTTTCAACCAATCGGATGCAAAACTAAAACCAATTGCGACTTCGTCACTCTCGTTTTCCCGCCCTTGGCGCCGGCTGCGTTTACTTGCTTTGCGTTCTGATTGGATAGTAAAACTAAATATTGAATTACTTCGATTTGTGATTGGCTGAAGGGTGTGTTTCCTTCAGCATCTGATTGGCTGGTACTTTGAGTACCTGATTGGCTGGTACTTTGGTGTCGGTTTTACGACGCTCAATTGAAAACGGCTCTACATGTGATACAGTTTTTTAAGTCCGGTTTATTGATCCTTTTCGATTTCATTTTCAGATTTCTGCAGTGCCGATACCCAAGTCCAACAGTCCTCTGGCGTCTTATCAAGTCCAAACTTCCCTAACAACTATGGAGCGGGCGAGGATTGCGTCTGGACATTGACTGCCCCACAGGGGTACCGTGTGCAGCTCATTATTCATTGGTTCGGCATAGAGGACCATAAATACAGCCGTCCGGGAATTTGCGGGGATGACACTGTGGTTGTAAGCGAAAAAAATGGGAACACTACGACAGAAATTGAAAAGCTTTGCGGCTGTCAGAAGTTGTTAACTCATGTTTCCTCCCAAGAAAAGATGTGGTTGAAATTTAACTCATTTAGGAAAGCCAACTGGCCTGGCTTCTATGCTACCTACCAATTTCTTTGTAAGTGTGCAAACTAGTCTTAAACATTATGCGCTTCCGGAATAAGTACTTATTTATTATTCATTCATTCTGCCATCAACCACATGACAGTTTTAAGAGATATGTTTTAAATATAAGTATATAACAGAGTATAAATAATTAAACACTTACTTAAGTTATTAAAATAATAATTAATGTAGTTGTCTCTGCGGTTATGGCAAGGATGCGTAGAGAAGCCAAGTGGCTTATGAAGTAAACTGGCGTCCTAACGTAATAGAGAATAATTAACAATGATTCCATGAGCGCGCGTTGGATATGAGATGGTAAATAGCCAACGACGCGCGTAGCGCGGAGTTGGCTATAACCAGTCTCATATCCAACAAGTGCGAATGGAATAATTGTTTTATTAAATTCTCAACCTTCGGATAATGCAGCTCTAGCTTTCTCATTGGTAATTTCTCATTTCTCAACGAAACTTGGCTTCCCGCGAACAATTTTATGCTGAGCGACATTTGCTGCATTCATTTCCATATAAGGTCAAACGCAGGTATAATGGCTGATAACCGAGATCCAGTGAACCAATGAGAAAGCTAGAATTGCATTATCCGAGGTTGAGAATTTAATAAAATATGGTATTCAAGTAACGAAGGTTTACTTCTAAAAACCACCCCTGGGAGAATTTTGATGTTATCGGAATACAAAGGAGATTTTCAGCATCGTTTCCCGACAAAATTCTAGAGACATCTTCCTCAACTTGCCGGACCAAAGAAAAAATCTAGAGGTTATTCCACCAGTTTATTCTTATATCACAATAGGGTCAGTCGAACCCACCCTAAAAAGGATCTCAAATAAAGCTGCTGTAACGGACAGAGCTGCCTTACTAACTTGTGAAGCCATGCTTACTCGGGCTGCCTTACTCGGGCTGCATTGACCGTATAGCGAAGAAGGTTTCGTGCGGAGAAGCCTTGATTTGTTTTTCGCATACACGCCGTTCCCAACTGAATCTGTTGATATCGCTCACAAAATTAAACATGAGCGCACCTACGCGGAATAACTCTCACCCGTCAAATGACCCGGCCGAGACAGTAAGACTGATCTCTAGTCTTCCAAACTTCAAATGTCTCGTTGCAAATACATGACTTTAGGTTGAAAGCATTTGATAGCGTCACATCGAAACGATAGAAACTGTTCCCAGATCCCTAGTAGCGCCGGTTCAAAGGGCCAGATCAGGTTATTCTTGTAGGCTGGTCTTCTGCTACTTTTCAAGTTAGGAAAGGAAAACGAAATGGCAATGTTTCAACCTTCTAAAGGTTTTCGTTTTTAAGATACAAAGGGAATTTTGGCACCCGAAATAGGCCCGAAAAAGTTTCAGGTCCTCTGAGAAACGCGCCAAGGCCCAAGAGAAAATGGAACCAGCAGTACCGGTGAAAATTTGATGTCATTTCTCACGTTTTATTCTAGCCCCAGAGGAATGCCCTGCTGGTGATACCAACTGCCCAGTAAAGAGGATGCCGGCTGTCGGCTTCGACGCACAAGGACAAGTCTGCACTGTGTTGGGTAGGTTTTGTTAGCGAGAAGTTTCTTTGGGAAACTTCCGTTTACCAATCTCTGGTCTTTTGAGTGCGGAGGATAATCCTTGAGCGTTTCTGTAATCTTAATATTTTCTCCTTATTTTCTTTCAGCGAAAGCAAGCAGCAGTTCTCCCATGAAAACTTCGTCACCGTCGCCATCTTTGTCCCTGAGCTCCACGGAATCGCTAGCAAAGACAAGCAGCCAAGCGCAACAGACGTCGAATAAGATAGTGGCAACGACCTCAACAATTTCTCGGCTGGCTGCGAGTTCGATTCAAATCCAGGCCATACCAAGCAGCGTTCAAGACCTCAAGAGCAGTACACAAGTAACCAGTCCTTCAAGTATTGTAAATTCCTCTTCTCTGACAAAGATCTCAATAGAAGCAAAAAGATCACCGTCTTCAAAAGCACCTCTCACAGCTTCAAGTTATGTTGGCTCTACGTTAAAGGCCTCAACTGAGATTTCCAGCCAAGTGCTAGGGACACAAAGATTGCAAGTAGAAAAGTCTTCAAAAACACCTGTCTTAACCTCAAGCTATGTGAAATCTTCAAGGACGAAAACTACGGAAAAACAAGAGACAAAAAGCGCAGTAACGTCTTCTCGTTTAGATAAACGCTCCTCACATTCAATTATTACTGTATCTTCAGTTAAGACAAGAAGTTTATCCACAGCTGATAGGTCAGATGAGACTCAAACGATTTATAGAAGTATTAACAGTTTACGCTCTGCGATTTTAACTGTTCCCGAAATCACAGACACTTCAGTTACTATGGCTACCACCACGCAAAAGCAAACACAAGCGATGTCTTCGTCGACAATTACGACACCTTTTACATCGGTGGATTTAGAGCACATAAATAGAACTCTGTCAACTGTTCTATCGCCACGAACCAGCGACAAAAAGCCTGTTATCGCTGTTACGAAAACACCCAGCCTTGCTACTAAGCAAACGCGACTTACGCAAGAAATTGTACAGCCTACAAGCTCTGCTACACCCAGGCTTTCAAAAGCATTTGTTTTAAGCTCCTTGGTGATTGGGACTGAAGGGAGAGAAACCGTCACACCAGTTGCTCAATTAAGAAGGTCGAGAAACGCTTCAGAGTCTGTTGAATCAACTGAATCGAAGGGATCATCAGTAACTGGACAGATCGTTAAATTAAGTATTTCCAGCTCATTTGAGTCCAACCAAAATGCGACCTCCGCGACTAGAGCAACCGAGGTCAAAGCACAATCAACAGTCACTGTTTTCAAATCTGACCTGGTTCAAGCCAGCCTCTCTTCCGTCTTCTTTGGTGATCCAAGCTCGAAACTAATGATCATCAAACCCGGTATTACTACGACTAGAACTGAAACTGTGGTTCTTAAGCCCAGTACCTCTGTTAGAAGTACGAAATCCTATCAAATAGGGACGTTCGTTGTTAAAAGTACAAGACCAGATGGAACACGGAGTTCATTGGCTCTTCCTGATCACGTGATTTCCCAAAGTGAGCACGTCACACTTACAAGTTCTCTGGTTCTCCCAGATCGCGTGAGTTCACGAAGAACGCACGCGACTCTGGCAAGCGAAATTGGGAGTATCCGACCAAGCAAGGCAAGCGAGAAGGCGTCTAAGGTCATTTCTTCTAACGCGCCTACAATGCCAGCAACTACAACAACTACACCACAAGAACCACATGATAACGACACAGCGGCTTCGGGAGGAACCGAAAGCCCTCCTGAGGGTAAGAGAAACACGTCTTACAGTAAGCTTTTTTTCTTTGCCAAGTCGACGATTGATTTTTTCATAACTTAATGAAGTGCGATTGTTCTGAGAGGGACTGTTGTTGGCGGCATAGACTAGAATTTCGACTGTCTCAGCGGAAGTCACCGATTTCCCCTTACCATCTATACGTCAATCGTTCGTGGGATCATTTTGGGCCTCTCATGTGACAGCAATCTTATATTAACCTCAAAAATCTGCATTCTTATTTCGTATTGTTTTGCTTTTACAGTGGTTTAGGGTTTTCAATCGAGTGACGTAAAACCCAACACAAAGTAATTGCAGAGTCAGCCAATCACGTTGTGAGGGAGATACACCCTTCAGCCAATCACATAGAGCGGTTTTCAAATGACTGTTAAAAGTAATTACGCGATTGCGAATGCTACGCTTTGTGATTGGCTTAAAAATCTCGCGCCAGTTTTTCAACCAATGAAAAGCAAAAGCAAAACCAATCACACCTTGTACGCGTGATTTTTCCCGCGCCTTTAGCAAGTTACGTGTAACTGCTACGAATTTTGATTGGCTCATTGCACAGTTGCACCTGCTGTGATTGGTCGGTGTAATTACTTTTTATTTTATTATTTTTATTGGTATTGGTTTTACGACACTCAATTGAAAACCGCTCCATCGAAATAACTCACCAACTGGTTTTACTAGCCAATCAGAACGCAAAGGAACTGAAGGCAGCATTTGGCCATCTCTGTATTAGAGAAATAAAAGCATTCATTCATCACGGGAACATTTGAACCCACAAATGACCAGCTCCCAACATCAATGGCTTCATAGTTCAGTTGGTTAGAGCGTCGCACCGGCATCACGAGGTCACCGTTTCTAACCCCGTTGAAGTCCTGAATTTTTTCAGGCTTCTCTGCGCAATTGCTCAAATTGCGTCCATAACTGCGAGGATCATAGCTTCATTAGAAATAAAAGCGATTTGGAAGGCAATCAGAAAACATTCAAAAGACAGGCACCTTCTGTGAGTACCGGAGCACAGATTACGTAAGCTTACGTAAAACAAAAGAAATAAAAGACAGGAAACAAAACAACTCCAAATAAAGACTATTCCCAAGTTACCAAAAATACAAAGCTTTCCGGTACCTGCAGAAAGACCCAAAAGACAGCGACTTTGAGCAGAGCGAAACGAGAAATATCAGTTACACCGACTAAGTTCCACAGCAAGTATGTAGATAATTATATTCTGCAAGGAGGACCAAGTTTTAACGCTTTAACGCCCGGCAATGACTACTCGTCAATGGGGTGACCCTTGGGCTGGAAAGGGTTAATGTCCTACTTTTTTTCTCTTCAGGAGTCTCGGTAATATGCACCCACTATGCAATGCACGTGACAATATCAAGAATCCTTCAACCCTCTTTGGTTATCAGCTCCTTACACCTCCTGGACCCTGAATGCAAGATCTTGTTCGCCAATGATACACATGCCCTCTTAAGAACCCCACTGGAAGGTTGCGATACAGAGCGAAAGAGCTCTGAAGACTATTTGATATACGTTAACACCATCATGGGAGAGGCAAAGTCCTCTAATGCCACTCCCCTTATCACCAGAGAGGGGCGAGTACAGTTCAAGTTCCAGTGTTCATACAGAAGGATCCATGTTCTGTCTATAGTCTCCTATTCAACGAGAAAAAAAGTCTTTCGCACTTCTGATGGTAAGTAGCCATGGAAACCCATAGTTGAGTAAAGCCGCTGACTGGTTGTTGCGCTTGGTTCAAACTTATTTGTTATTTTGCCCTTAGCATTTGCTTTTTTTATTTTGGTGCCTCGCGGAAGACTCTCGGGCTATCAAAGTATATCTTGTTACTCGGGAGTAGACGATAAATGGTAATCCAACATTCAGAATTATACCATTCTTAAGGGTCTCCCATGGGTTTTGTGGAACAAGAGAACATGGCTAATTTGAACTGGGGAACGGGGGAATAAAGACAAATATCTCAGGGACCAAGCCCGGAACATAAACCATTTTGGGACAACAACCAACAACAACAACAACAACAACAACAAGTTGGTATATATGCAACTTATGAACTTTATCGAAAAATACAACATCCTGACTGACTGTCAATTTGGCTTCAGGAAAGGTCACTCCACTGAGCAAGCCATCACAGAAATTACAGAAAACTTTAGAAAATCAATAGATAACAATTTCTACACGTGTAGAAATGACACAAGATGGGAACAAAAAGATGGGAACAAGTTCGGAATAAATTTCGGGAACGAGGGAATGCAAGCAAATTTTTAAAGGGAACAAACGAACAAGGGAACAAGACCCCCACCCTCCCCTCCCGGGAGGCCCTCATTCTTTGAAAGTGTTTGAGGAGCAGGGTTGGCGTAGAGGCGAGAGCACTCGCCTCGTATTGCACCAATGTTGTACGCCCTCGAGTCACGGACGAGACTCCATTGGTGGGTTGAGTTTGTTGTTGGCTCTCTACTGTGCTCCCAGAGATTTTTGTTTTCCCCTTTCTACAAAAACCAACATTTCCTTTCCAAGTTCCAATTCCATCTGGATCAAGAGCCCACAAGCCCATCTACACTGTTGGATTCGTTCGCCAACACAGGAGTAGACGATCTATTCTTGGAACGACATTTCGCGCGCCAAAAAGCATAGGAGTGCACGTCCATGCAATCGAACGGCTTAGCAGGGCAGCGATTGACAGCTCATTATTTATGCCACCTATTTGTCGCACAGAGGAGAGTGCTTGCAACCATGCCAATAACGTTTCGAGGGAATTTCAAAAACTAAAAATAACCTGGCCTACTTCTGAGCTGGTGGCCCGGACCATAACACATGGAGTGGCAGTACGCTACTACTTACGGGCCCCTGCCTGGATTCAGTGGTCGAATAACCACACTGTTAAGGTGTCACTGCTAATTCCGATCATCACCATTAACATCGGTCCTCAAAAAGAACTCGGAATCCTTTTTCTACAAAGCACAACCTTACACATTATATGGCTTGCTCGTAGCCTTACACGCATTTAAGAGGGATGGCAACGATGGCTAGCCGTTTCACCGTTGTAAGGAAGTTAAATTATGTTCATTAAGGCTAAAGTCGTGCCGTGCAGTAGATACCGAGACTAACGATCTGATAACAGCATGGCTCCTTTAGCACGTTAAAGGAACCAAAAACTCCACCTCAAGAGATATCTCTGAGCCAGGTTCGAACCCAGTAATGCCATCTTTTCGCTCATGCTCCAACTTAAACGGTTCGAAGAATTGACGACATTCATATTCCGTTTATCTATCAGCCCGTCCTAATCTGGACAAATAGCTTAAGTTAGCTCGTTAGCTCACCTCACTCTTCTTCTCATTATTATTATTATTATTATTATTATTTATTTTATTTTATTTTTTTACAAGGTGGCATTGGAAATTTTACCTTTGAGATGGACATGTATGAAGATCCCCAGTACGATGTTGTCATCAATCAATACCCCTTCAGTGTGCTTCCCGGTCAAAACATGTATTTCCAAGTCGATGTGAAGTCAAGTAACGGGAGCCTGCTGGCCTTTCTTGAGGAGTGCTGGGTCACACCAACAACAAACCCACGTGACCAGATTACATACAAAATCATTCAACATGGGTAGGTATACGAAGTCCATCTACACTGGTCTCTGGCGGCAACGATAACGATACAAGGCCTACCAAATATTGACTAACAATTGACCCAAAATCATCATCATCATCATTGGCTTCATGAGCGACAAAGTCATGACATGTTATCAAACAAAACACCTCTAAAACCCATTTAGCCGTTGAGTTAGCCTTCTAAGATGTATGTATACGTTACATGATGAAGGACGGTAACTCCCCCTGAGCCGGGCGGTAAATGACTAATACTTCCCCGTTAATTATGTTTTATCGGTATTTCGCTAGGTGTCCCCTGGATTCCACGCTAAAGTACCCCTATCAAAAGTCGTCGACACAGAAATTTAGTTTCCAAGCGTTCAGGTTCCGTCAAGTGCCTTCGAGGCGGCTTTACGTGCACTGCGAGGTGGAGATTTGCGTGAGCTCGGATACGGGGTCTGTTTGCCATCGCGGATGCGTGGACAACGCAAGGCGAAGAAGAGAAAGCCATCCGTATCTTATGGACGAAGATGTGTATTTATCACTGGGGCCAGTCCATTTCAAAGAGGACAGTGCAGGTAAGTGGTATATTATATGAGTTGCCCTAAACAATCTCGCGATTGATTGATTGATTGATTGATTGATTGATTGACTGACTGATTCATTGGCTGGGTGGTAGATTGATTGATTGACTGACTGATTGATTGATTGATTGATTAACATTATTAAAGAACTAACATTACGACTACCCAGGGAGAAGATATTTTATTTTTCCGCACAAATTGCCTCTTGACCTTTTTAGGTCAGAGCATTGCTTTTCATATTTACACCAATACTAAACTTTACAAAGGAAATTTTAGTGCAGATAGTAAGTGTACATTTTGCAAAGTTATACCATTTTCTAAACAGCTTCCCTCACTCTCGAACTCTCTGGGCCCGTTTGTGGGCTATCTTTTTCTGCTTTTTCATTTACAAAAGAAAAAAAGTCACCTTGCTCTGCAAGATGTTGTGGCTGAAATTTTTACAACCTCGTGCCCCTCGCTTAACTATTTTCTCCGGCTTTATCGCAAAGCTTTATCTCTGGGATTGCGGAAGGGACCAAGTTCTTCCCAATAACACTGGTTTTAAATTTTATTAAGGTCCCAATAAAATGTGAAACCGAAAAAGAAAGACATGTTTAGGGTTAATTAAGCGGGCTTCTAGAACCTTCTCTTATAAGAACTTGTCTTTTCAGTTTTGTGAGATTATTTTAGAGTTGTAGTATTTTAAACGTTATATTATAATTTGTTTTTGTTTAATTCTTTTGGTTTGTGTATTACAGGAAAATATTTGAATAAATAATAGTTAATAATAATAATTAATAATTAATAATTAATAATAATAGTAATGGCAAATTGATAGTTTAGTAAATGGTTTGTCAGAATAGGATCGTGGATCGCAACGTAACATTTTGAGCGCAATACCATTAGTCTTCATCAGGCGATTGTGTCGACTGACTATCCGTAAAATTATAGATAAAATTACAGATGAAAGATAAAGTTATTTTTCTTTGACGAAATTACATAAATAAATAATGAAATAAAACTGCATACCTTTGAATGTGGAGGGCATTTTATCGACAAGTTGTTCATGCTTGATAGGTGGATGCTTACTTCAAGTTGTTGGGCATTAAAATATGTTCAGAAGGGCGTATGTTTAGGATTAAAACGAACAGTTTTGTTGTAATTCTAATTGTGATCTATTAATTTTGTTTCTTCAGAAAAGTCCTCAAGTTCCATTGTGTACATTCAAGCGCTGACTGCTGTTTTAGGAGTCTTAATTCTCATTCTGCTCATTGCAATAGTTATTGTGATTCTTCGAAGAAGAAAACGAGACAGGAATTCTTGGATTTTAATTCCTTCTAAAACGCAAACGGTAGACCAGGAAAAGGAACCCAGCACGAAATTAATGGAACAAACAACGGAACTTTGAAACAGCAAAGGAGTTTGTTGAACGGCAAAGGCCGTAGTGGTCAATCCGAGGGGAGGGATCCGGGGAGGGGCAGCACGCTGTACATCCCCACCCTCCCCCACGCTATAATTTTTTTGTAGACTAAACTAATTGATGCCCGTAGGCGGATTAATATAAAGGCGGAGAAGGCGCTGAAAAATCCGTTCTAGTTCATGACATAAGACTGCTAATAGGCCACTTGGCCTTGTAATTAAATGCCTCGTGTTAAGTAACAGTTAGTTGACCTTTGAGCCGGGAATTAACTTTTAAAATGTGACATTTTAAGTGAGCGTAGCAAGTGTATTACAGCCGATTCAACACAAAAGGTTCAACACTTGATCAACAAGTGTTGCAGCTCTTGTAAAACAAATGTTGAACATTGTGTCATGTCCTGTTGAATTTTGAAACAGGCCATTCAACACGCTGAACGTTGTTGAACGCAGTTGAACGAGAATAGATGCAAGCTCTGTTCCATTCAACAACTTGCTGCAACATCCTTCAACATTTGTTGAGCAACAAATGTTGCACGAATTTGAACCGTGTCACTAGCTTAAAAAATAATCATTTGGTTGGATTTAATGAATTTGCGACGATGATAGGGCAATTAATTACAATGGTTTTGTTCAATAGATCAACGAGTTCTTTTAATTGTATGCTTTGACCCTCAAAATAATAAAACAATGTGGACTTATGATGTGGTTTGGTATCTGTCATAGAACCCTGGTAATCTTGTAATTTCGCGCTCTAATTTTCATCGTATTATGTTCGCAAAGAGGACGGCCTGCATGGGTAATTTCGACAAGAAGCGTGCACGTTATGAACTACGCTTAAGTAAGTTAAGTAGGTTTATAAAAAAGATTAAAAACTCACCGTCGTGCGTTCACGAACTCCACAGCTTTAATCTGGCCATCCCGCACTATTTCTATTATTGTCCTGCAAAGGACTATGACGTATGGCAGGAGTTGCACGTGGACAGCGTGCAGTTTCTGCGTTTGTTTTTGTCATTTTGTTACTTCTTTATTTTGTAATAATTAGGTTCTCGTCTTCGTTGGTACCGTCCTTAACAAAGTCGTAAACATAGTTTAATTCAGTTTTTCCAATTTTTGTTTTAACTTCGCTTTTTGCGATGGACGGGTAACGTGTTCCCTGAGAAAACTGAACTGGTCCACTGACATCTCCCCCCCCCCCCCCCCCCCCCCCCCC
>BLFK01000292.1:2099788-2121864 GCA_014634185.1 Astreopora myriophthalma
CAATCTTTCTGATAAGTGAGGCTCTTGAAAGTGTTGAAACCGGTTTGAGCCACCTTAACTTGTTCTGTTTTGTCTCATTATGGATATTTTGTGGTTGGGGGAAGGAAAATTGCCAAAGACAACCGTGCTCAGGGGGTGGGGGAAGAAAGCAGTTGAAAATTGAGTCAGTGCAAACGGTTTGACCATACTTTTATTACTCTTGATATGACATCTTTCACATGCAAGTTAGAAACGGTCACAAACTGAATACATGTATTTAAGGCATTCTTTCCTGAAGAACAGAACATACGGCATTGTAAAAAAATGCATATAGGAATAAAAGCTGAGCAGTTACGAATTCTTGTGAAGCCAAAATAATATCAACAGGCGAAGACATTGGAGTGGAACATTAAAAAGTCAGCTCCAAGCTCCAGACTGACTGAATTGCAAATACAGGTAAACCAAAGCAAATAGCGAAAATATTCAGTTGCAAAAATTCACTAAACTGCTCTTTGCATACTTATTAGTGTATGAAATATTTCCAGGACAAACATATTTAAATTCAAATGTTAAATTTAAGTGTGGCAAGACAGAGAACAATTTTAAATAGCTAAGTCTTGTATTTACGTCTGAAAAAATACACATGTATTAAAAACACATTCTGGTCCATTTAAAAATCTCATCAAATTTTCTTGCAATTAATTTTTTCAGAATCGTTTGCACATTTTCTTTTGCTTTGCTAATAAATTATTTCAAAACTTACTCAATGACATTACCTCAAACAATCAAGAAAATTTAATTAAGATCGATAGCCCACTTCCAAGTTCACGTTAGCCTCTTTTCCAAAGCTAGTCAAAGTTCAAAAGTTTTGAGATGGTCACTTCCCGTTCGGCCAAACCAGGAAAAGATGCTGTAATTATGGTGGCTCCACCACCGATACAGGAGCACAAGATTTCCAGGCAAAAAAAGCCCAGCCAAAACTGCTACTGCAATGAATGGTCCCTTGTATTGATCTTTGGACTCAACTAAGCAAGAAATATAATAACAATAATTACTACAATAGATACCGGAAACAAAATTATGGCTCGTTAGAGGTAGTTCTTCCGACTTAATAACTGGCTATAAAGGAGTAATAGCTTTTGGCACAATAAATTTGATTATCATGGAACTTCTTTTATAAGCCCAGCAAGGTATATGGCGGATTTGGAGTTCCTGTGTCTATATACAAGGCCAAAAGCAATGCAAAGGCTGGTTAGCATAATGCACATGGCAAAAAGTGGATTGTTTTCGTTGCAAAAGCTAGTATCAGCCTGCCTCTAGATTGCCAGTTTGATAGAGTAAAGCAAATTTAAAAGACAAAAGGTGTGCCAAAAGTTCTTAGCAATTCTGACATTATTTTTTCAGACCCAACAGAAAAACTCTTAAAGATTGCCTTATTTCTTCACATTTTGGTTCAAGATCACTTCTAAAATGAGTCATTCATATGACACTGACTTAAACTAAAAGGTGTCCTTGACATTGGATTGTCAAAGTGTCATTGATTAAAATCATTTGCATTGTCCCTTTAGCCTTTCCAACCCAAGAGACTCCCTGTTTGAAGGGTAAAACCCTCTGGTGTGAGACAGATCATGATTTGTAAGTATGCCTTCCTCTGAGATGATCTGGACCGACATTCAACTTCAACTTCATTTCACACTATTCAAAGGGGTACACCAGTGACAAGTAAAAATTACATGCACATTCCTACTAATCCTATTCCAAAAAGAACAAGTGTCAATAGAGTTTTGCTAGGAATATGCATGTATTGTTAATGTAGCGAGCTGTGCAGAAATCTTGCTGAAGTAAACATTATGTGGTATAGATATTGTAACAAAAGGCAAGGTGTTATGTGCACAAGCCACTGAACGTGTGTGAGCTAGTCTGAAGAGACAGTAAATAATGTTAAGCTATCGTAAGGTTCATGCAATAAGGACTACAAGAGAGAGAGAGAGACTTGCAGTTATATAGCCCAAGTGTGTTGCAGTCTTGACAAGAGATACATTGTTCAGTTTGTAAATATACCCATGGAAAATGCAGCAGTGCCACTGCATTACAATGCAGTGCGTATACTCCTACTACACTTTATAAAATAATTAGGATAGTACACGCTCTCTCTCATTGGTCAATAGGGGTGTCTTGAGGAGAAAAATTTGATCTCCTTCGCATTCCTTTGTGCATGATCCATTTCAGGCTGAGTTTTGATAAACCCTTTAATCCCCAAGAGTGCCACTTATAGATTTCACTCTAGCTAATGCCAGATGATCTTACTCATCCCTGGGGTACCCCTTGGGCATGAAAGGGTTAAATATGCATGGAAGCTGAAAGATTGGTCAAACACTTACTTTCTTCACCATCTTTCCTTTCTGGCTTTTCCTTTGTCGGTGGAGTTTCCTTTGTGGGTGGAGTTTCCTTTGTGCAGTTGCCTAAAGTGGAACAATGTCAGAGTCACACATGGAATTTATGACAGCTTAACTTAGAGATGCTTAAAACTAACCGGTTCTTAAGAGCGGCTGTGGGAAAGAGTTTGAATCAGAGCTTGAAACTTGGAGCAAATAAAGTTCTTTACTTTGTCTTTTGATATATGAGATTTAATTTAGAGAAAATCGCATACTAGGAAGACTTTTAATTTAATGAAAATAAGCATTAATTCCAAGGCCATTTTGGGTAGTGCACAAAAACCTGGCTGCTTAAGAAAGCAGCCAGCAAATATGGAATTTTTATTGTATAATTTGATTTTTTTGGAGGATGGTTGGTCTAAGTTTGTGTAAAGTTTCAAGTTCATTGGGTAATTTCACACTGTGCACCGAGCTTCATCCTTAGACCTAAATTCTTGCAGTTCTCGTCGGCTTGTGACTGCACCTGGGCCACAGTTTCAAAATATTGCAATTTTCTCCAAAAATAAAATACCTTGGAACTTCAAAATATGATTTTCGAAAATTGTGCATCCAGGGGTATCTTCAGATAAAATATCGGAAATTCAACCAAGTGGGCAGTGAAATACAGTTCTCGATCCTTACAGGCAGCCGCTCTTAAATAGCCCTCATTATTAGCACAACCTAAACATGAATTTCCCACCCTTAGCACTAGCTATCTACCGGAATTTGCTTCAGACGGAAGACTAAATCAGAAACAGTCTCCTTTGGGAGCATCATGCAATGCCCCCAAATATCAGCTGCATAACTGACTACTGACCAAGTGTGCTTTCCAAATGACAGAACTGACTGGCCAGACCAGGCATTTGGAAACGGCTTCAAAATAACACACTTCGAGTATGATATCTATACTCCTCTAAGAGATTGTAAGGGGTCTCATGCAACTGTTTCTTAAACTATGTTGCATTTTCTTTGCAGACTGACTGGTCTGGCCGGCCAGTTCTGCAAAAGGAAAGCGCCCTAGGAAGGTTCAAAGCGGTCGAAAAACACATTGCGTTTTATAGCCGAATATGTGACGCAATGTGTTTCTTCGACCTTCTCTTTCTCTTTGAAACTCACACTTTTCGTCTTTGAGCTTCAAAACTACAAAATTCCTCAATGGCATTCTTCCAAAGCTATTTACTCTCTTGACTTCGCACATGAATTGTCCGGCATCACTGGGCTGTGCCTTGTCAATTTCCAGTCCTCCGTCATCTCTTATGTAAAACCCCTCTTTCTCGGAGGATACATGTACGTGGCCACTTTTATTCATCCCGGCGATCCACCTGTACCTCGTTTCAAAACTGTTGAATATTTTCACCTTCCAGGTGAGATTAGCAAACCGACCATCTCGATCGAGTGCTGTCTGGAGGGACGTACAGGGAAGGGTTGTGTTCTTGTTTCGTCCAACATATATAACGGGTGTCTCTGCTGTGACGCCTGTGAAACAAACGAAGCTTGAACATATTTTCCACCGGCCACACGAGTTTAAAGTCATCATATGGGGAACATCTTAGGCATAGTAGCCCGCAGAGTACGTCTTTTTTTGGGGAAGGCGGGGGCGGGGGAGTGAAACGGTTATTCTATACACATCGTTCGCCATTTTGAATGTCAGCTCGCTGAGAGTTCGAACCGAGGGAAGGGTTGTTTCCATCCCTCAAACTGACAATTCTCTTTTAATTCATGTTACATGAATTAAAATCGCAACCCTAACCCTGAACCTAACCTTACCTGAACCACCTTAAACAAATTACATCATATAATTATCAGGAGATGTCCAACGTCATTTTGAGAGTTGGAAATAAGTTTATTTATTTATTTATTTATTACAATTTAATGGCAACTTACAAAATACAAAAACAAAAAAAAAAATGAGAAAAATGCCATACGGATAGTCTGTAAAAGAGTCAAAGACCCCATACTCAGACAGACCACCGAGCTATTAAAAAGTACAAATATCCGAATATCTATATAATATCCAAAATAAATATCTATTTAATATCCAAATATTAAACATAAAAAATATGCAAGGATAAAATAGATCTACTAAAATATACCATGTCAATTATCAAATAATCAACTTATACAGTTGGTGTTTGCTAAGAAATTTATCACACCATGCTTAAAACTTGAGATGCAAGAAGCTGATCAACCTGAGTGCCAACCTGAGTGAACAGGGGGTCGGTATTTTTTTTCTTTTCCCCAAGCCCCCACCCTTGCGGTCCCCTATCACTCCAGCCCGTTACTACTCGTATAGGGCTTCTTGCTGGGGTCGAAAACCGCGCCTAAATTTCCTACTGGTCATGTTTCGAAAATTGAAATTCTAGGGTCTACGTTTGACCTTATTCAGCTGTAACTGATATTTAGAACAATGTAGACTAAAGGCAACAAATGTGTGTCAACACATGCGACACACTACATCACATCACGCAACCGGAAGTATAAAAAAGTGTTCTAATCTACAGGCACGAAGTGTCTGTCAACATGCGACACACTCACTGGGTCATGTTATGTCAAGCTACCGGAAGTAAAAAAATTAATAAAAGTCAATGATGAATCATTATGTCCTCGTGTGACACAGTCTCTTTCTATGCATCGAATAATGCAAAAAATGCAATTAAAAAAAACGATGCTGGCGTAAAACTGATGCACGAGTTTTCAGGGGCGGAAGAAACCTGCGCTTCAGTATCGACAAAAGTGATAATTTGTCTCGTTCACACGTGCACGGTACAAACTAGTGATCTGCAGAACATTTCCATTCTTTCTTCCTTCGTTCCGCCCTGTAAGTTTTGAAAAGGCTGAGTCATTTGATGACATTTGTCGCCGAGTCCGCCCTGTAAGTTTTGAAAAGGCTGAGTCATTTGATGACATTTGTCGCCGAGTTGTAATATAGAGGTAAGAAACGCGGTTTAAAACTATCGTGATATCACAGTTTGTCTGACCTAATCATTAGCCAGAAAGCCAAATTCGAAAGAGCACAAAATTATTAAAGGGTCATATCTGTCACTGTTTAAAAATAAATATCGGCTCTTAACTTTAGCGTTTTTCAATCCATGTTCTTCTCGGGCTTTCTTCGTCGTTAGTTGAAGAACTTGACCCTCTCGTTTGGATCGTTTTCTACCCATACAATGCACTTCACTTTCTACCGAAATCAAGAAAAAACTAATACCAGAAGGTGCTAAAAGGATTCCCGACTAAGGGCATAAAGGCTTTAGGCATAGAAATCCGCCTTTGTGCGGGAGCTTCAACAAAAGCGTCCGGTCGCCATGGCGGTCCCCTTGCCGTAAAGTTATTACCTGACAGAGTTTCAAGTTACGTGAAACTCGGTAGGTCATTTTTTAAAACATCGTAAGAGAACGAAAAATGCGATAAACGTCCTTTCATCGACATTTTGTGTGTTTAAAATATATAGCCAATGAGCCTCAATCATGCGGTGGTTCTAGTGCGTGTACTAAGGGTACACCACAACACGCTCATATTTGGCACTGACTTGCAACAAGAATAGCAACGTTCCGTGATAATTCGGCATTTGTTCTTTTTCTTCTCGTAAAACGAACGCCAGAAACATTCAAGCTTTTCTTATGTTTTTTTTTAACAAATGTATTGATCTACTGACTTTTTCAAACAAATGTATTAATGTATTCAGTTTACATTGTATTCGAAATTTCCTTTGTTTCAAAGAGGAAAAAACCCCTAATTTCTTTAAATAATTAATTTCTTTAATTTCGTTTAATTTCGTTAAATGATGCCAAAATATCACCTGACGTAACTAACGCAAGAAAACACAAGAAAACGCAACACAACAACGCACAAGACAAGAAAACGTAACACAAGAAAACGTTCCAAGGCCGGTGACACACGATTTCGATTGCAGCACTTGTACAACAAATGTTAACAGTGTGTCATGCCATGTTGAAATGGGTCATTCAACTTGTTGAACGTTGTTGCACGTACTTAGTTACGGAAAATAGAGACAAGCTCTATTCCGTTTAACAAGTTGCTGTAACATCTTTCAATATTTGTACAAATGCTGCACTATGCTGAAGCGTGTGTCACCAAATTCAGTCGACACCATACCGGTTTCGTCTTCATGCTCAGTTTTTAAATGGACTCAATACAAGAGTGAATGCTCAATAAACATGGTCAATGACCCCGGAAAATTTGTTGAAGTTACGCCATTCTTACTGAGTCGGGCACAAACCGCAAGATATTTTTACTCTCTCTATCTGTAGAAGTCTATTCCTGATTAAACTTACCACAGACGATCCTTGGGCCGAATGTTAAGGACCAAATCACTGCGAAAACGATTTGGAGTATTTTCATAGCGTCGTAATGAACAGTTACCGCACGGAGAACCGTGCTGCGTGCTATGCTGCATACGAAATGCTTGTCCAGTCTGGTGTCAGCCTTTACTTTGTTATGTCTGGAGTCTGTGATCCCGCCAATCACAAACTAGGATTAGTTTTCACTGCCTCTGTCCCCGCCTATAGAAAACGTGACCTTTTTTGTTGGCATTCATGTTTTTCACAATAAATGTATGTCAACTGACTAAATGATCCTCACACTTGGTGAACAATTTAAGCAATTGTCTCATATGCACTTTGAATTGAATTTCACTGCAATTTGAATTTTTCAAGTGCATATGACACAATTGCTTAAATTGTCCACCAAGTGTGAGGATCATTTCGTCAGTTGATTTCTAAACCGCACTTCATAATAATTTCTTTCATAAATGTATGTGTTAATGCGTGACAGTACATTCGTTTGCACGCTGCTAACTCCCGTGGAATTTCTTCTAACCACAGAAAAATAAGTATTATTTTCTGTTTTAAACATATTTCTTATTGCAGTCGTTTTACACCTGACAGAGTCGAGGATAATAAAGTTGCCGTTGATTAGTTGAGAGGCCAGTTATATTTTAAAAGATGGAACCTAATCACAGCCCTGATAAAAATAAACCTGAGTCAATACCAGTTATTTTCATCATGAAAACGATATACTGTTGCCGCTGTTACACTTGGAGGGCCACTTGACTGATGACCATGAAAAAATGTATTTTGAGCTTCTGTAGTCAGTAGGGGCCGTTAAGACTTCAATAAGAACAGCAGAGTGTCCCGGTGTAAAAATGTCATCATGCTTAACTGTTAAGGACACAATGTTGATTCTTATTTCACCCGCTGTTAACTTGTAAAATAACCTGTTAACTCCGTGTATGGGTGAGTGAGGCTGCACTGATTTTGACTCTGACACGGAGGTCTTCGTGTTTGGTCTTCGTTTTCCACATACCGGCCTGGGTGTGTGGAAAACGAAGACCATACCTAATCCACGATCGTTTTAAATAGCATGAACGATGTGTTTTGTTAGCTGTTGTTTGATATGTTATTTTTCCTGGGGAGGGGGGGGGGGTCTTCGTTTTCCGGGCCTGTTAGTCTCTTCCCCCACTTTCTTTTCCTCGACGAGACTTCGAGCTTCAAATTTACCCCACATCACCTACCGCCCTGGTGACCGATACGACTATATGCGCGCCTAGTTTTTGAAATCGGGATTGTTTCGCCTACTACGTGAAATGTGATGTGATCTTAGTTATACATAGAAATATAATAAACTTTTTATTTGTTGGAAGACGATTCTCTTTTGTGCAAATTATATATATATATATATATATATATATATAGACGCGCTGGGACTCCCATTGTGCCTCCTCGGGTTCTGGCTTCTGGGATAAACTCTGCGGGGGCACCGGATTAACGATGCAAGATTGTGCTTATCAGGCAAAAGCACAACAAACAGAGAAAGAATATTCCATTGTGAGTGTCGTAAGTATGAGTACAAAATAATAGATGTCATATCACAGTCATCTTAGTTATAAAGTCACATGATTATGCATTGATGACTTTAAACCAAATGTTTTCCGCAACGCAGCACTTTCCAATAGTTGCATCATGATAAGACGAATTTCTTGTGCTTTGAAAACACGAAAATACGAAAGGGCTCAATTTCCGTCTACTTGAAAAAGTTCATTTTAAATATTGGGTCGTAGGAAAGCTTAAAACTTGACATGGGGGGACACTGAATCGAGTACAACATGTGGCACGTGAAATGTGCTTATTTAGCAAAAACCCAACACGTGGAATCTGTCTCTCCTCGTCTTCGTGGGCGATGTATGAGACAGTGTCCTCGTTAGTTGGTCAGCATATACTCGAAAGCGCGTACCAGCATAGGCAATGAGAAAACTAGCATATTTGCCCTCGAAGATTCGCTTCTCGGGCAAATATTTGTTTTAAGAATATCAAATTTCCGCGGGGCAACTATCAGCCGATAGTTCCTCGACAGAAACACTCTATTGTTGCCCACGCAGGGTTTTGGCCCAGAGGCCAAAACCCGAGGAGGCATAATAGCAGTCCCCAGGTATTTAGGAAGATTCTGAAATCTGATATATCTTTTGGTTTGGTAGTACGGAAAATACCTCAATTTGAGGAAAGTAGGCGCGCAAGGTGGTACCGGTTAATTTTGGGTAATTTTTTTTTAGCAACGACACGCTTGATCGAGGACGAGTTAAGTTCGAGTCCGAGCAGGAGTCAAGTAGGAGCCAAGTTCGAGTCTAGTTCCAACTTTTGTTTTTATTTTTATTTTTTTCTCTTCTTTTTATCTCGTCCGATTGTTATTCTCGTAATGATGTGCAAGTAGTAAACGGAAAAACTAACTTTCAGGTTTTCAACATTTTTCATCATAGATCGCTAGAGCCATTTAATACCGCTGTGGAAAGATATGCGACATCCCTTTGTATTCATAACTTTCCTAAGAAGAGTAAGACCTGTAGTTGCATACACCTGAAGCAGAGATACCATTTCCACGACTGAAAAAACGGACGGCGATGAAGTATTACATGTCTGACTAATTAGACTTAAGACCACCAAAGCGCCATCTTGTTACGTCCACAGGACACGCATTGTAGGATAACAGAATAATATAATAATTTAATTGTTTTCAAGAAGCAAAAAAGCGGGGGCAGATTTAGTGACAATTATTACTAGTTTAATTAGTGTGCAGTGGCTGGAGGTCGTCTTGGAAATAACGACGTTTCTTCCGTTTTTCCAAAGTTTTGGAGGAAAATTTGGATGCAAATGGGTAATTAAATTTCTGAGAAGTCTAAGCGAAGGACATTTACGGTTTCTTGACTTTCAAAAAAGTTGAAATTATTGAAAAAGCTGATGCGTGCGCGCACACAACTTAGATTTTAAATGGCAATTCCATCCGAGCGATCTTTTTCAGGCCCAAAGTTTAATAATACGTCAAGAAATAATTGGAAACCGTTGTTTGAAGTAAATTTTAGTAAGAATTCCACTAAAACAATTAGATTATTCGCTCTCGACTTCTATGAGGAGATAGTTGATTCGGCCTTCGGCCTCATTAACTATCACCTCATAGAACGAATCTCGAGCTCATAATCTAATTGTTAAATATGTTAATGCAGGAACGCATGCTATATAAACCTTTACATCCGCTCTGGGAATTACATAACTTCTAAGCTATCAAAAACCTTATTCACTGACACGTAGTCCATTCGTTAACACCAAAACAAAGATGACCAGAATTCTGAACGCTAAAAACACCAAAAGAGGAAAAACAGTTCTGAAGTCCATAGCGACTATGAATAAATCTGTTGTCTGCTCACTGTGCGGATAGCTCACTTCTTTGGCTTTTCGCAAAAATGTCAGGAATCCAAAATATACCAGTTTGAATTAATTACGCAATTTCGTAAACTTCCGCTATCACTTCTCAGTATCCAGAAACGTATTGATAAAAGCCTATATAATTGTTGTAATTGCTCTAGTCTCTGTATAATTGCTTCAGTTTCACTTTCCAATCAATATTGTATCGTCCCTCATTTGAAAAGTCTTCGATTATAAAACCCTCCAAACATTTATGTGACTTTTTCCATACATGTTGTCATTTCCAATATTGCAGGATGAGTTATATCACTGGTAACAACTAACTCGATGAAAGGAGAAAGAATTGAAATAACCCTGGAGAAGAGGGTCTAACTGTAATAATACTAACCAAAATATACTTTCAAACAATAACGCGTGGCGTGGTTTGTTTGCTTGATCGCGTGAAAAATAATAATTCTTTGGGTCAGAAATTTACATACGAACAATGAAATTTGACACACGTCAAGTTTCTTTCAGTTCTAAAAAATTCATGGCAATTTCTCATAACAACCATGTAAAATGACAGCATGTTGTGAGACAGTCCACCAGATTTCTAAAGAAGGTCAACACTTAGCACGCATTGAAGATCATTTCCTGCTTCTGTACAAAACCCCGGGCCACTAGTTTATTGGTGAGCATACGTGCAACCTGATACAAAATGCCAGCGAAAATCTCCGATCATAATCAAGTAATCGATCGTGATTTGAAAGTGCGGATCAAACGCACTCTGCTAGGTGCCGACGAAGCTGAGAAATGACCCCACTTGTAGAGTTAAACACGCTCCTAGAGTTATTAAAACAAACGGCCATGCCAGACGATTTTCAAATTGACTCTTTTTCATTAATTCTATCATTCTTTCTAATTCTACCCTATTAACGGAATCCGTTCAGTTTACACAATGAAATAAAGGTTTAAAAATCTGTTTAACAAGAGCTAACATTTACATAAGCGCAAGACAATATCGACTCCGCTACTGATATTTTGGCAGTAAGTGAACCGTTGACACATTTATACATTCAAGAAAAATAAGATTTCCGGTCGAAATTATGAAAAATCTTACCTTTAGGAGTTTGAAGAGTTGAGATAAGGAAGACAGTCAAAATCCAGAACATTCTGTCAGTATTCGTCTGGTCTTTCGCGTGTTCTCTTTAACCGCGAATGCAAATGAAGTACAGTCATGTGCCCATTTAGATAATTGGTTTCTCTTCCTTATTAGGAATCGATTGCGTCAGAACTCAAGTCACTGGCTTATTCAATACAATTTGACTGTATCAGCATTTCGGGAAAAGTTGGCGAATATTTTTGCACTGTTTTTTACTTTGTACTCCTTCAGGTGATACGAAAATCAAGGATATATGGTCACGTGCTGTGTCTACCAGGCCCCAGTTGTTCAAAGGCGTTCAAAGATGAAAGAAATGATTATGAAGTGTGGTTTTAGAAATCAACTGACGAAATGATTGGTTGGTAAGAGCACTGCATCGGCATCGCAGGGGTCATGGGGTCGAATCCCGTTGGAGTCACTTGAATTTTTCAAGTGCGTATGAGACAATTGCTTAAATTGTCCAGCAAGTGTGAGGATCATTTTGTCAGTTGAGAATAAATAAATAAATAAATAAATAAATAAATAAAACACACACACGAACACACACACACACACACACACACACATGCACAAAAAGCCGGACATCACTCAGCATTCAAGACTGATCGCCATCTCCTTTTGATGGTTTTGGCCAAAAGTTCCAATAAAAGAAAAGGAAAAAAAAAGCGTTCATGAATCCTGTGTAATTCACTTCTATTTCCGGTCGCATGTTGTACGGTTGTACGGTCATTCAAGGTCAATTTTACGAAAGTGTTTGTTTACCTTACCTTATCTAATGCAATCGCTTGCTCTCCTAATCAGTCTGTTCAATTATTCATTCCAATTATGGACAGAGTAATCTTGCGCAAAGCACACGTCTGTTCCTCAACCTGATTTTCATATCGAAGCTTTGTTAGTTTTGTTAAATGTTTTCAATAGTTATTGTTTCTTTCCATCGTGTTTCTACAGTGCCGTCTTAGTGTTAGTATTGGATAGTATTGGAATTAGTAGGTCTTGTTCTAGGGTTGTATCTGTAAAGTTCTTTATCTCACCTGTTTTCGTTAGTTTTCTGTAAATTGTCCTAGTTTCTTGTAAATTGGTAACAGAGCAAGAAGAGAGAGAGAGAGAGAGAGAGAGAGAGAGAGAGAGAGAGAGAGAGAGAGAGAGAGAGAGAGAGAGAGAGAGAGAGAGAGAGAGAGAGGGAAAGAGAGACGGATTTTCTATTCTTGTGTTATTTTTCTTAAGCTTTCGAGAACCGGGTTTTCACGAGTTAAGTGTTGTTAGAGTCGATTCAAGTTTTAGTAAAAATGTTAGGGAAAAGTTTCAGTGATCGTTTTTAACTCGTGTTCTAGAAGTATCCGCATTATAGCATACGGCTATACAAGATGTGATCTATTTTTCATTTTTGAATCGTGCATATTGATACACCGCGCGAAAAAAAAAAAACAAAAAAACTCCCAAAAAAACCCTCTCTATATACAGTTTTCTATGTTAATCTGAAAACTTACCAAAGATGACCAGAATTCCGGAATGCTAAAAACACCAAAAGAGAGAAAACAGTTCTGAAGACTGAAGTCCACAGCGACTATAAATAAATCTGTTGTCTGCTCACTACAAGGATTGCTCACGTCTTCTCGCAAAAATGTCAGGAATCCAAAACATACCAGTTTGAGTCAATTTCGATAAAAGCCTATATTGTTATCATTATTTCTAGTCTCTGTATAATTGCTTCGGTTTCACTTCCCAATCAATGTTATATTGACTCAACAACTCTTCGATTAATAATGTTCCAAACATTTACGTGACCTTTTGCACACCTGTTTATTTCCAACATTGCGGGTTATTTGGGTTTTCAACAGCCCAAAGAGAGCCATCACTGGTAACAATTAACTCAATGAAAGGGAAAGAGTTGAAAAGATCCTGGACACAAAAAAGAGGGCCTAACTGTAATATTACTAACCAAAATATACTTTCAAACAACAACGCGTGGCTCGGTTTGTTTGGTCGATCGCGTGACAAATAATGAACGCCTTGTGTAATAAATTTACATTCGAACACGGATGAAATTCCACACGCGTCAAATTTCTAATTCTCGTGTCATTCTCTTTAATTCTATCTAATTCTATCATGGCAATCACCTTGATTAAAGATTAAAGATCATACCAGCGGAAAATCCGTCCAGTTTACACAATGAAACAAACGTTTTAAAATCTTTTTCGATTTTAAAACGTGTTATACTTTACAGAAAACAGTTAACAAGAGCTCACGTTTACATATAAAGCGTACGGCGATAGATATTTCGCCGGTACGTGAAGCGTTGAATAAAAGTAAGATATCAGGTCGAAATCACGAAAAATCTTACCTTTAGTAATTTGAAGAACTGCGATGAAGAAGAAGGTCAAAATCCAAAACATTCTGTGCATCGAAGTTGACGTTTGGCGTCTCTTGACAATGAAAGTACGTAAATGAAGTACAGTTAGAGAGTGTACAGTCATGTGACTATTTCTTCGATTGCGTCAGAACTCAAGTCACTAGCTCATCGACCACTTCACGCTCTTGAGTGCATCATGGGTAATCAAGGCAACATGGCGAAAAATTCAAAGGTTTGTACGGAAATTCAAAGCAAAATAAATTGTTCACGACTCTACTTTCTGGACTTTCGCGTTCATAAACCAATATAAACATGTAAGTTCAAGTTTACAACTGAGATGATTTGGAGTCGGTATTTATTCTTTTGAATGCCTAAATATTGGTGTTTTTTTCTCTATACATTTTCTGTAATTTTGTACCTTCTAAGTTAGAGCAAATGTATGGCAGAAACTTTGCTTAATAAAATAATTTCTGCGATAGCTGTTCCGTCCACCTGTGTTAAACCGCACGTTTAAACGCTTATGTTCTGTTTTGTAAGGGAAAAGCGCCCCAAATTGCAATTCATGAATTCTTTTCATCGTTTAGAACATCCATCCAAACCTTTGAATTTCCCACCATCTTGTCCTGATTACCCATGATGCACTCAAGAGCGTGAACTGGTCTATTCAACACAATTTGCAATATTGCAAGTCGCTAGAAAGAAAGGAAAGATTTCCGTACAGTTTCCTATATTAATTATACATGCATATTCCTACTAACCCTCTTCCAAAAAGAACGAGCGTGAATAGAGTTTTGCTAGGAATATGCATGCATAATGAAGTAGGGACCTTTACGGAAATCTTGCCGAAAGAAATGAAGGCCGAAAAGTTGTTTCTTCGTCAAAAGCAGTGATGCTGGACGAATAATTACGCATCTTCGCCGTGATTTTGTGAGACGCATAGGTGATAAATACGGTGGCCCGTATATGCAATGCACTCATTGGGAAATCTGGATTTACATCTTTTAAAAAATCTAAATGTTCGGATTTAAATCCGAAAACGAATTGCGTGGCGGATGTTGTCATAGCCGAAATTCATGTCGCGGAAGGATTTCAATGAACAAAATCTGCCCCAAAATCAGTTTTTCAGATTTTGTGTTCAAGCGGAAATCCGAAAATCCCGATCGAAGGTACCGCAAGATAAAGAGTTAATTATTGATTGATTTAAATGTTTGATTGATTTGACCATTTCTTCAGTTACTATTCAGAGTTCGTTTCCATTGAGCTTTAGCATCGAACCTACAGTGCACTAAAGCTCGTTGTCCTCGTTCATATAAGGAAGAGTGTAAGACCGCATGACAAGTTTGAATATTGACGTTTATTGAGTGCCAACTAAACTACAAAGCGATGGTCTATTTTCTTGAAAATCATATCGCATCCTATGTTATCCTGGTCTTCTTTCTATGGGTTTTCTCCTTCGTTGCCGATATTTGGGGCGTCACGCAATGCTGTTACGTGACAAAGGATCAGACTCTTCGTCATGCAATTATGTCACGAGACGAACCAAATACCAGCTGCGAAGGAGACTGTTGTGCCCTAGGAAGTCACTCGTCATTGACTAGCAAGGCGCTGGTAGTTCCTGGTCGGCCACGCCTCCTGATAACGGTGAAGACTGCTGCAACCAGCCCCAGTGTCGCGACTGCCAGGGCTCCTACCAACAAACCCACCAACAGGAACATCTGGGAACTTTCTTTGGTGTACTGCGGCTGAGGAGAGTCCAAGGCTGGAAGAAGAAGATAAAGATCTTTGATGAAGAATTGTGAAGGCTGTTTACCTGGAGTCATTGTTTTGTCCAAGCACCGAGCGATTAAATGGTTGCGGATAGCTTGAATCTGAAAATTGACAAATGGCTTTGACGCCTGCAGCTGAAAATTTGTTGGTCACTGACACTTGAGAAATCTCCACCAAATGGAAACCTAAGATCCACTGCTTTCTTGCTCTGGCCTAAGAACACTAGAAAAACTTGTGTCTTAGAAGCTGTTAGCGTATATCAGTAAGTTAGCCTAACCGACTGATACGGACCGTGTTTACAAGTAGGTACAAGGAGACCATTTTTAAATGGTAGGGCTAAAACAAGCATTTAACTAATATTGTTGTTGTATTGCATGATTTTGCACGGCTCTCTGGAAGAGCATTCTTATGAATGGGATTCCGTGTCTTAAATAAAGATGATGATGTTGGTGATTTAACATGCCTTAAAAAAATCAAACCCAAGCAAAAAAGTGGTAGCCCCCACCCTCTTCCCCCCCTCTTCCCCCTTCCTCCGCGGTCCATTTTCTATCATTGCAGATAACAGAAGGCAGTATAGGCTTTTTAGTACCTTTGTCTTCCTGTTCTTTGCCTATCCTTAATGGTCCAATGGATAGATCAGCGCGATAGTCATCAGTTATTTCTCTCCTCTTTCTGGTGCTGTTGCCATCTAATTCGCATCCCTTGGCGCACTTCGACTCTGGTTCGTCAGAGCGGCACACGGTCAGCGTGCAGTGGATGTACACGTCATCATAGCCTTTTTTAAAGCGGAAGGCGACCAGGCTGAACCGCTGACTGGCGGACATTTTGTATTTGTATTCCAGAGATTTGTCACGTGGGCAACTGCGAAAGACAACACACAAGTGCACATAGCAGTCACCGCGCTCCTCGCGCCCTCAGCAGCCCCCTCTTTAGTCTTAATCATAGACCTACGTTTGTACTCTTTGCAAAAAGCATGGTAGTTTTGTCGTATTGCATTTTTTGCACGTGGAGATGAAAGAGCCTGGACAAATTGTCGTTTGAGTCCACGACCTACCGATGAACAGTAAGTGGCAGTCCGAGCCAAAACTGATCCCCCCACACCCCAAAAAAAAGACGAGCTTGAGCCACAAGTTAACTTCATGCCGTTACTTACGCTTTTTCGATGATCAGGTGGTCTGGCTTAGCATTGATATCTGAAGAGGGTGTTGCCTTACATTGCTCCGGGAACACAACCAGTTTGGAGTCACCTGACTTTACACTCGTTTCCAAGTACAGCCGCTGGCTAATACCAACCATGAACGGAAACTCGTCAACTTTGGAGGCGTATTCCTTGTCGGTGTACATGTCCACAAGATATGTGAAATTGCCATAGTCATCTGAAAATGTGACAAGTAAAAAATCGATAAACCATTCATACAGTATAACTGGTAGCCTTAATAGAGAGACATTCCATTTGATTCTAAATAAACGAAACGAAACACTTTCTAGATTGGAGCTGGTCCGTTATTAGCAGTAACAACCGGAAGCGTCAATGGCTGAACAAAGGCAAGACATCATTGCATCATTGTATGTCTTACACATTCAGTTTCAATTCTTTCTAAGTGCAGATCTAGCGAGGTTTCAGTGGATTGATCGAACACTCTAACCTAAGCCTGCAAAAATTCCTCCACAAAAAATTTATGATTTCGCAGTGGTTAGAAACCTTTCGACAAATTCATTTACCGGCTAAAGATTTTCAAGACTCATCATTTACAAATTACTATGATTCATAGCGATTTTCAAAATTAGTCCTGGAGCGTTTTGGTGTTATCGAAATTCAAACGAGACTCTCAGCATCGTTTCCCTACAAAATGTTGTTGAGAAATCTCCCTTAACTTACCTCGCAAGAAAAATCTAGAGCTTAGTCCGTTTATTCTTATCCAGAACAGGGTCAATACACCTAGTCGGCTAACGCAATGTTGTACTCAATTCAGATCTCCCAGGGTTAAGATTCCTTGTTTATTGTATTTGTGTTATAATGTAACATTCACATTTAAATGATACGGAAATACTTAGAACAAAACAATTTATGTCCAAAGGATTTGAATTGGCTACAACATTGCGTTAGCCGATTAGATCTATCGAACGTGCCCCGAGATGAATGTAAATATGTACTTGCCGTCTACCCAAACAACTTGGGTTGTTTACCATTTACCCGAAAAATCCGGAAATTTCGGATGGAATGCAAATGGTAAGACTATTTTTTTCTTCCCGAACGGAAATTTCCACGGGAAAATGGGAATTCTTGAAAGGTAGTCCAAAATTCCCAAACGGAATTTCGGAATGAAAAATACGCGTTCCATTTGCTCGGTTTCACTAGTTCCAGGCCTTTGGCTTATATCGCCTTTGATCGCAAGGCTTTAAAAAGATGGCGTCGCAAAAGTTCCAGGCTCGCTCTAAGATTTACTATCTTCCAGGGAACTCTTGTAAATGGTACCAGCGCATCCCTGTGGAAATTTCTAATCGGGATTTAAGGCGTTCCATTTACTACAACCGTCGCCCAACCGGTTTTTCCGAGTAAATGGTAAACAACCTTGATCACGCGCGCACCAGTCTCCCTAAAGTTTCTGGCGTGGGCAGTTGAGCGCGTTCCGTAAATTGCAGATAGCAGAATATTATGGTATTTGTCAGTCGGTTAAAAGGCCTCTCCACCCGAAAGGACCCATACACTCATTCCCGTGCTCAAGAAACAAGATATTTTCAGCAGTAGAAACGTTCTATTTCCTGCTTACATAAGGCTGCGTGCAGACGGGCGCAACAACTCCCAACATTGTAGGTCCAAGAAATTTGCTACGATCAAATGCCTGTATGTTTAACACGGGCAAACATGTGAGTGCGGCAGTTATATGAATAGTCAGCATACCAAAAATTATAGACATAATCCAACTGAAAAATAATTTAAATTACGTGTTCAATTCACGAGTTTGCTCACAGAGCACTTTCATCTTTCTTAGTTTGAACGCCGTTCACTCCAATTCAGTTACTAGATCGGATAGTTTGTATCAGTTGAGCAAACTGGATTAATCACGAAAATATTTGGAAACCGTAAACTAGCAGTTTTAAGTGACGTCTCCGTGGACGTCGCCGTAGTAGATGCTAAGGTCCCTAAAGTCCGTAACATTGCAGCTCAAACAACAATAATTATAACATAGCAAGTAAATTCCCAATGATGCACGCTGATGACGTAGAAAAAAAATCCCGCGAGTGACTTCAGCAGTTTGTATTTATATAAAACTGGGGAGAACTTCCGCAAAAAGTTAAACTGAACATGGCAACAAACGAACCAGCTGATGAGGGAGATCTGCGTACTTTTTCTTTGGGATTGGAGTTTTTAACTCCGCGACTAGATTTCAGCTCTTGTCGAAAGTGTTCGACGCCGTACATCACAATCTTTTATTGTCTAAACTTGCAGCGGTCATGGCTGTTAATTGGTTCAAATCGTACCTCTTCAGCAGGAAACAAAGAACTGCGATAGCCAATTCTTTGTCATTAACCGACTAACGGGGTTACACAATGATACGACGAACGAACGAACAGAAGCAAAGACATTTCAAAGGAAGATCGTAACTCTACAAAAACGGGCGTTACGTCTTATTTACTTCAGGAAGTCTAACGAACACACCGTACCCTTCTTTCTCAAATCGAATTTCCTTCCCCTACCTAGCCTATTTTTTTAGAGATTGTAGAAAGACAGTCAGCACCAGTTAGTATACTCAATCAGTTTGTTAAAACAAGTCAGATTCATAACCACAGAACAAGATCTGTCTCTAGCGACTCGTTCTATGTTAAGTTTTCTACAACCGATCAAATGTATGCCTCCTTCTCGAGAATCGGTGCCCAATTTTGGAACTCTATTCCTCATTCGATTAAACTACTCAAACGTTCGTCCTTTCGCAAAAAGATAAAGGAATTATCACTAAATTTCTTGCGGTCAGAAGATGATTATGTCGAAGTCTCCCGTCTTACCAAGTTATTAAAGACTTTAGGTTAGCTTCTCTTCGTAATTTTAATGTATTTGCTTTGTTTTATGTTAGTTTATCCTATTCACTGTATGGTAGTGTCTTCACTGTTATTTAGTCCATCTATATATATATAAACTTTGTACTTGTAATATGTCCTCAGATTTCCCCGCCTCGATTAGTTCATAAGCTATTTACGGGGGGAAAGTAATGTAATTAGTTATATTTCTAATTTTCAATAAAATGTTGTTGTTGTTGTTGTTGTTGTTGAACAAAATGCGAACTTGTTATGTTGTCAAAAACTATCACTGCTAACTGGAATATTAACTACTTGTGGTCCTCCCAACGGAGAGACCCTAATTACGACTTATTCTTCTGCTCTTTATTCTTTTCAACAATAGACTGGAAGTAATCTTGATTTGAAGGCACATATTAATTTACTCCCACGTGGCATATTGCTACACAAGGGCAGTTGCGCATGCGCATACTAAATACCTAAAGAAAAACATGCAGAAGCGGTAGCGGTACCTCTGGACATTTAAGCCTGAGCGGTGTACCATGACGAGTCTCCCCGAGATTTCGGCCCGCGGATCGCTTATACTTGCTACTTTCGGATACCTATCCCCGATAGGCAGTGAGGGAGAGAAATGTCGGCCCCTAGACCATACGTGACAAATCCCTTACTTACTCGCAGCTCAGCTCCTTCTGCTTTATACTATGATTTGGAGCGATATATATTTGCCACTATAGTTGTCATGTCTTCCATATGGTAAGGATATTTTTGGGTACTAATTTGTAATACACGGAGTTGGCGCATGCGCATTTCCTAAGCATGACAAAACAAAACGAACCACGCATTTTCCGGTAGAACTTTAAAACGCTGTCGCTTTTTCAGACTGTTTATTGTTTGAATTCCGCGCGAACAAATGAGGACAATAATTTAGCGTATACAATGACATTAATGTATCTGGTTGGACAGGGGATGGACAAAAGAACTAACAAGTTATTCAAAAAGAGCAATAGCTCCTAATGAACTAGTGTTAAAAGTTAGAAAATGTTTGCTGCCTTCAGGGACTCTCCCGTACATCGATTGGTTAAAACTGTTTCTTTTTAGCTGTTATATTCCCATGAGCATCTGTTAAAAAAGGTTGTTGTGAAAGAACAGCAACATGTAAAATCGCTATGGAGATGTAGAACGTCCACATTTCGTTTCGTTTTGTTTTTTTTTAGTTGAGTTTATTCCGGTGTTAAAAATGCAGTTTAGTCGATGGAGAATGAGGAATGTTTAGACCTAACAGAGAATCCAGTTGTCCGTAAAAGTACATACTTTATACGAATCAGTTATTTGAAACCAAAGGAACTACATACAACGCAATGCTTCACCTAAAAGGGTATTAATAAAAGTACAATTTTCAAAACTCCAGTTGAAGATTAGTGAATAAAACGTTGATGCTTGCGTAATCACAAACTCGTGCACACTATATGTCAACTATATGTCAACACCGGATCACCAGAGTGTCCGTAATAAAGAGGTCAAGTTTATATGACTTCGCTCTCTGGGGCCGAGATTAATTTAGTGTCTGTTGTCGTTATTACTGAGAGAGGGTCCGTATTATAGAGGGTTTTTTTTAAGAAAACGAGTGAGAATTTTTTCGGGACAAAAGGGAATGTCCGTTATAGGGAATGTCCGTAAGGAGAGGTTCGACTTTACCTTCTCCATCAAAAATATTCTCATTATGATTCTGTTACAACTTTAACCAAGTGGGTAGGCAACTTTCCCTCTAAATATGAATACACTCCTTCAAAAATATTCCCTTACGATTCAGTCTGTTAACACTCCTTCAAAAATATTTCCGTTACGATTAAATCTGTTAAAACCTATTAAAACAAAGTGGGTAGACAACTTTCCCTAACAAAATGTGTATCAATTGGTGTTGTTCTTAACGAAAGCTGACTTGACACCAAAGCTACCTCCATGCAATAACCTATCGTTTGCAGGGAATAGGTGGTTACTATCTTGGTTACTATGATCTTTATGTGAATTTCACTCCTTTCAGTCCTGAAATGACAGATTTACCGTATTAGATTGTTTCAACAGATTGAAGGCCTTGCTGTTTAGTCCTCCATGTTAATTCCCCGCTGTCGCCCCCGCTTTAGGTGATCGCGTGCTGTTAAATCATCGCCCCACGGTCCCGGTTTCAATGGCGTTTTGTTAAATCCACCGCCCACCGGGGCCAACGCGCCGTTAAAAGTGCGTTAAAGCCCGGCTACGAAAGCGTTAAATCCCCGCTATGTCCCGGGGGTCGGGGGGGACGGGGTTTCAATTGACTGATGCATAAAATAACCTCACGTTTTGTTTCCCGCCATTTGGGTTGAACTCTGTGACGTCATGCGTGTGCGGCCAGGTGACAGAATTGTATTCAAAATGAACGCGTCCAAAATTAACTGTTCAGCGCATTTGAAGACAATTTTCGAAAGGCTACGTCGCACTTTGCAATCTCAAAAGATGGTAAGCGCTAAATTTTTACATATACATTTTAATGGCAGAGATCACGTTATATGGTATCCGTAGTAAATTCCAATAATATAATACCAGCTTTTTACTTGGAATAAGCAATAAGCTATCAATGTTTTACAAATGGATTTGAAGGACCGAAAAGTTTTCTGGGCTTTTGAGAAACGGGTCCCAGGTGTAAAATGCCCCCCCCCCCCCCCCCC
>BLFK01000292.1:2121874-2164374 GCA_014634185.1 Astreopora myriophthalma
TCAATGGTTTTAATCTCATTGACCCCAGACCCCCTCTGAGAGGGAAAACACGCCCTGTGATTGGTTCCCAAAATAGACTACATACCTGCGTCGGTAACGATCATAAGGAATTGAGGTTTAAACTGCACTTTGGAGATAACCGCCTTCTTTTTGTACGAGCACTGAAAGGGCAGCACTCTGGTACTTGATCGAGTGATGTCTGAATCTTTATCCTCATCTTTCACAATAGCTATGATCTTGTTCTTGTAATAAATGGCTTTACTGTCCTCCTCATACTGGGTCTTGCAGTCCTCCAAGCCAAACCTGAACACCACCTTGTCCTCGTCTCTATATCCGGGAACGCAAGCCTCGTCTTCAAGATGAGTTACATTGGTGTCCAATCCCGGGTAATTCTTGCGTTCAACGGTGACCTCGATGTATTCGTTATGGCATATGACCCCAAGCTCTATAAAAATTAATATAAAATGCAAGTCATATAGAATTATCATCTCATTTTAGGGCCCCTTTGTTAGCCTGATATCCCGCTATTAGCGCCGCTGGGAATATTTAGTTTCTTCGAGTTCTAATTGGCTGATCTGCATCTCTTATTGGTATTATGGCTAGAGTAACTGCTATAGTCCTGTTTTCCCGTGGTATTTTCCGCGATGAACAAACGTGCCAGCTGATCTAGTTATAAACATCCATACTTGCTGTGGAATTCACGATCATCTCTCCATTTCCTCCACTCGTCGGGGATTCTGGAAAAATAAAATGAAAGGAACGGAATTACTTTAGTAGCAGTATTATACTTTAACTCTACACAACCCTTTAAGGTTGACGTTTGGCGTTAGAGGTTGAGACAGTTTGCGCGTTTACATTCCGTTTGCTGGAGCTGCCATATGGATTTTCTTTAAACGGTGCTTTTTTAAATATATATCAGCAACATTTATACGCGAAATAAGATAAATTTCACGTAATGAAAAAAGCATAGGTAAATGGCTTACGTGAAAATCGATCTCGCAAAAGAAAAAAAATCATATTGATTGAGGTGCGTTGTATGAGAATCATTTTACCAGAAAGGAATTAGCAAAAGAACTGGCCTCGAGACTAATTTAATCTAAGTGCGCTTGACATTCTTACTGTCTTCTATTAAATTCACTTTCCCATGGCTTAAGCGCGGAGCAGTGGGTGTCCTAGATAAAAGCGCATTTAACGCTCCATTTCCCCATGAACACACAAACAATCATCCCAGGTAATTTTAAGTAATTACCTATTACCAATTACAGCCAAAGCGCCAAACTAAGTAGCCATAGGGTTGGAAATCTTTCCAACTTACAAAGTTTGGCGTTGAGGGTTCAGTGAAGTTGACTTAAAAAGTGGCCATTACTTTTGTGCCGTAAAATTCGATGTCCAACTGTTTGCAATTCTTTAGAAAGTCACCAACGCGGGGACAGTTATTCATAGAGTTATTTTTATAGAGTTGTGGTTCCTTGGCTCCTGCCGAGAGGTAGAGCTGAGCCTCCAAAATCCTGGATTCATGATTTTGGAAGGGTTAGGTCTAGGGTTGTTAGTGCCGGATAAGGTCTCAATACTGACTGAAGACTTAAGGTTCATTCGGAGGTATTCAGAATCTTCGCCTTCCAAAATCTTGAATTCAGGATTTTGGAAGTCGTTAACTCTACGTAAATAACTTTATTGCTAGTTAACCTCCTTTTTGGAAAAGCACATTAATTTTGCGCATTTTCTGGTTTAGGTTACCTAGCCTAGCTGACAGAAACGTTAAAGGCAATCATTAAAACGTCAGTAACGTTGAATCGAAGCTGAAACGAGGTGCAAAACGTTGCCAAATGATTTGTCATTGTATCGCATGTGTTTCAATTCCCGCCCAGCAATTATCTTGCTCCAAAAAGGAAAATAAGTGAGCAAACTAGAACTGAGACTTACCATCGGCAGACGACAAGGTAAAAGCTATGAACAGGGTTACGAAGGTGATATGGCCTCGCTTCATATCGCAACGCTTCTCAACGAATATCAAATGCAAAGAGATGCAGCTGGGTGGGTAAAAGCTTGCACGATCAAAAGATGGCCCGCTCTGCGTGTGATCGGCAATGCGGCTTGGGATTGGCAATGCGGAGTAGGACTGGTACAAACGCATTATGTGATAATAGGTAACGCTAGCAACCAGTGCGAGAGTGGCAGGCGCTGCACTCGCGTCACCGCGCACAGGGCGCCAGGAAAGCGGGGGCAAAAGGGATCATTCTATTATTAAGATGTACTCATCGTGTCTTCCAACTGGTACGTAATAGTTCGCAAAGGCATTTGTGCATGCGCACGCAGACCAGATGCCTAAAAGGAAAAAAGAACCAGTAGCGATGTTGCCTGAGCCTTGTATCAGAACGATAAACCCCGAGATTTCGGGCCGCGGATCGCTTATACCAACCGGAGACTATCCTTCGCTGCTTTCGGATACCCGTCCCCGACAGCCAATTCTGTCCCGACAAGGCAGGGGAGAGACAAGTTGATCAGTAGAGACATAGTTGGGTCGCTGCAGTGGTCGCCAATTAGCCCACGGGTTCTATCTAACACCCACACTGTATTACGCTTTATTTAACTTAAAGAGGCAGCATCATGCTAACTTTAGTAGCACATTGAGAATACAAAGGACAGTTTTTGGTTGATGGCAACGGCAAGATAAGAGCCAAAATCTCTTTAAAATGCCATTGTAATGCAAAGAAACTCTTTATAAATGTTTTCAGCGGCAGATGACCAAGATATATATGGGTTTAAACTCCAAAACGTCGGGCCAAGGTTTTCAAGTTTTCTTCTTGTAACTTGCTAAAAATCGTTGTAACACAAATATCTCAGCTCATTCTTTCGTTCTAGATTCACTTTATTTCTCGAAATTAGTAATTTAGAAATGAGTCGAATGTTAACAAAGTATTTAAAGTTCACTTTTAGTGAATTTTGACCAAAAGTCGTGTATTTCGGAAACTGTTAAGTCGTGATTGACACTTAATTAGCTTTCTGTCACTTTGTTCACAATGTAGAGTTTTATAATGGAATTTGATCCTGTTTTTTGGCAATCGATATTAGAACACGTTCTTTTACTTCGAGAGTAGTTTTTTTCTTCAGAACAACATCGGGATTAGTGTACATCTGTGAGTACGGTGAAATAAACGGGTTTTGACTGGGATTACTGAGTGTTGAAAGTTACCACACGGAGGCAATTTTTGACAGTGATAAACCCACGACACTGTCCCTTTAGGATTATTTGAGTGGAGTAGATTAGCTTGGTATTCGCTGTAAACAACGCAGAGCATTGCAAAGAGTCAGTTTTGTTTTGTTTTTTCTTTTGTTTCTTGACAACATACCTGAAGTAACAGTCACTCTCAAAACATGATAGGAACACAATCCACTCAAGGGGTATACAAATTATATGCAAAATTTTATTCTCGCAAGATCATGTTTTGACTTCTTTATACTTGATAGAATGAGGCCATTCGAGCGGAAGAACAATTTTAGACCTTACTAGAAATAAAGATACAACATTGACTATAAATAAACTTTCTTTGGAAACAAACTTTGCAGTTCTCACTTAACAAGTCATCTTCATCCATGCATTTCACTCACTTAACAATTTTTCGTTGTTCACTGATTAAAACCTGAAGTTATTTGCCCGAAAATTTGTGAGTGGTAACATCCACAGGAATAAAAAAGGTCCTGAAGAAGGTAAGTCTAGCAGAGGTGTCCTGTAACGCTATTGTGATGCAGAACACACAGAATACGGAAATATTTTTATGTTACAAAAGAATGATGGCCTTGTTAGATTGGCAGCTCGAAGTTGACCTTCATTTTCACACTTCGTGCAAGTTCAACAATGTTGGAGACACGGACAACCTACGATTGAAGAGCAGTAAATGTGACTATTTTCATTTTGTAAAGTTTAGCCAAAAAAACAGCAAAGACATTCATTCTAACATCAGTATAAACGCATGACACAAATTGGTCAAGTTACTTGTTATGACAAATCACGCTGGTCATTTCCCCCCCCCAAAAAAAAACAAACAACAACAACAACAACAACAACAACTATAACAACAAAAACACAAACAAAAACAAAAAAAACAAAATTGCCATTGGTGGACTGAGTTGCCTTATTTGACAGATCCCTTTTCCCTCTCATCTGAGTTTACCGGTTCAAATGTATTTTGCCCTGGCTGAAAAACCCCATCTTTGAACGGCATCGACGTTGACGGAAGGGGCAGACAAAAACCGTCACTTCCTAGAGCTTGGAGCTGAGTGCTAGCAGAGCGGGCTGCCCAGGGCTCTATAAAATTCTTGGTGCACCATCATTCAAAATATTTCATACTATTTTGTGCAGCATGTTGATCCACTATGACAGCAGTAAAACCCCACCCTGGATTAATTAATTAACCAATTAATTATTAACTGATTATTAATTTTATGGGTGGAGGACTATCTTACCATTTCAGCAGCTTCCTCCAGGTCATCACAAGCAATAATTCTCAAACCACTGGCAGCAATCAGGGCCTTAGCATCATCCACTCGAGTTCCTGAAGCACAAACAAAAAAAATTAATGTTAATTTAATATTAGCCCTTTACGTATGCAACACTGGCATAACCACATTCTTGTGGTTCTTGTAACAATGATCATGGCAGCTCAGAAATCCAATGACACAAACACACACACAGACACACACACACAAAACGCACTTGTTCATTTACCCTGTAGTCGCACAACAACAGGTATAGAAAGGTCAAGCTCTCTAGCTGCAGCAATAATTCCCTCAGCTATGATGTCACAGCGCATGATACCACCAAAGATGTTGACAAGGGTAGCGTGAACCTGAAATGAGACAGATTGTTCATATGATGGTCTGTTTCCAAAATTTAGTTTACGTAACGTTTTGTGGTGCAAATCAGTTCATGTTTTAAGTACAAAAGAGAGAAAACTCATTTTCATAAGAGAGACTATGCACAAAGACTTTTGTTGATGGTACAGGCCAAAGCAATTTGAAATGGCCCACGTATATTTCTGCCTCTCTGAATCAGCAAGAGCCCTTCACTCACACCTTTACGACCAAAAATAACCCAATAAAATTTTAATCTTTTTCACTGATTTGAGCATTGACCTTAATGTGTCTAAAATGAAACAGAGAGGTGTTGTGTGCCTGTTTTGTCTATTGTGTAAGTTGCTTTCAATACTTTGTGTATACTGGTACAATCTGTGACAGTTCTTTGGAGAACCCTGGATCTGATTTTTGCTTGAAGTTTGGCCACATTTTGACAAGATAAAAATGAGCACTGTAACCATTATACAGTACAAGTTGACCAGTTACAGGAGAGGCAATTCAGTTACGAATTTATTGTCTCGCAAACAGTATCAAGAGTGTGTTTATAATAATACCTTCTTATCTTCACTGATGATTTTGAATGCAGCTTTGACCTGATTTATTGTAGCACCACCGCCGATGTCCAAAAAGTTTGCTGGTTCTCCACCATGAAGTTTGATGATATCCATAGTTGCCATGGCAAGGCCAGCACCATTGACTGACGAAAGTAATGACAATGTATACTAAGTTACTTTCATATGACTGCACATAAGCTGATGAACAAACAGCTAACAAACTAAGCCTAACAGTCAAAGAATCAACCACACTTGCATGCAATGAAACAGTACATCAATGTTGAACCCCAGACTCTTGTTTGCATTTGTATTTAATTAATTCTAGTGCACTCAAAGTGATTGTCACTGCCTCTGGCTTAGTATTGTGCTCATCAAACTTGAACCTGCTCGTAACATTGACAGAATAAACGAGAATAAACAAGAGCTTTCTCTCATTCACCCCATGCAGGCAAATGATGAGATCTGATGTTTTGCATGCCATGTCAAGTCATTTCAGGATCCATTTAAGTCTGTAGACTCTCGTGAATGCTTGTTTGGTCCAGGTGCTTAAAGTTACCGGTAGGAAAATGCTTGTGCAATCCTCTGAAAGACTCAGTCTTGTTCTAAATTGACCAACAATAAGCGACAAAAGTAGTTGAGACACTGAACTGGGAAGACCACAATTAGTAAAAAATCACCTTCACGTTACATTTTCCACTTGCACTCCCCCACCTCCCCCCGCCACCCCCCCTACAATGTTGGTAATAGAAAAAGGAAGTGTTGGCGATAAGAAAACAACATTGTTAGGGGGGGAAGGGGTTAGATGAAAAGCTTTTGGGGGAGGGTGTTGTCCAAGATTCCTTAAAAGGGGGGAGTGTCTCAACCCTTTTGGCGCTTATTGAAGGTCTTCCACATCTTTTCCTGAATTACCTAAGCATCCGATGCTGCCATCCAAACCAATGTAGTTCAAATTTGATTGTCCTGCCTCCACTTCCCTCTCATCCTCTTGTGACCAATCTTTCAGTGTGAACACTTCAGGTTGACGAAACTCCGAATTGTCATCAAACAGCAACTTGGCATCCATACACACAACTAAAAACGAGCACATTTTTGACTTGAACAAACAAAATAGTGCTGATAACTCAGATTGTAAGAAAGATAAAGATGTAAAGTATAGTCTCAAAGGGTTCCTATAAAACACTGGTCCCACTTTGTCTTGCCCAGAGGTTTCCTTCCTTTCTTAAGATCAGGGGTTTCAATAGGAGCCGGCCACCGGTGGTATACCACGGCTTACTTTGCCTCTCACCGCTAGCTATTTTGTCTTGATTTTCACTAAAAACCCTATTTTCAACTTGTCAAACTGCCACTTACAATGGGCTGCCATGGACGGCTATTTCAAAAGTTACTGAAACCCCTGTAACATAGGACTTGCATTGTGTCTCCTCATATTACAGGCTCATGTTCATCCAAAACCAAAGCATGAAGTACTGTGCATGCAGGTCAACAAGCGCGGAATACTCTACGTGTACATGTAGGTAAGTGCAAGATTACGATTCTCACCTCTTCCCAGCAAGTCTTCACTCATTGGATTTATTTCAATCATTGTTGCATCCTTTTCAACAAACAAATCATAAAGACGAAGCATCCACTCTGATGCCTGATCAATACAAGCCTCGCTGAAACCCATTTTTTGGGCAAACTCCATGGCATCTGATTTTGACAGGCCTGAGGGATAGAGTAATGAGAACTTTAATTCTAATACAGTTAATTAAAACCTGAACCAAACTTAGTAGACAACTAGTCTTAATTATATTCACTTTTCTGTAAACTGTTTCAAATGATAAAAGTGGAGGTGAGGATGTGTAGTGTTTAGCACATCACACATGCAGTGCAAGGTTTGGTGTTTCAATGCCTACAGTAGCTCCGCTGCCATAATATCCTTAGGAAGGAAATTTTGCTCCAATGCACCTCTCTTTACTCCCCACCTAAGCCCTAATTGTTGAAAGCAATATCCACTGGATAAACTTCAACTTTTTTGTTTTGCACCAGTTTTGTCAACTCAATTGGTTTAGCTACTGCTTGTCTGCTGGACAGTGATTTATCAGGTGCATAGCATTATTCGCCTTTTGAACAACCCACAGTGTAAGCCAGGTGTGTAAATGGGTTATCAGTGACATTAATTCCAGGGGGAGAGGCAAAATGAATGTCCAGGAAGGATCACACAAGAGATCAATAAAACTCATGCTGGGCATCATGAAGTGTCCTCATCCCTAAAATCCCAGCTGAACACAGAGAAATGTTCCTAACATGAAGCGATATGAAATTGCCAAATCTTCCAGTCAAGTATGTAGCATTCACTAAAAGGAGGTGGAATGAGGGAGTAACAAGATTCAGTTGCTCCATGCAGTCAGTGTAAAATGCAGACTGCAGACTTAATGTGGACTATTGTTTTCTCGTTCTTCAAACAATGGGAGTATCATCATCGCTCATTTGCATTGTCAAGACAATGGTCTGCAGTCAGCATTTTACATTGACCCTTGCTCCATGGTACTGGGACAGGATCAAGCTCTGCTTCCTCACTACTTTTAAAATAATGCAATCAGTACTGAATACAAACCATTCATAATGTCAACACCCAGTTTGACAATGGCATCAGGAGAATCCTTGGCCACCTGTTCAATGTCGACTCCACCCTGTTGGCTACCCACCAACACTGGTCCCTGAAAACAACACAGAAACTTCATAATCTGTTATATTTATCAAGGGAGGCAGCGTGGCCTAGTGGTCAGGTCATCGGACTTGTGATCTGGAGGTCCCTGGTTCAAATCCTGCTCCGATGGTACAACTCCTCAGTTGCACTTGTACAGTAAATAGCCAATTTGTCTGCCTCCTGCTAGTTGGGATTCTTAACAATGTTATGTTCATTTGTATCATTTGTTTCATTAGCCCTCAAAAGCCCCTTCAGGGGAGTGGCCAATTAAGTAGTTATTATTATATCTATTTACTAGTTTTGTTCATCATCACACTGTACGGAAAATACCCCAAAAATGAGAGTGGTCAGTAAATTATCATTATCATCAGTCTTACAATAATACTCATTATATGTTTGCAGTAACAAATGATGTGAAAAATATAAACAGCAACAGGTACCCAGACCAGAAGACGAATCCACAAGGTTTACCAGACAACAATGCACATACCTTGAATGCTCTTTCCAAAGCAATTGCAAAGTAGTATTCTCTTCTTGCATATAGTCTTTCACAGATGTAGACCTTGAAATAAGAGAAACTACTTTCAAGAGTTGCATCTTTACAAATTGTACAAAAGAGCAATCAATATTATGTGAGTACAGTAACTTACTTCATTGCATATCCTTCCCTGCTCTCCTGTCTGTTTTGTGAAAAGCTTTTTTCCAAGCATTCTTGATGCCATTTCTTTTGCTTCATCTGGCCTAAAAATAAATAAATAAATAAATAAATAAACAAATACCCTTAAATAAATAAATAAATAAATACGACATTGCGCATAGTAAATCCAAAGGGAAGACATCATAATAGCCTTAATTATTAAGTAAATGTATACATGATCTGGTAGAGAAGATTGTCTGCCCTTGGAAATTTAAAGTGTGTATGAAAGGAAGAAATTTTTAAAATATGTACAATCATAAATGCTGTAAAGGAGCTACTTGGTCAGTAACATTTTAACTTACGAAAACACAATCCTGACGCCGCCCTTGAGGCCTCCTTCAAAAGTGCCTTTTCCACGGCCACCTGCCAGAACCTGAGCCTTGACTACCATGTCTGACTCACTTTCAAGTCCTGACAAAAACAAAATTCTGGTCACTTCATCATAATCCTTAATGGCATCACCATGATTATCATAATCATCAGCATTTGATAATCATCGGCAATTGATAATCATGGCCATCGTCATCATCAACAATAACAACAAGATTACCACCACCGCCACCATTACCATCATCGTCATCCCCCTTATTATCATCTTTGGTGTCTTCGTTATCACTATTCTTCATCATTGAAATCATTTTTCATCATTACCCCAATCACAACTATAGCTATAGCAAAGACATTATTGATATGATATCACTGATTGGCATTACCGTAAGTAAATAAATAAATAAATAAATAAATATATAAATAAATAAATACTTCATTGACCACTCCTTTCAAGGCAATTTCCAGGGCCAATGAAAGAAATGATACAAATTGACATAACCGAGTTGAGAATCCCAATTTACGGGAGGTAGACTATTTGGCTATTTACAAGGCTAGCTGAGGACTTGAACCAGAGATCACCCAGAACAATTCCCGTCATCAGCGGTCAAAGGAAGAATTGAACCAGGGAACCCTTGATTATAATTCTGGTGCTCTCTTACCACTCAGCCAAGCTGCCTCCACAAAAATGTGTGTTCCAACCAGAGCTTTACTGGCGGCCAAAACAAATATTTCTTTTGTTCGGTGGTTGGAAAATTTGAATCAGCTTATCAAAAAAAAAAAAAAAAAAATTAAATTCGACCTCACCGTTTGTAAACAGTCATATATCCTCCGATCCCTATAATTTGCTTTCCCTAGATCTACATGTACCGCTATACCCACCCAGAGTAGAAGCTATTTCGTAAGCTTGTTCGGGTGTTCTCGCAACACCGCCTTGAGGAATCAGTATTCCTGCCTCCTGAAGCAGCTTCATACTGTGATGTTCGTGGATAGATAGATCTCTCCTTTGATGACGTTGGCAGCCATTTATACCACCCAAAATCTGCAACAGAAAAACAGTCAGTGGAAAAACAAGGTCTCTATAGGAAACGAACATCCTTTATTCCCGATAGACTTGTTTCAAACCTGCGGCAGACGTCTTGCTTGACATTTCAAGCCGCCAGCACTTAGCTGTCGAAAGCAGTTCAAAACACGGAGAGTGGCGGCCATCTTTGTTTTCCTCTCGCCTCCAAGTTGCGCGTGAGCTACTTGGAAATACCGCAGCTCCGAGGTCCTTGTAAGGCAGGCGCGCAACCTAATGTCCAAAGATGGCGGCCCCTCGTCCTCTCAAAAGACCTCGTTTGGGCCAGCCAGATGTCTATCCGCAAGATAGCAAACAAAGAGAGGTATTAACTACTTGATATTAAGTATTGTCTACAACTTGATCATACTGAATTTGCTCGTAACATTTCTAGGATGAACTTACAGAAGAGAATGTCAAAAAGGGATTCAGCTATCAACCTCTTCCCTTTAGCTCAGGATCAGTGGAGGTTGGTACGGCTTTTAACACCTTCGCTGGGTTTTGATGGCTTTTTTAGAGTAAATAATACTCAATTTGTTCAAATTTATTTTAGTATGGTTCAGCAAAGGATATCATGTCTAATGTGCCCCTATCAAAGGTAAGTTGTAGCAGCGACAAAGAAATTATTATAATTCAGCTTATAATTATTTGTACTCGCCGTCAGCATTAATTTTCCACCTTGCATCAAGGAATAGGCCTAGTCACTCGTATATGCTAGAAACAAGCCATGCTGAGCACAAAAAAATGAAAAAAATTCTTTCAACAAAGAAAGAGTGTTACATACTTTTGAATTTAATTTGATAAACATTTAAACTGTAAGTAATGTCTACACCTGTATTTATGTGCAAGGTGCATCAGTCCATGGCAGGAAAATAGAAGAAGCCGACAGCCCATGGTAGAGTTGCTGGAGTAATACACCTATCAATGTTAAGCCTAAAGAGGGGGGGGGGAGGGGGGAGGGGGGAGGGCATGGGGTGGGGATTTTGGCATTTTCTTTTAAAAAAAATTCAAATTCCCCACCCCCGGGACAAAGTAATTGGTCAAAATCCCCACGCAGGGGCAAGCGAAGGTGGTCAAATGTCCTTAAAACTTGTTGCACACAAGAGGAGTGTAGTAATTGACCTACAACAGAATCAAAAAAAGTTATACATAAGAGCAAAGAGTGGTTTATTTCTTTCCTGGAAAGAAAACTAGCTTTTTAACCAATCCTTCGAAATCCAACATAAAAAACATTGTGTTCTAAATCTTCAAAGATAGATAACAGACGGGCTGATATAAACAACAGTGTTTGCATTAATAGCAACAAAATACATGTATCACTCACCTTTTGTTCAGCCATTGCTCCGACACGAATGCAGGAAGCTCATCCAAATGCCTTCTGGGTATTTTCCAAGATGGCGGAAAGCTAGTTTCGACGCCAGTGGAAAGTTAGTGGAGGTTGGGTGCCTGGGATATCCAGGGCCTTCCACTTTTGGTAGCCAGCCCTTAGATTGAATGATGTCCCCAAGGTTGTCTCAACCTTGTAACCCAGCCATGAGCCCTGATGCCAGGAGTTTTAAAGAAGTAGGCAGCCATCACACTGAGATATCAGAGGAAAAGAAAAACCAAAAGGGAAGGATCGAGGGGGGGGGGGGGGCAAAACAAACTCTATGCAACACACTGGAGGACAGAACTACTCAAGCTTGGCATAACAAAGGAGAATGATGTACAGAACTACTGTGCATGCACCTCCAATCCAACCACTGACCACTAGCAATACAGGTGCTATTTGTTGTTAACTCTTTAAATTTCATTTAAATGCACTAACAATTATGATCAGCTCTCACTTAGTATTGAGCAACAACACCTCAAGTCCAGTCAGTCTTTTCCAAAGTGGTCACAAGTGATTATCAATAAATAATGTAAACATTGCATAAAAGGCCTTATTAAACACAATGTTGTCTTTCTTTGTCTCTTAACAGTTTGCACAGAGCTTCAATTCCATTTTAGTAGAAAAACAGAAACAAAATACTTTCACATCTCAAGATGGTAACAAGAGAAAACCGCAGCCAGCTAAAGAAAATTTTCAACCTGTAAGTGTCACGTTAGAACCTTGCGTGACTTTGCATGCTTGCTTAGTAGTTCTTAGTAGTTTTGTACGGGCTTGGTGCACCGGCTCTTAGAATATCTTGACAGTAAGTACAGTGGAACTTTTTGTAGCTTGATCTTACAGTAACTATTGATAAGTACTGCCTTTCTCGATGAACTGTATTACCAAATGAATGGCCCTTTCAGTGTAATTACAGGACAACCTCTAGGACTGAAACAATGTTGATACCATTAGTTTCATCACTGAGCACATACAGCTGTTGATGATGATTTTGTAGAACACAATGTACATTAATTTAACTTCTTAATGTTTGTTAATGTAGGTACATGTCACTGCTCGATCTCGTGGATTTATATCTACATGGTTTCAAGATCTTGCTGGAAATAAACCACTCACAATTTTGGGAAAGAAAGTGAGTAAAAGAAATAAATTGGGACATATTTTATTACTAAATTGTTTAAAGTTAACCCTGAATCTTTTTTTTTTTGGGGGGGGGGGGGGGTTCACAGTGTCTTCAAGAACATTGTTCTAGGAAGTTGAAATTGTGACTTTATCGGTGCGTTTGGTCATTTTGTGAAATAGTAGTCAATAGACGTACTTGGCTAATGCAGTGTTGTACCCAATTCAAATCCTTTGGGCATAAAATATTTTCTAAGTATTTCTATATCACTGAAATGTGAATACTATATTATACTGCAAATACAATAAACAACGAATCTTAACCCCAGGAGATCTGAATTGGGTACAACATTGCATTAGCTGATTAGGTCTATTTCGCACGATAAACGGCAATTAACTTGTGGAAGTAGGTATCCCAAGTGGTGTGAAGAAAACATTAATAATAGCATAATCAAAGGAAAAGAAAAAAAAATGGGGGCACTAGGGGAGGGGGGGTGGGCAAGAAGAAGAGGAAAATGAGGTAATGCAGGGGAAAATTTATTTGAGCTACTTTTCATTGCGTTGCCATTATACTTGATATATAGCATATGGGGGAAGTTCTCCCCCTAATTTTAGCTCAGTTGATTTGGTGGAAATTGGCCAAGAAATGATCTAAAAACCACACAAAAGTCACGTTTTTTCCCAGAGCCCTTCAATCATTGTTGTTGTTCAAGAGTCCTAATTATCAAACAGAAAGAATGAAAACATCATTGATTACACAGAGTGAGCTAAAGGCATCCTTAAACTTTGCTGCATATCATCTGCTTGGTTGTGTGGCAAAACAACGACTGGCTAGTTTTCAATGGCAGCGTGCTAATAAATGTGTGTCCTTTAATGGCAATTGCAGGTAACCATCTTTAATTAGAAGTTTGCTTATTTGCCATAAATAAGTACTGGCTCGTTTTGTAATGGCAGCCCAGTAATACATGTTTACATCTTGAATGGCAATCATTTTCTGTTTACTCCAGGTACCCATCTTCAATAAGAAGGAGGAGATATTCAGTAGCCTGTGTGACCATTCCATCCCCATGCTTCGTGCTGCATGGTTCATTAAAATCTCGTCAGCTTATACGACAGGAATTAGTGAGGCAAAAGGCAAGAAAAGGGCAATGGCTGATCCTGCACAAGGTACAGTGTAGGGATACAATACAGATTGAGCTTATTCTAAGGGCTTGCACCAAGAGAATATAGATTTAAGGCGGTGATAATGATAAGTGGTATAATTGTAACAGTGTGGCTCCAAGCTTGGTTATCTTTTGGTTTTGCAGAGTTGGTTGCATTCAATTTTTGTTTTGCAGATTGGACCCATGCTATAACTAAATATTTGAGGGATCAACTGAACAAGATTGCAGACTTCTATCAGAGTCACTTTGGTGGCATAACATCTACTCAACATCAACAGCGAATGACACCTGAAATGGAACAGGCAATGAGACAATGGAACTACACAGTGCGCCTTTCCCAGTGGCTCTATGAGGTGAGGGGTTATAGTCTAGTCCAACATCATTAATTTATTGTGATAAATTGGTTTGTCAGTTGAACAGTATGATTACTAGTGGCGGAGCTTTTGCTGATATAGCATACAATATTTGTGAGTGGACTTACTTTAATGAGCACAATAATTGATAATAATGATGATGGTGATCATAGTGAACCTGACAGTGGTGACGACTATATCGACAATGACGGTGATGTTGTTGAGTTTGAGAAAGGTCTTGGGTTCCACCAGTCTTGAGCATTCATGGTTAACGAAGTGAGAGACAGTGGCAACAGCAGCATTGATAATGGTGATAACGACGATGACGATGACGATGATGATGATGATGATTAGGATGATGATGACAATGTTGAGAAGTTCTATGATGATGGAAGTACACTATACATCACGATGGTCATGTTAAACAATGACAAACTGTGTCTGGCTTATGAGCACCCCTCCTATAATTAAAGTACAATGTTATTGTTTAGTTGCAGATTGTGTACAATATGTTATTGTGTGCTCGAGACGAGTGTCTCCTCTCTAGAGATGAGACACTTGGAGACGAGGTCTCGTGAAAGGGTGGTAACTAAGTTACTTTTGAGCTGTACTGTACATGCGATGATTGTATCTGTAAATGATCCCATCTGTTTACAGGAGAGTCTTCTTGATAGGCAGGAATTTCTTCAGTGGCTACTGGACCTGCTTGATAAAAGCAAAAATGCTGATGATTTGCTGCTAAAGTTCCTGATCCCATTGCTGCTGAGGGTACTGTGTCTCCTGTATTATTCTCTCTCCCATAGGCTTACACATTATGTACGTGTAAGACTCCCTTAACCAGTATAGTTTCAGTAACCATTGCAGCTCAGAATGACCTGACATTTGAGATACCCTGGGTCAAACTATCCATTGTATTTGATAAATTATGTTTACTGAAGATATGAGTTCAAAAATTATGACCTTTGAAATGAAAAATGTAATTCGGAGTTTCTTTTTGCCCGAATCTCATTGTTCGGGAACAGTTTTGCATCCATGGGTGCATTGATATACAGGCATATGATATGAACTACATATGAACTAAAGAAGATAGTTAAGACTTTCAAGTTTTTGAAGTGTTGTATGTGTAATATCCTTTTTTATACACAGCCTTAGAACAAATAGTATTCTAAGGCCGGTTCAAACGTCGAACTTCACATGTGCCTAATCTAATGCAAATGAAAAAAATCTATTGTTCTCGCTCATTTGCACTGTATTCGGCACATGAGAAGTTCGACGTTTGAACCTTCGACGTTTGAACGGGCCTTAGCCACAGTTCTGAACCCTGCAAGCCAAGGCCCTTTGATTTTGGAAGATAAGTTAGGAATAGGGAGGGACCTATTCCTGACTTATCAAAGAAGATCAAAAGGCCTCTGCTCACAGGATAACAGCTCTGTGAACAGTCCTTAAGGAAAAATTGTTATGATAGCAGGGAAACTAAGGGTACACAAGGAGATGTTTAGTGAAACCAATGAATTTGCATTGTCTTTCATTGCAGTATGTTGATCATTTAGTCTTGTCCCAAACCCTGGCCAGGAATCTTGCCCAGGTGTGTTCCAAGAAGTTGTCCACACTATATTCTGCGGCCGAACAGATGCAGTCTGAACAGCAAAACCAAGGTTCAAACATCACTAGCAAGACTGGCAGTACATCAGTTCCAAGCCCTGTGCCATCTGTAGGCTCAGATAGGTTGGTATCTTTAATGCAGAATAGAGGTTTTGAACCCCGGTTTTTTGAGGCTAGTGAGCTTTTTTTAACCTACAGTATGGTGGGTTTGAAGCAAAACATCATTCACACTGTGCCATCTACTTCCATGTGCACTGTGCATGGAGAGGTCACAGACACATGTTTATGTCGATAAAGTTGGCTGTCAAATTCAACACATTTTATACACAGGCTTTGATGGGTTTAATGTTGGTAAAACATAGGTTAACGCCTGAGTCGCACATGGAGGTTGGGTGCCCAGGAACCCTGGGGCTGGAGCTGCCGACCCCAAACCCGGGTAGCAAGAACATCCCAAAAGCCTGCCCTACCCGCAACCCAGCCACGAGCCCCGCCTGCCAAACCCAGCCCCAACCCAAGCACCCGTCACGCAGATCCAGGAGCTCGGTGGAAATAATAATGATTTGCAATAATAATCATAATAAAACAACGAAAAAAAAAAACACTAAAACTCCACAAACTGAAGATGCCCACTACACACACAGTAAAACTACGACCACATGTAAAGGGCCATGCAACAATTGCAACAATAAACTGCTGACCTGAGGGGACAGGAAACAGTTCTGCCCCAGGCCTATTACAGTAATGCAAACCCTAGCAACACAAAACAAACGCCACGCTAAACGCCACCAAAAAATGCTAATAAATTCTAATGCCACGCTAAACGCCACGCCAATAAATGGGCAATGCTCCTTGTCGTTAACTTAGTTAAATAAATATATTTAACCTCTTTTAAACCTACATGTATTTTAACCTAGGTAACTAGTTTACCTAAATGGTATAAATGGAATTGAAAGGAGATCTAATAGAGGTCAGGAGCATTAGTTTACTGCCAACGGGAGAAATTGAACTTTGCGTTGTCTTCAGTACCAGCTGTTTGTACACATTTGTGAACAAATTTGCAGTTCTGTGATTGTTGAAGTAGTATAGAATACAAACAAAATCAGAATTGTAGAATAAGAGAATTTTCATGGTTTTATGACAAGCAGCTGTCTGCCGTTGGCCGTAAACATGATGCTAAATCTCTCTAATAAGCACAAGGGCAGACGCACATCTTAATTCTTGCATTCGCGCATGACCACAATTCCTTGTGCTTTTGATCTTTCTGCTACCACAATTCCTTGCGTTTCGCAAAAATGTGTTCAAGGCCCCTATAATGTGACCTTTTCCCGATTAGAGAGCTGCCTTGTTCATTCCCTTCAGGCTCACTCACTGCGGCAACAACAGGTTTAACATGAGACCTGTTTTACCTGCACCATTTAAGGCACTGAGTTGCAAGACAAAATGCATGAAACATTTCACAGTGTAACATAAGGGTACCTTGCAACAGCCAATATCATTGAGACAAGTTGCAGAAACCATCAGAGAAAGTAGAATCGATTCCATATTTTGTGCAACTTGTCTTACATTGATTTCAGTCATTGGAGGGTACATATGTACGTTATACCAGGCAATGTCTTGTGCATCTTGTCATGTAATGATGCACTGTGGGAAGTGTTGCGAGAAAAGTTGCACAAACATTGCACAGTGTAACTTACAGTGCCTTTACATGTGCTTACACTTCAACATGGAGGCTGTTCATTGCAGTAAAGATCTCAGTTGATACAGAATGATTCTCAAGATGACTTCTGCTCAGGTTGCCAAAACGTCAAGACTGCACTTACCTGGACAATGTAACTTCATAAAAGTTATTAAAATTACCTATTGTATTCTTTCACAAAAAAACATGTTGGTGTGATGAATTATATGGATAATATACTTGTAAACTTTGTCAAGGGAAGTTTCCTGTACATGTAGTTTATTGCTAAATGGTGAATAACATACAGACTGTGAACTAGTCACACATTTGGTGATAAAATTATGCTTACACAGTAAAATTAAAAGAGATGTGTTAATTTATTGTTCAGACTACTGTCATAAATGGTTTGACACTCAATTGAATTTATCTGCTCTAATAAATTTGTTGGTTTTTATTCAATCTGCAGTTCAACTCTGACAGCTGTCAATCCTTCGCAACTTCCCGTCCTTTCTCAATACAAGACGTGCCCCCAACATCATGCCCTTGTCCTAGCACTGAGTTCAGTTCTTCAAACCATTGCCATCTGCTGCCCTGGAGCTCTAATCTGGAACTCAAATCCTTGTAGTAGCGGTAGCAGTAGCAGTAACAATGCTGGTAGCAGTAGTAGCTCTACTGGTGCTAATACGGAGGCGACAGGGAGTAAGCCTGCTGTATTAGGATCACCTTTAGACAGGCTACCCATTGCACCGTCTTCAATGCCACTCCCATCCACTGCAAATGCACAAGGATCCCTGAATTCAGAGGTCAGCGATGGGTTCTGTACACTGGAACCCTTAAAATTTAATAGGCTGGTTTTCTGCATAAACATTGTCTTATTTTGGTTCTCTTGTGAAATCACAGCCAAATTTCAAAAAAATAAATCATGCTTAGGGTCAATGATCAGTGAATTGTTGCAAGTCATACACAAAACATTTGAGCAACAGGATAAACAGAAAGAGGAAAAAATTGTTTTGAGATCTTTGCATCCTATTGTTTTCATTTTTCACTTATGACTTGTGACAATTCATTGCAGTGTCTTTTACTCCTCAGGATTTGGAGGTAACTGACAGATAAACCAAATTGTGAAAAAAAGGGTCTTATGTTCATACACACAGCCCTAAAGTCATAGATTTTGTAAGACTAAGGTTTTGTTTTGGGTAGATGTACAAAAAATGCTTGTAATGAATTACTAAGTAATAGTAATATTAACACATGTACAGTCAAAACTCTCCACAACGGCCACCTTGGGGACGGAAGAAAGTGGCCATTGTGGAGAGGTGGCCTTTTTGGGGAGGTAGGGGTGTCATATGACACCCTTTTCTTTTTCAGGTTTCAACATGTTTATTCTTTCTGGTGGTATGTTCATACTTACCAATTTACTGGCGATAAGAGCTCATGCATTTCTTCCGACCAAACTGGAAAATCGTGGCTATAAAGTCCAATTCTGATGCGTCGTAGTTTGCCACAAACTTAACAATCCAAGTTAATTATTTGAATGATATTACTGTATTCCATACCTTATCGATCAGTCCAACCAGCTGCTCGTATAATTTATGATAATTTATGGAAACAACAATTGCAAATTAAAACATGTGCCACGAATAATTGCTAACGTTCTGTATGGATCACGTTTCGTGAGTTTTAACTTTGAAGAGGATAAAATTTCATGAGTGGTTGATTCAACAGGGCTCAAAGTTAACGACCAACTGGTCGCATATGCGACTAGAATTTTGGATGTGTGCCTAAAAAATCGTGTGTGGTTGCACTACCGCACCTTAAAAGCCAAAATACAGTGCGACTTCTCTAGTGCTTACTCACCTGACCATACTAACGTACTCCGATTGATAAATATAAATTTAACATAGATATAACACAACCAAGCACCAAATAATAAAGTTGTGAAATATCCTGATTCTTTTATTTGTTTTCGTTGTGTTCAATACTGCCAGAATAGGCCAATATTGCAACACGAAGCCCGAGTCGCTCTTTTTGGAGCATTAATTGAGTATTCTTTTGGAGTAGGTGCTCCAAGTATTTGAAGCTGTGCGCCTAAAATTTTTAACTCTGCGTTAAAATTTCGGCAATGCGCCTAAAAATTTACACCTGGTCGCACAAGTGCTCCCAAAGCCAAAAATAGACTTTGAGCCCTGTTCAACTGGCTGTTAGTGAGAGGTTATCTGTGCAGTTGGGATATGCTTTACTGGCCGTTGGTAGAGAGGTTAAAACAAGAGTGAATGTGTGGACAGTGTGCCGGAGAAAAAAAGAGTGACCATAATGGAGAGGTGGCCATTAGTGGAGGTTCGACTGTAATGATAATAATAATGATAATAATAATAATGATAATAACTAATAATAATTTATTGATTACATTCATCATCTTGCTGCACAGTGTACAGCTACCCTATGAAGACTGACGACTCCAATGATGATGATGAGCAAGTTTATCAATGTGGTTGTCATTAAACAAAGTTTTCAGTATGCTGTATGCATGTTGTTTTTTCCTTTTTGTTTTGACAGCTGCTGTCTGTTCTTCTTGCAAGTGAGGAAGAGATCAAAACCAGAAGCAAAGCAATAGAGTCACACTGGTCCCCTGATAAATACCAGGACAAATCATCAGGTGAGATGTTTGCAAACATAAGGCCATGGAAACCTTAAGGAGTCCAAGGTTTCCGTTTCCAAAAGTTCAAACCTGTACAAATCCTGTGTAAAATGGAATGAAAAGAGAAGTAAAATGAGGCATGAAATAAAAGTTGTGCAAATCTCTGGGGGGTCACATTTCATTTTATTACAGTAACTGTTGTACAAATTGAATTGTCAATGGCCAGTGTATCTTCTTGCAAGTACAGTTAAAATGAACATTTACAAATATAATAGCTGTGACTTAATGTCGAAAGTAGTTTTTAAACTGGACAAAAGGACCAGCGAAAATAGGCGAAAAAAGACTTTGTTTGGCTAAATTTATGTTGTGGTTTGGTTATGAACAAAAACTGCGATCAAATGCTCCTTAAAAAAACATGTTATAAAGATGTAAAAGGCTAAAAAGCTACAGTGAAGGACAAAGTTATTTCAACACTATTCTTCATGTATGGTTATTGTGAGGTCAAAAAGTGTGTACGGGAAATCTGTAAAATACATTTTTGATACTAAAGGGTTTAATTTTGTTTAACTATGTACATGTAGTTTCATTTTTCAGTATCATGGCAATGAATGTATAACATTGGCAAATAAAGGGTTAAACTGCTTTAATTTTTACAAACCAGGAGAAGTTATTAAAACCACTACAGCTACAACAAAGGAACCAATAAATGAAAATTAACACAGCATGAACAATAACATAATAATTGACTGCATGAAATTATTGTTATCGATTCAAACCATTTTAAGTTACTTAAGCACAACACTTTGAATCATTGCTGTAAGTGTTTTAAGAAACAACACAACACTTTTAGAAAACTTGTTTCAACAGAAACTTCTGTCATCTTTAGTTTAAATTACAAAGTCCAGAGTTGAATATATAGTGTCAACAAAATGCTAGTTAACTATAAGAACAAAAGGAAACATGAGAATCTAAAATATTACAAAGAAAATTTTAAATTAACATGATAAAGTTGATGATTTAGATTTATCATGTTAATTTAAAACTTTCTTTGTAATATTTTAGATTGTCATGTTTCCTTTTGTGCTTATAGTTAATTATCATTTTGTTGACACTATATATTCAACTCTGTTCTTTGTAATTTAAACTGAAGATGACAGAAGTTTCTGTTGAAACATGTTTTTTAAAAGTTGTATTGTTTCTTAAAATATCGGCATGTCTGCTACTATCCAGACCTATTGCTGTAAGTGTAGTAAATTGCACAGTTCTTTACTTCTCGCAATTAATGAGCAACCACTCTTCCCCTCAGTAACAAAATTAATTTGTCTTTGTTGTACCTGCACTACAACACATAGACTGGTAACTGTTAGAAAAAAAAAATGTTTTGTATTCCATGGTATCTCTTTACATGTACAGTTGTTTGTTTGTTTTAGCCTGGCAGACAGTAGACATGTGTAATAACTTACCTTTGTGTTAAATGTGACATGAAGTGAAGTTGAAGTTGTGGTACAGACCTTATTGCTTTCTCTCTGTGAAATAATTATCTTTATCATAATATTATGGCATTTCAAGGAAGTTTTTATGCATACAAAATAGTGCTTTGTACATTCGCAGTTAGCTGATGCCTGCTGCAGGTTTAAAAGGTAATTAATTTATTTCAACCTTTAGTTCAACTTGCAATTTCTTTGGAAAAGGAAATTTCAAATAAATTTACAGTATATGTTGGTCCGTCAGAGAGGAAACCAAACAGACCTAAGGGATCCTTTAATAGGGTAGTCAAGTGAAGTTTATTATTATTATTATTATTATTTTTTGATCTGAAATTGAAACAAAATACACAATGAATTAATGAAGGGATCATCCTAAATAACTAAAAAGTTTCAGTCACCAAAAAAGAAACCATGTGGCCAATGAGTCACACCTTTATGCTAAAATTTTCTTTGATGAAAATGACCTTTAAGTGAACAAACTTTAACAAAAACAGCCAATAAAATATGCCTACTTTGGGAGATTATTCCAAAGTTTTAAACTTGACTACAACTTAACTGTAAATGCATCGTCAAAACAACAAACCAAAGCAAAACAAAAACTTCAAACTTTGAAGGGTGTTGACGGAACTATTCTACTAAACAATCCATTTGAGAAGCTTATTGAAACCTGCAGCTAATTAATGAATCATTCAAGAATCATTTTCTTTGCAGTTATCAATACAAAAAAGGGCTGCTACTATTAAGAATTAATATTATTTGTCATTCAAACGTTTTTAAGTCAGGAAATACATAATTATAATCATAAGAGTTGGGCGTGAGATACAAGTACATGACTTGTACATTGTGTGAACCATATTTAAGCATCTCAGCACTGTATTGTGCTTAAATCCACATTTTCTCACGAATTCCAAGGTTGGTGATGTTCAAGAAAATAATCGACATAAATGATTTTACTACAAAAATTAGCATGCTTTTGTTGCAGATGAAAATTACACTAGGTTAAGATAATTTCAGTTTAGTTTGATCTAAAATTCCCATTCTTTGGCATTCATTATCATAAGTAAGACACAAAGAAACTTAATTACAAATAAAACAATGTTGAAATCATTTTTGCCTGGGATTAATAATTTTTAACTACAACACTTAATAAAATTTCCTCATATGCAGGGAGAGAGTCATTACGTACGGGATTAGGCTTTCAGGAGGTCAATAGTGAATTTGAAGCAGAGATTTTTAGCTGTGGAGTGAACCAGACAGTGTACCTAAGGATTAGGAAGAGCTGTAGCTATTAACAGTAGGAACAGGCAGCCATTTTATAGAACAGAAGCAGCACTGGATGCTTCGAAGATTTTTTTAACCTTTGATCTTTTGATTCCAAGTCACCACAGGACAGTCAACCTCACAGCACTGAGTAGTCTACCTGTGACCTTACACAGTTTCCACTTGTGAATGTGCGACGATCTTGTGTCTCTATGACTGATGTCTTCAACTGCGTTGTTCTGCACCTATGATTAGAGACGACAGTCTCCTTGTCTGGTGTTTGTTGACTGATTTCTTTCACAGTCACTCTCACTTTCATCAGCTTTCATCTGCTTCATCTGCTGCACGTATTTTAACTTATATAATATGCACTGCTATAAAAGCTGCATGGCTGTAATCTTAATCGTTGCTGAACTCTTCATGCATGTAATAGTACCTGGGCTAAAATGAAAGCTTGCATGCCATGTTTATTATTTTTAAAATAATTTTTACGTATCATTGAAATTTGTCATCTAGCTTATTATAATTACATGTAATCAGCTATCTGCTTAATTAATTATTACACTGTATAAGCTTATCATATCTCCCTTGTTACTTCCATGTCATTGGAAAGTTGTCTTTCAATTACATGTAAGTTAGCAAATCAGTCCACACTACTAATTACTTTCCATTTATTTTAGCCCTCTCTATTTCAGTTTTAGCTGTCAAGAGGGTTCTGAACACCTTGGAGATCCTCGACCGCTACAACTTCAACAGAGCAGATTCCAATAGCTCCATTGATTCACTTTACAGCAAGATTTTTGCGGAGTCAACAAAGACAGGTGGACAGGCAAGGGAGTCTATGTTAATGGTTAAGTTGCATTTGTTGAGTTCAGCATGCAGTGTTGAAGACTTGATATTGATAAAGCTTTTTCTGCCAAAAAAATATGTCAAAACAAAAAACAAAACATTCCCAATTCATATTCAATCTGGTGTAACACATTGACACGTAAAGGATAGCGTTCATTCTTCAAGAAAAACATTGACATTGGTACCGTTTAGTATTGTTGATGTTTATAAATAAAACTTTGCCTGTTGCTCGTTTTTCTAACCAGCACATGTTTATCTAAGTTGTATTTTGTTGAGTTCCTGTTGCAATAATTTGGTAATTAGAAATAAAAAATAAAAAATGTTCACTTGAATGGATGGTTCACTCTTAAAGTCTTCTATAACACTTCTACATTCGTAGCATAGACACATGACGTCGCTAGGACCATGTCGGTATCCCTGAACAAAGAAATTGGGACCATATAGCTCCTTCAAATTGAGCATTTCTATTGTTGTTGTTGTTGTTGTTGTTGTTGTTGTTGTCGTCTCTGTAAACTAATTTGGCTTTTAGTCATGTGAGTGAAACCACTGTTATGTTGCCTTTCTACCACTATTTTGGCTTGTCAAACTAGCTGATCTGTGCCAGCCTAATTTGTACTGTATTTTATTTGCATATTCTATCTTTTTCTTCAACTTAAGGCATCTGCTACGGATGAGGCGATTGCTCTTTTACTGTTTGAATGGGCCGTGAGTAAGTACCGGGTAGGCAAATATCGGGCACTTGCTGTTGCTAAGATACTGCAGAGGAGGCAATCAGAAATATCAGAGGAGGTGAGATGGATATGTTGCAGTTAAAAATTTTTCATAGGTACATTATTTTCTTGACACCACTTGGGATAGGTCATTCCATAACTTAATAACTGTTTATTGCGCATAAATTTGGCGGCAATGTTGCAAAATTAGCAAGCCCTCTTAAAAAGTGACTTAAGACGTTTTTGCTCTGAGCCCTTCAATTATGTTCTTTTTCTTGCCCGCAAAAACATGTTAAAAGGGCAGCTTTTCCGATAAGCAGATCATAGTTCTACAAATTGCTTTTCAGGTCCAAAAGTGTTTTGGGGACTTTTGAGAAAGTGTCCCCTGCTTGAGGTGGGTGGGGGGGTGTTTGATACACCAGTTTCAACTTTTGGTCTGGTATCTTAGAGACGTTGGAGAGAGACTATGCAATCTGTTTGTCTGGTGTGGGAGCTGGGGGTCAAGGGGAAAGAAGCAGGTCTTGTTATTTCATTCAATTACCAGTAATTTTGTTATTGCTCTTTAATTTTTGACTGAAATCTTGCACTGCAACAAACGTCATGTTTACAATTTTTTTTTTCAAAATTTAGTGGGAATGTCAAATATATAAACCAATTAATGAAAATGTTCCTCCAAAATCAAGCCTTACAGGTACCACTCGCACTGGTTATAGCAGTTTCCTAGCTGGAATTAAGTGCATTTTTCCTCATGACAGAGAGAAAGCTCCAGTGTACAAGGAGAAGAGGGTACTTCATCGGTTATGTCTGGGATGTCAAGTGCAGTGCCACCATTCCAGAAAGTGTTGATGAATTTCTTAGACAACTATGCTCCTGTCGTTGGTAGGTATTGCATTCAGTGTTTCACTGGAGTGGCTGCAAAGGTTTTGGAGTTCGAAATAAAAGTTATAAAACAAATCTATAATACACAGAACAAATGAAAACTTAAAGTAAGACTGTAGCATGTGAGAAAAAAAAAAGCGGAGAAATTTGGGAAAGCAATGGATACACTGACAGCCAGGAAATGTCATAAAAATTATTTGAAATATCATGCTTAAATTGGGATTTATAATGATCCCATGGACTTTTTTATAGCTGATAGTTGATTCCTGATTCTGGAAATGATGTCGGAAAGTGAATTATGAATATATGCACAATTGTATGACGCCTGCTCCACTTGGGTCATAACCCAAATTCCTTCTTCCCATAGATGGCAGCTATCAACACAACAAGGCACATCCTAGCTTTGCCCAGCTAACTCTCCTGTTTGGAGAACTCATCAGGAATGAGGTCTTCTCTCACAATGCCTATATGTGCAGTCTAATATCAAGAGGGGATCTACAACCTACTCCTCCTGTGTCCATACCGTCTCCACCCCGGCCAGTGGTCCCAAGCATGGAGCACCCCCCTGAAGCAGAGCCCCTGGGCATTGAAGAATGTGTGCAAGAAGGAGATGCCCCAGGGGGGATAGACATTCACAGTATGGTATGTCTTCATCAATATTACCCAAACATAAAGCTGTAAAGCTGAATTTCTTCTTAAAACCCAAGACTTCAAGGGTTTCCAAGTGCATGAACTTTACCTGTGCACACAAATTTAAGGTGTACTCTCTTAAGGTTGACAGATCAAAATTGAAAATAATGCCATCCACTCATCACACAAGACATGAAAAATAATGGAACGTAAAATCTCATTAACCAGAAATACCTGTAGAACTTTTGATCTATCCTGGCCCCAGTTGTTCAAAGGGTGAATAACGCTATCCACGGGATAAATCAGTATCCAGCAGATAAGCAATAGCAAAGCCAATTGACTTATCCAGTGGATAGTGATTTATCCAGTGGATAATGCTATCCACCTTTCGAACAACTGGGGCCTGATTTTTGACGTGTGCTGCATTCAATAATTTATGCACCTTGAAACAAAAACGTTTTTGAGTTCATTTGCACCTCCTAAAAGTAAACTCTAACCTTTGCAAAACTTTGACCAAAAGGCAACCCAGAGTCTGTTTGGTAGCAGAGGTATAAAGGACTAGGGAGACATGTGGACTCACCCAGCGGGACAAAGTCTATTGGTCAATAAGTAAACATCACTTGAAACCATAGCCTGGGAAAACAGCCACCCTTCATTCCTTAATGCCACCCCAGGGGGAAAATGGCCACTGTATTTGCAGGTTGCATAATCCAATGAAGTGAATAATTTCTTTGACAGTCATGTCATGAGGACAGTGTACGGAAAGACAGCACCAGTGACAGTGAACAAAAGATCACCCAGCAAATGCTGGACCAAGAGCTTCAAGTTCACCAGGAAAGACTTCTACAGCTGCTGGACCAGGGTGATAATGAAATATTTGCAGAACAAGAGGCTCCGATATTAACCGCTGATTTGTCAGGTAGCTGTTAAAAATTACTGACCTTTAAAGCTTGACATTCATTTGAATGGCTCCCTGACATGTTTAGCCTCCTAGTTATTTCAGGGGGCCAAAGCCCTTTCAATTTGTATTTAATTTATAAAAAAGTCTATAAACCTGTATTTTGTTGTTGAACAACTACATACAGTGTAAAAGTATTGCTCAGTTTGTGTGTGTAGCTTTCCATTAAGTAGTGGAAGTTCACGTGACATTAGATTCATCTTCAGGAAAAAAAAAAAACTTGCTAGTAAATGTTGCTGTATTAAAGGCACGTATTTGCCAGTAAATGGTAGCTTCTGTTCTTAACAAGCAGTCAATACCATTGGGGGCAGCTCGGCATAAATATGTGACATTAAAAGAATGATTTAATTGGCTGTCAAATGTGGCATGTTTGCTCATCAAACACTTGAAGTTTGATACCGTGTCGAGCAAACTTGGGGCTTGGCTTCTTTAGAGCATAATTTTTTATATAGTACTTTATTAATTGAACACACTCTGCTACTATTTTTGTTCCTTACTGCTTCGTATGTGCTTGCTTTTCAGCTGTTGCAAATGGCACCAAACTGGACACAGGCCTCATAAACTCTACTTCCTTGTCCGGCAGTGATCAAAGAGACACATCAAAGATGGACTGTACATGTAACCTCCCCAAGAAATCCCAGCATGCCCAGTATGCACAGCATTTTCCCATTCCTGCCGACAACTTCACTGCACATGAGAACAATCAACGCCTCATTCTTCTGTTTGGAGTTGGCAAAGCAAGAAGCCAGGCAATGGCGACTACAAAAGAAGTTACAAAGGCCTTGTGTGGTATGTTAACGGATCTGGCAAAATCAGATGAATCAGGCTTTGGAGTCGATGCTACTCAGAATGCAGAAAACCTGGTTTTGAAAAGAGAGAGAGATGAAAAAAGAGCTGCACTTTACAAGTAAATAAAATATCATTGTGCTGCCATGACTGAAAATAATGATAGGGTGTACACTATTTATTTATTTATTTTTTTGTGAGTGACAGGGCTATCACTAGAAGTTAAAGGTAATTCCAAAATGAACTGCAAAATTGTACATGTTCGTGTGAACCCAAATGCTAATGCTTACAAGTGGTTAGGTTAGCATACATTTTTCCTTTGATCAAAAAACTTGGAGAGTGCCACAGGCCATTGAAATTTAGCTGGATAACCCCACATAGTGTCAAGAGAATCTCTGATGCCTAATGAATGCCCTGAGTACTCCACTATGGCTGTAAACAATTATGACTTATCACACGTTACACATATTATTTTACCATTTAAATTGAATTTCTTGTACTTTCATGGTCTTTTTCATTTTCTCTGGAATTATACCCTCACACCCTTAACCCTTTCAGCCCCAAGGGCTACCCCAGTGACGAGTAAAATCGTCTAGCGTGAGACAGAGTAAAATCTCTAAAGTGGCCATCGGGTGTTAAAGGGTTAAGGAGACAGTCATAGCTTTTGATCAGGCGGAGAGGTGGTTAACCCTTTCAGCCCCAAGGGCTACCCCAGTGACGAGTAAAATCGTCTGGCGGTTAGACAGAGTAAAATCTCTAAAGTGGCCATCGGGTATTAAAGGGTTAATGGAGACATCGTTTTTGATCAGGCGGAGAGGTGGTTAATAGTCCACTCCTGCTGAATGCCAGTAAGTTGTTGAGTAGATTTCATTAACAGGGCTTAAAATTTGCTTTCTTTCTATTATTCAAGTCCCCTCCTCCATTTATCTATTCTGACTACTGTTATTTTTATTTTGTGTGCAGCAAATTCTCCAGCTTGACATGCTTTGACCAGTATCTCACTGTAGCTAAATGTGTCAATGTCCTTCGAGATCAAAAAGCCAAGCAACCCAAAATGTTTGGTCTGGTTTCACCGGTTCCGACACTCAACCAACTGGAATTCTTGTACGATTTGTTTGAACTTTCTGGAGATGTGCATGGACTCCTCGACTTCATAGCTTATGTCTTGATGCCCAGTGAAGAGGATATTTCGACCACACAAGTTGCTCTTGTGAAAACAGTTGTGGGAACTTTACCAACTAAATCTGTTATTGTGGTGGCCATGTTACGGAAGTATCATGCTTGCTTGATGCTTCTGCCTGAGCACACTACCAGGATATTTAGAGGGTGAGTTTTTTTTCATGATTGGCTTGTGCCTTAGTGTGCATTCATGTAATGTCGAGTTATGACACAAGCAAGAAGTTTAGAGGGCACAAGAAAAACATAAGAGTTGCTTGAGGTGTTCCCAACTTTGCTTGTTTTTTGCTTCTTTGTGTTAAAATTTATAATTGTTGTAAGAGGCTCTCAGTCTGTGGATTAAGGGAACTTTCAGTTCTCCTCAGTCATCTTTTTAGTTAGCAGGATGCTTACTGGAAACACAGCCATAACCTTATTTTTCTTACAGGCTCCTTGCAGCAGTTGAAAACATTGCTTATCCTGGTATTTGCTCATCACCCGAGAGGTGCATTCTGGCGTTCTTGTTTGATTTGTATTCATCATGTGCACATCTCAGGGTAAGATCTTTGTAACTGTTCAGTTTATTTGCAAACATGAAAAGAATCTATTAATATTTTAACCTGTTACATGTAGTTAAATGCAATTTAACCTAGTTAACAACGAGGAGCAAGCGCTATACCTGTGGGCATTGTTGTTTAGCATTGCGGTGCGTTTTAGCATTGCGTCACCTGACCTCCACTTGCAACGAATGTTGTTAAATGTACAGTACCTTATGGTTAACTAGTTGTTAGAGCTTGAGACTTTCAATTGTAAAGTCTGTCGACCAAAGGTCATGCTCCCCTGCCCTGTTGTTTCCTTGGGCAATAAATGTTTCTCCATTTTACCAATGAATACCAGCAACATGTAGCTATGAGTACCCGGTAGCCCTGTGATGGCCAACAATCTTGGACAACACGGTTGCGAAAATTGGCCTTGTCGCCAGTTTGGTGAAGTCACAAGCAAACTACCAATGCACACACTCCCCTAGCTGACTAGGGTGTCTGAAATGCTGCCTTAGCATGGTAGGCTTTTTAAACAAACCTTTGATTTGGGGGAGGGGGAGGTGGGAGTATGAAAGAACATTTTTTATTCAAAGAACATGGAGGCATCTTCATGTTCAGGTACAGGTATTTCTTGTTCTTAGCGAGTTTGGTCCAAGATTATGTAGCATCCCATTTAGGTTGGGAGTGGCATCGCTCTTGTTGTTTGATACCACAGAAACTAGGAGTTTATATCATTACATGTATCTCTAGTCATGTCCTAGTTGAAGTTACGAACATGAAATCTATCCTCGCATTATCACTGCATTGTCAAATTGGGTATTAATGACTTGTAATATGGGAAAGAGGAACTGAACACCAGAAGTGCAAAAAATCGTTAGTGTCTTGATCACTTGTAGGAAGTATATATAGATCAGATAGATTTAATATGATTGTATTTATTTATATTCTCTATCTGTCAGGTGAAGTATGCCGATATCTTCAGCACTGCCTACACTAAGATCAAGCAGGCTGTGTGTTCCAGCACGACTCCCTCAGCATGCACTGAACCCTATGACCCTAAGTTTATGGCAGAATATTTTCAGAACCCAAGGTCAGCATGTTCTCATTTTCTTGCCACTGAGGAATCTACCTGCGAACTTTGTTTATTGTGTTCACTTGGTTTAAAGCACTGATTGAGCACAATTGAGTGCTGCATCTCAAAACACCAATAAGGGTCACGTTCCTGGATGTGGTGAATATTTCGGAATATAACTGCAACACAAGTGTACATTACAACTTTGTCTCTAACAGCCTTGGAAATTTATTTTCCTGGATAACCTTGTCTTTTTCAGAGGTGGCTACACTTCTTTTCCATTCACTGGCATTTAGCTCTCTTTCCAGAATTTTCACAATGTGCAGTTCTGTTGTTAGGGCCTGCGTTGGGGTGTGAGTCTACCTTTATGCCCAAAACAAAAAAGTGTATGGCATTTTTAACATCTTTCGGTTTTATTTCAAACATTTACTTGTTATCATTTTCGACATTTTTGTTGTGATGATATTTTTTAGAATAAGCACCACTGCATGTGAGTTGCAAAGTAACCACTTTTTTTCCGTGGATTTCAATGTAGTTAAAAGAGTACCTTTCTCTCCAGGACTAAACGGCTGGATGGCATCTGGGAGTATTTACTTATTCATGAGAAACCATCGGATGTGTACAGCTTTGTGTGCAATGCAATGATGAATGTGTGCAACTGTCAGAACAGTGAAAGGTATCAACTGATGGGGATCATTGTGTTTGTGTGGAGAATGTGATGGCATGGGAGGCCATTTCTGAGTTCACATCATCCTCTTTTTCAAAGGGAGTCTAAGTGCAAAAGTTTTGTGATGGCAATTAGTTTTACTTTTGACATGAATAAACGCTCATTTTCAAAAGAAAGACTTCACGCTTGGACTCGCTTTGTCAAAGAGGCTGGCCTGAACTCGGAAATGGCCTACTGAAGTACAAAGCAGTTGCCAAAAATTATGCCTTGTGTTCTTAAATTGTTGCGTGTACAATTTTTCATCATCATCATCATCATTGTCATCATTATTGTCAATCAATAAATTCTGCACTTGTGTTTGCAATTTCTACAAAGTATGTAAACTATAAAAATGATCATTGTAATGTGCGTGGAACTCACACTTAATATTTTCATTAATTTTATGCACAAGTGAAAGAAATCAAGATGTGTATGCCATTTATAGTTATTTGCATAGATCCCAAGCATAAAGAGCTTAGACTGAAATGCCCTACTGTAAGTGGAGGATTCCACATTAATGTAGGCTATAAACGAAATATATCCATATCCTCTCATTGAGGGCCACTGGGTCGTCATCCCTTACCGACTGGTCAACTTATAACGTACATGTAAGGTATATTATGTGTACGTGATTGATCAGTGTATTTTATAAGTACAATGCTTTATTGTAATCCTTAGGTTGTATGACATTGGTGTCTTGTGTGCGGAAGTTACCGCCCACCATGGCAGACTCAGTTCTGAGTGGCTTGGTGTCCTTAGAGCTTTGTGTTGCTCCTCTAACAGTTCGTCAGGATTTGTCGACTTGCTTTTAGAAGTAGATGTAAGTAAAGTACCATATTAATTTAAAAAAATAAAACGAAAAAAAAAGTTTTAGGTTTAAAACAGGTGGTGTTTTTTAGCACAAATTTTTCTTGTTAACAGGTGGGTGATTTATCAATCCATGAGTTAGTAGCTACATTCACAGCTTTACTCATTGCACGGAGTTGTTTCTCCTTGGAAGACGTCATCTACCATGTAGCTCTGCCATCTCTTTTGGCTGCACTACCCTCTGGTGAGTAACAATACACTGTGTAACAGATATGTACTAATTTCAATTATCACTGCTGTAGCACTGGTAAGGAGAATATTCTTCTGTCTATATGATCATGTGCCCAATTCTCATGACATGTGTGTTTGACCTAGTGTGGAGCACATGAAAAGAAATTCTATGTTGATAACTATTGGGATATGCCAACTGTTACTGCTGATATTGATATAGGGGTGCAGTGGTGAGAATGCTTACCTTCTGCTCATGTATCCCTGGTTTGATTCCTGGTATAATATGGTGGGTTTAGTTTGTTGGTTCAGTACTCTGCTCCAAGAGGTTTTTTCCTCTGGGTTTTTGGGTTTTCCCCTTTTATTAAAACTCTGGAGCTCGGACTTTTTCTGAGTTTCCGGTTGATGCAATAATATCTATCATGTTGTATTTCTCACATTACCTGCTTGGGCAGTTTGGTGGTTGCATCTCTGATATATGCCTTAATGTGACTGTGTGATGCAGTTAGCAAGGTGTTATCGCCGATATGCCTTAATGTGACTGCGTGATGCAGTTATGAGTCATGTGGTTGTTTGGGATTTGATTATGTGACTGCGTGATGCAGTTCTAGTCAATACCCACATTTCACCCTTGCTCATTACAGAGTCTCCAGTAGCTCAGTGATTAGAGCATCCGACTAGAACACGGATGGTCACAGATTCAAATCCCATCTGGAGCTCGGATTTTTTCAGAGTTTCCAGTTGATGCAATAATAAGATCTATCATGTTGTATTAAAACTCAACATTGGAATTGAGTTGAGTTGATTTCTTATGTCCCTGTAAAGTGCATTTGATCATACTCACAATTAAATTTGGTCTTAGTAATGTTAATTATTAATATTATCATCATTATCATTTGCTGTTGTTGTTAGCTGTTTTTGTTATTTTACTGTGTTATTAGGTGCTGAGAATCAAGATGCCGAACCTGGTGCCAGACTGACCTGTCACTTGTTACTACGGCTCCTTGATGAGTCTACAGACCTCATGTCACATGACCACTCCTCTGCACTGAAATTCCCATTCCGAATGTCTCCAGACCATCACCTGTTATCTGCTGCACATGAGAGCATTCGCTTTGGACCATTGCTTGCTGTTTTTAAGGCAATGCTCAAGTTGTCTGAAGCAGGTATTATTTGTACCCAGGGTTCTCATTAACTTTTCAGGAAGGGGGGGGTAAGAGAAGGATTTCCTTTTTGTAGGGGGGAGGGGAGAATGCATTTATGATGATGTGTAATTTGTGAAGAGAGTTCATTGAAATTTGTGTGTAAAAAAGTTCAAAGTTTGTGCTGTTCATTGTCGTCGTTTTTGGTTTAGTAATTCATAGTCTCTTTTGCCGGCGTTGTTCTGGTCTCCATGCAAGGCCTCTTGGGGCAGAGCATTGCTCTTTCCACAGGAAACAGAATTGTGGTCTCAAATTAGATTGTTGGTGTGTTAATCTAAAAGTGTTTAAAAGTGTGTTCCATTTGTTTCCAGGGAGGACAGGTGATGGTGGTTCTGCCAGTGCTGGTGACTCCACTCGGGATGATGCATTCCGCAGTCTGTTCTCAAACCGGCTAGATGACTTCATGGACAGCACCTCCAGCACTGGTGACATATTTCCTCCTCCTCTAGCCTCCAGTAGATCAGGTAGCTGCACAAATATGTTCTTTCAGTCTCTCTTGTTCCTCTCCAAACCCCCAATCCTTGAACCCACTTGGCCTTCTTTATTCTCTTTCCCTTTCCCTCCCCCCTTTTCCCTTTTTTCCCCCCCCCCCCCGCCAACCCTTCTCCCTTTCCTTTTCCATCCCTCTCCGCTCCTCCTCTGTTACTCTTTCCCCACTCTCCTTACCCTTCCTGTTTTCTTGTCCCTCCCTTCCCATTCCGTCTTGCTATTCCCCCTCTCCGCCCCACTGGCACTTTTCCCAGCCTTTGCATTTGCCCTTCCCTTTCCACCCTCCGTTTTCTTTCCCCCTCTCCTCCCCTCCTCATTTTTATCTAACCCGTTCGATATCTTACTTTCTACAGCTATGGAGACCTCTAACACCAGCACATTTGCTGGGTTTGCATTACAAGTGATCTGTCGGCAAGAGTGGGTGAGGGAAAAGTGTCTTGAGGATCCACAGATGCTCTGCTCGCCTGAACTGCTGCTTGATCCAGCAATATCTGCCAATCAGGTATCAGGGGTTCTGAAGCTTACATTTGAGTCCAGGAGCAACCCGAAAAGGGAAGTGGTTTCATCAGTTGTAACTGCGTTTTGCAGTAAAGTAAAAGTAAAATAAAAGAACCTATATTTATGGGGCATATTCACGTGACGTCACAGCCGTCAGAAACGGCGGCCATGTTGGTCTTTTCAAGCCTATCTTTTACAAGACTTTCGACTTCATCTTTGAGGGTACCTGATAAATCTCCCTTCAGCCTAGATATGAGCGACAACTGACAAGAGACTGAGCTGGGAGGGCACCCCTCTCCCCCAAGTCCGCGTTCGTTTTTTTTTTTTTTCCTCGCGCTTGCTTTCTTTGTCAGTCGTTGCGACTAACTGAGAGCGTGGAACAGGCTAATCTCCCTTTTCTTTCCGGCAAGTTCTGTTGTGCTATCAAAAGAATGGACTGTCTCTTTTATTAGTTCTGTACCCGACGTGCGACTTTCTGCTTTGCTCTACAGTTTTTATTACATGTAATAAATGTCTCCACTTTTAGGCTCGAAAGTTGCTTCATTTGATTTGCTATCCCGCTGGTGTCCCCTCATCCATTGGGGGCCTCGTTGCCAACAGCAATGATATGGAAACAGTACACGAAGCTGCAAGCAGGATATTACAGGTCTGTGGTGCGAATTTTGTATGGGGACTTGAAAGGTAGTCATGTCGTGGAGTTTATTTAATCCAACAGTGTTGAATGTGTTCGAAGATCAGAACCATGTGGATCCATGTCGTAATTGCTTTAGCCAATCACAAATGAGACAACTGGTTCTAATCTTGTTTCTGATTGGTTCAGAAAGAGGTGGCGAAATTACCAATGACATTCATCTTTCAACCTAAGTAAACGTCCAAGTTTTGCCATGTTTTTATTATACAGAATCTGGATCAGTGGTCTTTACGAAAATCGTGGCTGGAATTACAGCTTATGATCAAGCAGGCTTCCAAAGAGGTACCAGAGTACTTGCTATATGTTCCTATTGATTCTCGAATAGAAGGTATACGATGTCATTCCAATCACCGATAATGAACACGGAATCTCTTTCAGGAAACCGGACCGCTTCTCGATGCCGTCGCCACTAGCGCCATGAGTGTTTTTGTACAGCGGCATGACACCACGCCCTTAGCAACAGCACATAGCAATCAGAAGTCCGTTGTGATAAAGGGTCCGGAGTGGCTTGTTGCCCCATTGATCTCCAAATTGTCCAACTCAGTACAAGGCCGACTCCTGAAAGCTGCTGGTGAGGTACTGGACACTAAACAATGGTGGAAAGAGCATTCGGCAAAATCATCTGTGTAAGGAACATGTTGCTTGATTAAAACAAGAAGTTTTCTTAAACTCCTGTGGAAGAAACATCATTAGTTGTTGAGTCGCAGAAAATAATTGATACTAAATGTGAAATTGTAAATGGTTTGAACCCAGGAGTCGTATCATAACTTGAAAGTAAAATCGTCCGGGTGATTGTAGTCCTGAGAAGGACTGTTCTTGATGACATCGACTGACGTTTCGACAACCTGAGCGGAAGACATCTTCAAAGTCATGAACTGAAGATGACTTCAGCTCAACGGCTGTGTTTATTTGTTTCGTGTTTTCGTTAGTTTCTCCAAGTGACTGGATCGTTCGGGTATCAAATGGAAAACGCTCTCAAAAAACTGCAAAGTCCTTGCTGATTAACGATGATTTACCTTTGTGTCCCCAGCCCCACCTTGGTTCATACACAACCGTTCCTATCGCTAGTGTTAGCTTGCCTTAAGGGACAAGAAGATCAGAGAGAGGGACTGTTATCTTCAATACACCGTCAACTGACTCAACTACTCGCCGCTCCGGCAGAGGTTTGTAGTTTTTTTTTTCATGAAAATTGAAAAGTAATTTGTTTACCACGGAGGACTTAATTTTTCGTCTGTTTGTCAGAATCCTGACATCTCTACCTCCTGTTATTAATATATGTGTCCCTCCCTTCCTCCCTCGCTCCCTTCCTCCCTCGCTCCCTCGCTCCCTCGCTCCCTCGCTCCCCCGCTCCCTCCCTCACTCGCTCGCCCCCTCCCTCCCTCGCTCCCTCCCTCCCTCGCTCCCTCCCTCCCTCGCTCCCTCCCTCCCTCGCTCCCTCCCTCCCTCGCTCCCTCCCTCCCTCGCTCCCTCCCTTATTTCCTTTGTTTGTAGCAAATAACATTTCGGTCAGCAATCATCCTCCAAACGCAGCATTACGCGATTTCCGTTTTTGTAAAGCGTAGCTATTACTCTCTTTTTACAGGAGAGGTGTCCTATCGATTCAAAGAGTAAAGAGGTTCTCCAGGAGGCTTTGCATTTGAGAATCAGTCTGGTTAGTTGTCGTATTCTTATCGATAGCGTTTTGCACACAGACAAGCAAAAACTAGTTTCGGAGTCGTCATGATGCCATCAGGGACCTTTCGATTGCAGTACGAGAACGCGCGAGTTTTCCGCTCTGAGCACGCGCACTTGGCAATATTTCGACCTCGAAACCTAGTGCGCGTGCTCAGTACAAAAAACTCCTACGAATACGTAGTCGTACTCGTAGTCCTATCTAAAGGTCGCTAATGTCAAGGTAACTGCCGTAAATGGAGTGGGAGAGTGTTGGGGATCCTGTGATGGACTGACATCCGATCCAGAGATGATGTGGGGAGATGGATGTTTTGATGGTTATCCGGTGATGAGCAAATATTCCAGCTGGGGTGGGGAGAGAAAGTGTAATGGTCCTTGTGACGTAATTCTGAGAGTGATGTGATGGACTACCATCCAAGCCAGGGGAACAAGCAATAGTCACTTTATACTTAGTATCTAGAGCCTTTCTATCTCTTTCTGGGAGGCTTTAATACTTGTATTTCTCTTTGTTTCAGCTTGGCGCCATGTTTGACACAATTCAACGCAGCAGCCAGTTGTCAAGTGACTGGGCAACTCTTCTTTTCCAACTCGTGAGCTCTGGAACGATCACGGCGGACTCCCTTCCCACAAAGAAGTAAGCCGGGACTTTTAAATAAAAGCCTTAGAAATGACAAGAAAAAACAGCAACGACGAAGAAATTCTAAGCAAAGCGACAAACGTGCCTGATTTGGTTTGGTTGATTGATAGGCAACACAATTGCCTCAAGAGTAAAAATCGACTGTCATCCATAATTATTATTTAATTTTTTTATGATGTGGACATAAGTATACTGTGCACAGTCCACATCTGATGCGTTAATCTTTTGTCTCCTGAGAGGTCCCACACTGAAGACTAAAACCGTAAAGTCTCTGTTAGGAGGGTTAATGTTTGTCCCGCAAGCCCTTATATGTTCTGGTGAAGCTCAGCAGAGAATTGAATCGTTTGCGGAGGGTAACGGGTTCCACTACCATTGAGCATTCGTGGCTAACAAAACGGGCGAGAAACAACACAACACCAATAGTGTTGGCAATGCTGGTGGTAGTGGTTGTGGTGGTGATGATGTGGATAGCGACGACGATTACGACGGTGATTACGACGACGGAGATTACGACGACGGAGACCGGACGACCATGACGATGATGATGACGATGACGATAGTGATTTATTTCCCAACAGTGACACTTAAGGATGAATTAAAGGAATGATCCTCGCACTTCATGGACAATTTAAGCAATTGTCTCATATATGCACTTGAAAAATTCAAGTGATTTCAACGGGATTCGAACCCACGACCTCTGCGATGCCGGTGCAGTGCTCTTACCAACTGAGCTATGAAGCCACACAGTTGAGAGATGACATACACGAATTTGCGTTATTTATCAGCGTTTACCAGTATCTTTGAATCATTTCTAGACTTCGTACCACTTTCCATCGGTCAACCAAGGAACCATTTCGCTCTTATTTTTACAGAGAGTTGTTGACAAACGTTCTGGACATGGTGTCCGTGCTGATAAGCGTTGTGTCCAACACGGAGGCAACTCACGGTCAGTCCGCTGATGAAAGCCGCAAAGCGGCCTTTGCTCTCTTCAAGAAACTCAAGGTTTGTCTTAGAAGTGTTTTCAATTGAGTGTCGAAAGTAATGACGCAATTGCCTCGGTTTTGGTTTGCTCTATGATTGGATAAAAAAAAAACTGGCGCAAATTTTTCAACCAATCAGATGCAAAACTAAAACTAATTGCGACTTCGTCACTTTCGTTTTCCCGCGCTTGGCGCCGGTTGCTTTGACTTGCTTTGCATTCTGATTGGCTAGGAAAACCAAGTCGTGAATTACTTCGATTTGTTGTTGACTGACAGGTGCATTTCCTTTAGAACGTATTATTACTTTAGTTTTGGTTTTCCGACATTCCATGGAAAACCACCCTAAAAATGGCGAGATATGTCCAAAAATGCAAGTAATGGGCCATTTGCATGATGGCGTCATTTTACTACAAAGACCAGAATGCTTTGTAAAGATGCTTTGTTATGCAGATTTTTTTACTCTTCAGGGAAAGACGAGACAATTGGTAAAATTTGCCTGACAATAAAAGCTACTCAATGCATTCTGGTCTTGGTAGGAAAATGACGTCATCATGCAAATGGCCTATTAGATCCACGCAAATTTTGATAAGCGTCATGAAGTGTCCCCTTGCTCTTCTTCTCAACTTCAACATCACTTGTGTGCAGCCAGAAATACAGGCAATAAACGTCATAAAGTGTCCCACAAACTGTGCTTTACAACTAAACATAAACAGTTGCATTTACCCAAACCAAGAGATAACCCTAACGCAAACCCTAACATTATTGTTAGAAATAGGCACTAGACCCTTAGACTTAACGGGACACTTCGTGATGGATACCAAAATTGAGCGTGCATCTAATTACTTGCATTTCTGCGTCCAGGCAGATTGTAGGTCAGTTGATAGAGTAGTATGCATCGCAATCTCACGGTCATGGGTTCGAGTCTCGTTCAAGCCTGGATTTTTCAGGCTTCGTGGCTTTTAAAAGTTGCTTACTTTACTGCGATAATCTCGGTAACCTGAAAAACAATCCATATCCGCAGGTTAAAGATATGACACTTCATATTATTCTCTAGCACTCTAAGCATTGCTGATCTCGAACTTGGGATATGCTCCCTGAATACAAAACAATTTGATTTTCTCAGACGGGAAAACCCCCAATTTTTTTAAATGAATCTTTTTCTAAGAAAAAAGGGAAACCTACTTTTTTTTTTGGGGGGGGGGGATGTTTTCAGATGTTAATCCTTGTCGGCCCCGTGCATTTGAGGTTAAAAGGTCTTTGTTATTTGTGGGATGATAACATGCTCTAACGGATTAAGGGGAGCAGAGAGGGGTCCTATGATCCAAGTATCTTTCAGCTTTAAAAACACGACGGCAAAACAGCAAACATAGCACTCTCAACGCGAACGGAATCACAAAAAGGTGTCAGGTAGAACTGGGTACCCTGTGGACGGTCGACGAAGCATTTTTTTATTAAGAGGTTTACAATTGGTATACTTAAATGGTGTCCGAAATTAGCTCTCGGTGCAATGTTAGCTTTCAGTTGTCCTTTATAATTGACATTGCCTCAACTATATTTTTGTTATTTTCAGCGCGAATTTGCGGGTAAAAACCCTGGCGACATCATGCAGCAGTGCAAGCAACTACTTCCCCTCCCCTCCCTCTCACATAGCGTTTTCACCGTCTCCCCTGTTAGTGAGACACCAGGCACCTCTGGACTGGCAGCAGACAAGCTCCCTTCAGGGGGAGGGACAAGTTGTCAGGTAATGCTTATATTGCGATTGCGCGATATGAGCAACTCAATCAGCGCCATCGGTACAACACTGCAGCATTTCGATCGCAGAGCTCGCGTGCTCCACCCCGGTACAAGCCTTACCATGCATGTTTCAGCTGCATTTCTTGTGTCGATGTGGCTTAAACAGAGTTCGCACGCTCCTTGAAATCCTTGAATTTCAAAACTAAAAATTCGAGGCCTTGAAAGTCCTTGAAACTTGCATTTGGTGCTAGAAAGTCCTTAAAATTTGTTGCCCACGGCATCCAACCCAGATTGTCCAGTGGCTAATGCGACGAAAATGTTTCTCGCAAAGAAGTAACGACACAAAATAGTGAAAAAGACTGGTAAAAACCTCAGTCTATTCCATTGGTTTGATTTTGCAACAACAAGCAAGCTTTATTACCAAAATAAAAAAGTTAAACTTTACAATATATTATCACAAAGAAAAAGGTAGTGTTTACTCGGATAACTAAAAAGCTAATCGAGCTGAGTAAAACTAAGTAATGTTTAAATAGAGGAGGTAGGTTGGCAGTAAAGCGGTTTGTTCTCACTTTGTCTCGTTGCACTGTATTGAGTGCTTGAAAAATGAAAGTGGTATCCTTTAAAGTCCTTGAAAACTGAAGTCCTTAAATTTTTTGCCCCTAACTAACCCTGTCTAAAGTTCTGTCACTTGAGAGATTTAGATCATTTTCGATCCTGGAAATCTCAGGGAAATTTCTGCGACTCCGCGGTCGTTTCCCCAGCCATACTATTTTCGTTTTCAGTTCTACTCCTCCTGATGCGCGCTTTCTCTGTTCTCACTCTGTCTCGTTAACAGGGTCTTCAAATAACTGGGAAACAGAGAATCAGTGCCTGGGATCTCATGGAGGGATCCAAGAACCCTTCACCCTTGTCTTGGGCTTGGTTCGGTGCGGTGCGGATCGAGCGCAAACCCCTCAGATATGAACAAGATTTTCGGCGACTCCTGCATCATACGCACCCAAGGCGGCGTCCGCTCAGCTACTTCCTTAATCCCGCCCCTGACAAAGAGGACGAACAGGAGGATGAAGATGAGAGGACGGAGTCAGACGTTGTCACATTGGATAGGTCCAGCCAACCGTCAACACCGCAAACTCCAGTTGATAGTAAAGGTATAAGTTTATTATTATCGTTATTGTTTATTATTATTTATTATTATTTATTATTTTATTATTTTTTGGCTTTGTGTTTCGTTATTCTACATTCATGAACTCTACTAAACTTTGGCTGGTACAATACATTGGCCACGATAAAACAAACTGATAACGTAGTTTCGACTAATCAGTTTTGTCAAGTGAATATTAAGGGGAAGAGAGTGCATCCCCATACATGCCCTTTTCCTTAGGTCATATGTCTCAAGTTATTTTCGACTCCCGCGCTGTACAGATCCCAAGGGGATTAGGCAACAGCCAATCATATGGTGGGAATGTGTTCTCTGAGCGTGGGCTATCCACGCGGAAAAAATGAAAAAAGTTCTTGAGACATATTACCTGTGGAAAAGGGCATTTATGGGGGATGCCCTCTCTTCTCCCTGTATTTTCTCTTGATTTTGTTTATGTTATTGTTGAGGGAGGCTTTCTTTGTACTTCGTTACGTACCTCCCACTTCGTAATTTAAGAGAAGTTTTGTAATGAAATCTGGAAGATTTATTTGTTTTGCATTTTGCGAGTGTAGGTGTAATCCTTCTTGAAGAACAGAGAGGAAGTCAGTGACTGACAAAAACCATTCAAAATGTGAAGCAGAAAGCGGAAGAATACTCCTCGAGGCGACAAGCGTGTCAGATTTGGTTTGGTTGATTTAAAGGGGCAGTGCCACTCTGTTTGAGCCGTGCTCTAAACGGCCAGAAAACGGCTGCGCATCAACGGAAACCAAAAACTAATGCTAAAGTTTCCTTAACAAGAACCATATTAGTGCACTGAAACCATTTTTTCTCATCTGCATCTAAGGACGGCGAGGATGGAAATGGATTGAAACTTGAAAAAGTTGGCTAACGTTTTCAAATTTGGACACCCTGTTGTCCAAAAATCGCTAAAAATTTCATGTGGATAGTTTTTTGTCAGGAATGTTGTTACTTGTCAGCTTAAGGACCAAGTTTCAATTTTCAGTGGGCTAAGACTTAAATACAGCAAAACTACCGTCACACTGCCCCTTTAAGAACCAATACAGCTCGTCATTTTTGTTAAAACACTTGATGGAAAAACGTCAAGGTCAACATCCGGATCAACTTGTTGGCTGTCATTATTCACTAAATGTTACGTTGCGAAGATCACTATGCCGGGCAGTCCGTCCTCTGATGCAGCGAAGGCCGTTGTGCAGTGTTACCCCAAGACATGATCTCGCAGTTCAGTCATTTCAGTGAAAACTTACCCCAGGCCTACCCCTTGACCCGTTCA
>BLFK01000292.1:2166874-2181874 GCA_014634185.1 Astreopora myriophthalma
CAACACCAACAACCATGACCCTTCCTTCGTCTCTTGCTGGTATGGTCACTCAACAGCAGCCATTCAACACAGCTGGTTATCAAGGTAAACCCAGGTCATTACTCGTTAACTGACATCTTGATGTTTTGACACCTTTGGTCATCGATTAATGATAGGCTTCGCGCCATTCCCAAGAGGTGATTTAAGCGATGTGGGACTTCTAGCCTGCTTAGTAGTCGTTTCCTGTCTAAGTGTGCGGTAGGCGTGTCAAGCGGAAGTCTTCTACAAATTGTCGTGACGCAATGTTGTCAAGCAACGTTGTCACGCAGTGATTTAGAGACAAACTTAAGAAGGTCGGCATTAGATAGCATCGGGTGAGGTAGATAACATTCAACGTTAGATAACATCTGCGCCCGCGAGAATGAGAACCCGTACTAAAACAACTGATTTTACTCCAACCGCTGGTCACTCATCTGGTTTCATCCGATGTTATCTAATGCTACCCCCCTACCCTAAGAACGGCCGGGTGAGGGGTGGGGGTGGTAATGAAGGAGTAGAAACGTCTGAAACTGAGCCTGGGAGTTTTCGGAAACGACTTCGAGTAGGGCTGCGGGGAGGAAAGATTAGATGTGATTTGTTTTGGCTTCTACTATTTTGGTCTCATTGAGGCTTTGCAGGAGACAGAAAAACTATTCTTTTTTGGGGATATCATTTTTCAATTGACACCGACACAGAATTTATAGATGACACTATTACTGGGCCTAGTTGATAAAAATGTAGCAAATTTCTTTCTACAGGTGAAGCTTCTTTATCACCATCGTCTGCGGGGCTCAGCGAGAGAACTTCTTTCGTTTTTTTTTCCGTTTCTTTCTGGGCCCCGACACTTTCTGTCTCATGATTGAACCAGAATAGACGCATTTTTGTTACCAATCTTCCATTGCCAGCTTTTATATACGGTCGGCCTTTTGTCTAATCGTGGACAATCTTTTTCAGTGGGGTCAGCTTCAGGCATCACGTTTCTCTATTCCTCCTTTCCTTATCGCATCATCATAAATGAATGTCGAAAGAAATTACGCGATTGCGATTGCTACGCTTTGTGATTGGCTTAAAAATCTCGCGCCAGTTTATTAACCAATGAGAAGGAAAACCAAAACCAATTGCGACTTGCACGCGCGATTTTTCCCGCGCTTTGCGCAAGTTACGTGGAATTGCTATGAATTTTCATTGGCTCACAGCGCTGTTTGCACCTGCTGTGATTGGTCGGAGTAATTACTTTGGTATTGGTTTTACGACACTCAATTGAAAACCGCTTTAGAGCGGTTTTCAATCGACTTGCTTTTAATTGGTTGAAAAACTGGCGCGAGATTTTTAAGCCAATCACAAAGCGTAGCATTCGCAATCGCGTAATTACTTTCGACAGTCATTTGAAAACTGCTCTAAAGAGAGCAATTGGTGAGTGGGGAAATCGATTGAATGGGTTTTGAGGCTCAAAGCATTTTTTTCCTTATGCCTTCAAGTTACAAGGGCTATACAAGCTCAGCAGCAGCAACAACAACAGCAACAACAACAACAACAACAAGCCCAACAACAACAACAGCAACAACAGCAGCAGCAACAGCAGTTTTCTTTAGGTGGTCAGCGGACTATCCAACCACAACCGCAGCCCACATTACAGCATGCGCAGATGAACCCAGTGTCGCAAATGCAGTACAAACAAGGAAACATCAGTAGACAGCAACAACAACAGAGGCTGTTGGCTGCTCTTCAGCAACAACAGCAAGGTCGCCAGCCTACTGCTGCGGAACTCGTCAGGCAACTTCAAAGGCAATTTTCAGGTAAACGTTAACGTTCATACGGCAAATTTCAGTTAAGAACTTGTGACAGAGAGCAGATCCTTATCTCTATCGGCCAAGAGGCAAAATCGTCTAAGAGCTAATAAACGAGAGAACAGGGGAAAAAAACCTCCCTTTAGCTTGCGACTAAACTCCCTCAGGGTCAGTTGCGAGGGGTTGGGGGGGAGATAGGGGCATTGGGACTGAGGAAGCTAAGTTCTTCCCCACCCCCCACTACCACCCTCTCACCCTTGTGATGCTTTCACCAACTGAACTGACTAGACGGTGGGTGCAGGTCAGCGTTGGTTTCACTATTCAAAAGCACGAACAGGCAAAACAGTAGGCCTTATTCGTGTTCTCACGGTCGAGGTTGAACGAATATGCAATAGAGGTTCATGAGAGGAAAATCATTGATATCTGTAGAGATCCCCCCTCCCCCGCAAAATAATTTACTCTCCATTCCATGCTCGTTTCAGTCCATACGATTGGGGTCTTTCAAATAGTGGCAATTTTGTGATCTTCAAAGGTCAGCGTGATGTGCAATCCAGCCCATCCATTTGTCCTTTAACTTGTCATTATAATGTTGGTAACATATTTGAGCATGATAACCATTTCAGTTATAAAAAGTGCTATCGATATGGGTATAATTGCAGTAAGGCAATTTACGTCAAGCTTAAGCTTTTTGAAACCAGTGTCTAACCGTAATACTGTAGCTCAGATAGACACTCGGGTTGTCGTTAACGCTGCTTCTTGCTGAACTGGTGGGTTATCGATACTGATGTTCCTTTTGATTTGTCACGGCATTGCTATCAATAGCAATCGGATCGGAACAAAGCCTCTCTTTTGATGTTTTCTAGCCGGATCTGCTTCAGAATTTCAAGACTGCTCTTACAAATACTATTGTTTTCTTCATGTCCTGAAGTCATGTGTTGCTTAATCACGTAATGCGTCGTTTGCTCACCGCGAAAAACCTAACGTAGACTTAAGCCGATGGGTGTCCCAAAGTGGCGGCAGATGTGAACGTTTTCACCATTTAATAAGACCTCGTGTTTCATTCAGATCGCATATTCTTTTTCGCATGCGTGCCTTGGGTGATGCGTCGATGCAGGTGACAAAATATAAAAGCCCTTATCAAAATCACTTGGTGCGCAAATCCTCTTTAGTTGATTGCGAAGGTCACGCATTTGACACTCGTTGCAAATTTGGAAATATCAGAGACCTTAACATACCCCGAAATTCGTGTACGGGTACGAGTAGCGCCTCAGTTTAACATGATAACTTAACGCTTTCTCGATGTCGTTACTCGTGTTTCATCTACGGATGAACGGCTGTCTACTCGGGGAAAACGGCTAGGTCTACCGGGTAAAATAAATGAGGTCATCGCAAAATGAAAGGAGAGAGAGAGAGAGAGAGAGCTGCGCGCTAGCCGTTACACGTACACCGATTGCGGGCTATGTGAAGGTCTCTATTGTCAAGTCTGACGCTTAATTTAAATCCAATTTATTTCCCCTCTTCAGGCGGACAAGAACTGTCGGCTCTCCCGCAGCAGTTCACGCAGAATCCGGACATTAATCTCCAGAGACAGCTATCAGCGCCACCAGAAATTGGGCTTTCGAGACAAGTACCCGCTGCCCAGGATATCACTCAGTTTACCCGGCAGCTTTCGACCCCAGCCCCACAAGATATCACACAGCAGGCCCAGCAACAGCAGTACACAGGAAACCCACAGTACCAGGGTCCGCAATTCTGATGAGCACACGTGAACAGTGTTTTCGTGAGATGAGGAGAGCCCGTAGCTACGAGAAAGGATTAGAGAAAGCTGCATTTGCGATCAACGGTATTAATAAATTAAACTGGCTGGCTATTTCTTTTGAATCAGGGGCGTAATCTTTTGGCTTTTCTTCAAACACCTAACCATTGAATCTTTGAAGATATTTGATCTTATCGTTGTTATCGATATTGTTACTTTCCATCTTTGTTTCCTTGTTTTCTTTTCAACGGCAGCTATTATAATTCTTTTACCATTTTGAAATAGCATCTGCAAACTGCTGCGGAATTACAGACACTTCTAGAATTATCAAAAACAGTGTTCCCTGTTTGTTCTTTGAGCAATAAATAGGTATCAAATACAAACAAATACAAATAATACTTACAATACACTAGAGTATTATTTGTATGTATTGTAAGGGTAAATAGATATTGCCAATAAATTTTAAAAAAAGGAAAAAAAATACAAACAAATTATTGGCTTGACTGTGTCATTTTGATGTCAGTTTGTTGTGAGGCTGGCAAGCCGTTAGGCCTCTACCCAAGTTCGAGAGGAGACCCTGTAGTTCTCCAGCCACGGCCATTGATTGAAGAACGAAACAATAGCTGATACAACACAGACAGTGCTCCTTGCCCAACTCTAGCCCTGATAACAAAAGAAGCTACAGGATATAAGGTCAAATGAAAATACAAGTCTGGAAGAGCTGCGGGATTACTTAGATTCGACTGCAACAGGGTTCGTGGAACTGAAGAGATTGTGCCCAGGCAGGAGCACGCTGAATCCTCTGGTGTCAGAGTGCGGCATTTTGATCAATAAACCAAGGAGATGGAAAGTTATTATAAGTATTAATCCAGCCTATCATGGGGAAAATGCCTGCCAGTCACAGTGGAATACGTATTGATCAGTATGGGTCTCTTTCCCTTCAGCGTGTCCTGTTTCAAGCTCAGTCATCCAAGTAAAGCGGGATTAAACTTAAAGTTTGGTTCTCACTGACTAAATAATTTTGCAAATCAAAACCGTGACATTGTGGAAATAGGGAAAACTTATGAACAAATAAAGCAGGGAGGAAAACGCGTTCATTAGATTTCATAGAACTATCATGTTGGCAGTAAACTCGAGACGATTATCTGCCGAGATGAGCGATAACAGGTTCTCCTCAATAATATTAAAATAGAAAACGATACGATAAAGTAGGAGAGCGAGTCGAAGAGAGCAGTTTTCAGATGTATGCTTTGGCTTTCATTTGATTCCCGCGATTTTGAGCAGGTGACGTTGGAAAGAGCGGGAAAGTCATCCATCGGTCATCATTCATATGTCAAAATTAAACCAATCAAATCCAAAAACTGGTGTCCAGCCAATTAGATAGCAGATGTACATTGCAATGGTTTCCGCCCGCAGGTTGAATGCTCGCGAAGCGCAATTTGTTTCCCTGTATGTAAACTGTTAAATTTTCCCGAGATGTTTTGTCTCGACATCTCTATCAAAAGTTGAGGTTTTAAGGACAGTTAAAGTATCTCTTTTTTCGAAAACGTTAATTTTGAGACGCGAAAGACATGGCTGTCCTTGATGTTCATGCAGAAAAAGCTGGTATCGGCGTATAATTTTGTATTTCATCTGCAACTTGACGAAGGAAAATTCAAACAGTTACGCTCAACATGGTCGTCATCAAGCCGTATTGCGTCTTATTTATCGAGGTAAGTTAGGCTGAAGTTTTAATTATCGGTAGGCTAACTATTTTCATGAGTCGGAGTAACTGGAACAAACAACATTTTAGTGTGAAGTATTTTCACTCAACGGTGCTTAAGTTTGTAGTTTGTCAAGTCGCTTGAGCTTATTCAACAAGCCGCAGTTGATCTTTCGTTAAACTCAAGAACCGCTCAACCTAGTCTGGTTTTAAAGGTAGAGGAGAATGTAATGGACTGAACAGTTGGTAGACTCTGTATTTAGGAAACTGTCATTCAAAACGACAGACCTTATCACGGTTTAAGCCGCAATCTTGACTAAAGAATTAACCGTGTCTCTGTGGAGCGGATCCGAAGTAAAATAATTTTCGTAAAACGTTAGCTCACAAAAATGTATGAATTGCGAACTGAAGGTACAGAGCAAAGGAATATATTGAACTAATTTTAGGGAGTAACTTTTGCTTGAAGTTGCCAGGTAGCGCTTTCAATTTTTCCATATAAGCATAAGTGTCTAATTCTTTTCCACAGTTTTCCCGCGGACTGAAAAAAAGGTGTAGACAAATATCTGAAAAAATTGAAAACGCTACCGGGCAACGTCTAGCGAAGGTTTGTCCCCCAAAATTGGTTAGTATAATCCTTTGCCTTGTACCTTAGAAGAATTGAAATGATTAACGGCGAAATGAGTACAGTAGCACGGACTTGTGTTTTGAAGTAGCCGGAACGGACCGTACAAAAAAAAAATTTAAAAAAAAGGGTGGGACTGGAAAGAGAACGGGGCGAAAAAAAAACAACAACAACAAACAAAACAAAAAACGGCGGACTGGGAGAGGGGAGGGGGCGGCGAATGTCGATGCCCTCCTCTTTGCTAAAGCTCTCAATTGTGAGGGATACCACTTAAAAGTCTAATTTCCAGCCCCTTCCGGCCGTATCGTCGTTCTTATTTTTCCGAGACAGTTCTTAGGATTCAATTTCTGACTCAAAATTAACTCTATTATATTTAAAGCAATACAACAAACACTTAAAAGATCTCTCCAGCTGTTTTCCATTAGTTTGCTCCAAGATATTTTTCTACCACTTAAAATTGTAGTAAGCCGCCTTAAGCAAGGATTAACATCAGTCGGAGAAAGCTGAGAGCAGTCTTTTAAGGGACCGCCCCACGACGAAGTGCTTCGAAACAAATGTTTCATTCTACCACAAGAACTGTTTTAGGGTTCTATTTTAAAACATGATTACTTGATATTTAAGCCACACGATACTGGGACAGTTGCGTGGCATGACTTGTGCTAATTTGTGGTGCTTATAAAAGCATAAAGTGACCAGCTTTCGAAAGTCCGGTCTCGAACAAAAACAAGACTCCGTCAAGAAATTTAATGCCACTGTTGGTAGTTCCAGGCTTCAACCCGAGGTAAAGAGACACCAGTTATCGGTAGAACGTTGAAAATAAGTGCCACAAAGTCAGTCGTTTTTAGTACTGATTGAACTTTGAAGGGAGTGTAATTTAATGTGGTAGCTGGTCAGTACATCAACTCCACTTAACAATTTATAATTTGCACGCTGTCAAGGCAAAAATAGACGATAAAAATCTCCGCTTTGTCTGGGGAGGAAGTCAATTTTGAAATCGGTTCGTGGACTCAAACTCTTGGCAAGGTAATGTTTTCTTGTTGCATTTTGCCTTTTCTATAAGCTCAAACCTCGTTGGGCTGCGCACCTAAATTGGTTTTGAAAAAGAAAAGATTTATCCTTAAGATCTAGTGCTCCAGGTTACAGACAAGGCAAAGAAAGGCCTTTTCAATCGAAACAAATCAGTTCACGGAATAAATAAAATGAGATTTTTGAAGCTAAAAATTTGAAGTTGTTTAGAAAAAACTCTATATCCAGATGCCAGGCATTTACTTCAACTAGGCAACATATCACTAGCTTGTTTTCAAAACATAAAACTAAGTACAAATTTAAGGGACAACTTAAAATTTGAACTTAAACATTCGAAATCAAAAGCACTTCGCAACTCGTTCTCTCACCGTGCAAGCATTATCTGGAATTGCTTGCAAACCCAGTTGAAAGCAATGCCAAGTTACTCGTCATTCAGAGCTAACCTAAGGAAGTTTGCCAAGTTAATAGACCAAATTTCATTTGGTTCCAACTCCACAGCAACAAACAGTAACATCGATGACTTCCTACATTTTTTATGTATTGATGTATTATTTTATATGTACTAATTGTAAATATTATACCTTCTGTTACCTAATTATTGGTCATTTATATTAGTTATAGTACTAGTTATGGAATTTCATTAGGTACTTTGATAATACATGTAGCAGGTCTACATCAGCTATTGCTGCCATATCCTTAACCTGCTTTACCAAATAAAGTATTTATGAACGTATCCGTGAAAGCGTGATGTCCGCCAAGAAGTGCACGGTCCATTGGCTCGGTGACACACTATGACGGGTTTGACAGCTGCCTTACAAGGAGGGCGTAACCACTTCACTCAATTTAATTTTTATTTAGACACGACTCATTGAGAGATATTTGCATTGTTTTGAAAAGCACTTTGTTTATAACGTGGATGACTTCATAGAACAGGACAGTAATCCTAGCAGAATATAACGTCAGTACCAAGCAGGGATTTGATTGTTATCATAGTAATTAATGACCGCCTATAAAAGTAAAACGTTTGCTCCTGGCCGCTTACTTCCTGAGACAATACTAATGTACAACTATAACACATGTTTTGAACTTCCACTCCAGAAATTATATCTTAGAAGCTCTTATTTGAAAAGTCACCCAAACGAAGTTACAATAGCCTCTTAACTTTATCTCACATAAAAAGCCAATCGATAAACATTATAATGCCTTAACCATTATAGGGCTAGTTTACAGGTACATACATACATATTTATTAATCCTTTAAGTGGAAGACACTGTACAGGTCGATTACTTTATTTAGTAATGCCTTTGCAACCGTATTATCGTAGAACAAGCAGTAAGTAATTATATTTCTCCCAAGCAGACAACAGTATTGGAGGCTCTCCAAAACTGATTAGTATTTAACACTTGGCTCCGACACCCCAATATTTTAACATCCCTGCTAGTACTTTGGTTTACGCCTTCTCCTTTTTGATAAATACTGATAACTGTTTTGCCTAGCTCTTCTATTAAAACTCTGTAACAGATTTCTTGCCGGAGCGTGGCAGTGGATGAAATATGTTATAACATAACTTAATGACTGGCGGCGTAAAAAGTGGCCATGGCTAAAATGGTGCACTGATAAGGAAACCCTTTGGAAAAAAGTTCATCGTAGATTCCTTTTTCCTTATCTGGCTTCATCTCAGTTTTTTACGTCTTATAGTCCCTTATTTAAAATTTGCACTGTAATGTACTGTGCTGTTGTCTTAACTACACGCCTGCGTTAAAACTAGATTTAGGAGATGGAGCTGGTGTGCTAAAATGAACTGGTGCCTTTTTTAAATCATTTCCGCGCAAAGTGAGCTGCACACGTGATTAGGTACCAAGATTCGTAGGCATCAACTGCCTTGCATTACACCTTAAATGAAATGTAAATTTTCCATTAACAGTTTAAAACAGTGACCAAAGCAAATGACTTTTTTCAGGCTGCGGTTATGAGGCGAAAACGAGAAAAATGCGTGCTTGCTTGACAGTTGATGTGACTGTCGCACAGATATAGAAGAATGGCTGAAAGGGTGATACGAATCACTTTGAGATAATTACTCGTGGTTAACAACAAAAGCGTGCACTCTTCCTTCGAGTTTTGGTCTAATTCTCAAGTTTACGATTGCGACCACCAGTTTGTAAAACGATCGGTCAAGTTTTAACAGTTATATATGGCATTAAACGGATGATTATATATGACATTATAATAACGGAACATATATTTCTTATGCTTTTCGTCTAGAAATTTAAAGATGAAAAAGCAGGTATGAAAATATGATGTAGTCTAGAATGATCCGTGATTCGCTCGCCCACGTTTTGACTTCATCCATAACTCAAAGAGTACGGTAGCACTGTAAAATTCAATAGTCCTTGTTAATTTAATAACTATATAAGTGTTTACAACGCCTTGAAGGCCAAAAACTAGGGCAATCGTCTAATGTTATGGTCTGATATTATTGGTCTAATTCTCAAGTTTACGATTGCAACCACCAGTTTTTAAAACGATCGGTCAAGTTTTAACAGTTATATATGACATTAAACGGATGATTATATATGACATTATAATAACAGAACATATATTTCTTATGCTTTTTGTCTAGAAATTTAAAGACGAAAAAGCAGGTATGAAAATATGATGTAGTCTAGAATGATCCGTAATTTGCTCGCCCACGTTGTGACTTCACCCATAACTCAAAGACAACGGTAGCACTGTAAAATTCAATAGCCCTTGTTAATTTAATAACTATGTAAGTGTTTACAACGCCTTGAAGGCCAAAAACTAGGGCAATGGTCTAATGTTATGGTCTGATGTTATCTTCATCAATTGAGAAATAATCAAATACTTACACTGAAATGGGCTAAGAGAGAAAGAGCGTCTCTGTGCTTGGTAAATAATAAGACACGCAATTATAGAACTAATTATCTTAATTCTTTATACACAGCCATAAAATTAATATACAGACACATCTTCGATTTCAGGCTTCGTTAGAAGTTGTTCAAATTGGCTCAGCACTTGCATAAGTGCCCACTTAGTCTTCCCCCGCTTCCTACCCTATTGGTCACGTGGAAAGTCACGTGTATAGGGATGTTTTCCTTTCACATGCATAGACGTTAAAGTTCTTTTGATATTCAAATTTGCCAACCACCGAAGAAAAGAAATGATTTATTTATGTATTTATTTCAACAGCTAATGAACCTCTGTTTGGCACATATGCAACAGGTGACAAAAAGAGAAACATCGCTAAGCCTCGTTACCTCTTTTTAGCGAAAGTGACAGAGGCTGGCTAATGTCCCAAAAATCAAATTTGGTGGTTTGACAAAGAAAGCATGCTAAGACGAATTATGTCGTCGCAAACGCAAATAGCACGTCCCTTATACGATAAACAATTTTAATGGACAAATGGGTACCGATACGACAACTGAAAACGAATACATTACTTGCAAAAAATTTCGGACGATTTTAATTTCGGACAAAAATAGTGTCCGAAAATAAAACTGTCGAAATTTTTAAGCGTCCGAAATTTTTACAGTATAGTATAAAACTTTAAAAGTACTGTCTGGGCGACGGCATCACATATTCAAAGCCAATATACATGATATGGCTAGAATTTGGATTAGGCGGCTTTGCTCAGTCGTTCTTTTCATCACTGGAAAGGAAAATATTTGTTTCTTTAATGAAAGACAAAAACAGATAGTTTGTGTTATTTTCTCGTTGGTGTATCCGGCTTTAAAACCTTGAAGGTAGAGTAAAACTATCATTTTCACAGATTTTATTTCAGTCTAATTCATGTTTTTTAGTCGTAAATTTACTTTAGGCATGTTTCAGCGCAGTGTCCGAAATTTTTGTCCGAAAAAAAATTTTTTGTCCGAAATGAGGGGAAAAGTGTCCGAAAATTAAACGTCCGAAATAAAACGTTCGAAATTTTTTGCAAGTAATGTAAATTACCAACATAGTTGAATACACCGACTAAGCGAAACAAGACAAATGTGACGACAGGATAGAGAACTTGGTGCAAGGCTTAATTTAGACAAAACTTTTGACTTCTAACTTAAATTATAACTTTAACTACTAAACCCGAAACTACCACTGAACAAACTAATGTTAACAAGTTACCAATATATATATTAATATGCAAAAATTAAAAAAACTAACAAGTACGAAAACGACCTACTATGACAAAGAACGCTAATGAACGAGAAACCTAAGACAAGAGCACTAATGAACATGTGAGATGACAGATAAGGGAATGAACTAAATGGTGTTACAACGATAAGACAATACACAAAGTTAATTGCGATACTGCATTGCACTGATTTCGCGCCTATACAAATTAATTAAGGAAAGCATATCATACATAACCATCGACACTACCAAATTGGCAGTCTCAGAGTGGGCACTCACAATTTCAATTTTATCAAAGATATTGAACATAACCACAAGGAAATAAAGATTCAGTCACTACTTTTGAACGTCTTTACAATGGATATTAAACATAACCACAAGGAAATAAATATGGAAAAGAGGCGTCGTTGGCGTTTGAAGCACTAAAATGTGGTGTCAACTGGGTTGAGAAGGTAAACTGGCCACTGTAAACATGCTTCGAGAACTAGCCCTTCGTCAGACTCTCACCACGGGCTAAAGCTGAAAAGGTCACTACTTTTGAACGTCTTTACAATGGCCAGTTCACCTTAGAGAGGTTTTCATGTGGCTAAATGAAATTTAGGCGAGGTTAAAATCAAGACAATGCCGGTTAGCGGTCACCCCTCGGACTGGCTTGGGAGTGACCCTAAGTTTTGCAGGGAGTTCCTCGCGGTCACTTTGCAATTGCTTGTTTGCTGGCCATTGCTCGGCCATTTTGCTCTGCCTTTTCAACCTTTGCCTCTGCCGTGTGATTTCGTCTCGTCAAACCAACAACAGCCGTTCAGTCGCCCTCTTCAGCAGTGACCCAGCTCAGGTTCCGATACCGTCTGGCTCCGATGTCGTTTCTCATTTGTCCATGGAGTCTTTGCTCGCGTCCGCACGCTGATCTGCGGTGCTACCGTTGTCTTCGCAGGCTGTTACAGACCTTGCCTTTTTAGCTGCCGTTGTTAACGCCGTTAAAGTTGCGCTGGCCACCGAAAACGTCTCGGTGTCTTCACAGGCTTCTTCTGGGCCGGATTCTCTATCGGCGTCTTCGAGTTCGCCGTCCTCGCTTGCTTCTGGGGTCGTTTTTCCCGCCCTTTGCAGTTAGGCGCTCGCAAGTCTACATTTTTGCATCAGGTCTCGGATTCTCTTCGCAGTCGGTTGGGTCGTTTCCTGCTGCTTCACAAGCTAAGGTCACTTATGCTGTTTTATCGTTTGTTTCTACTTTTACGACCTTGCACTTGCCCCATGCAAGCTCAGCGTTTTCACTCATTGCTAGTACGCCCACCGTTCCTTCCGGCATTAGCACTTCGCTATCCAGTTTGTTACCAGGATAGCCTCTTCAACAGCCCTTCGTCGTTGGCCATGGTTTTTCCCCGGTGCCGGCCAAAACTGTAAGCCAGATCGTGGTGGGGAAATATATTGAATTATGCGATTTGCTGTCCGCTAACATCGTGCACGCCGAACCCGAATCCCACGTGCTTTTCGATGGGCATTTGGTGTTCACTCCAGCACCTAAGAAGAATCGCACACGGATCGAAGATATCGCGTCGTAGGCTGAAGCTTTTTCCATTTTTACGCTGATACTTATTTCCTATTTCCCCAATCGTTGGAGAGACCTGACGCGTTACAAGTTATTGATTCTCCGTACTTACCGTCAATTCAACGGGTGCGTGTGGCTTTCCTACGACAAAGCCTTTCGTGAACATGCCGCAGCGTCTAAACTGGTTGACTGGTCTTCGATGAATGAGCAGTTGTACAACCTCTGTGTGGCCGGAGCTTCAGTGCGTAGCGGCCTCGACGCACCTTTTGCTGACTTGCCCGAACCGTCCGGAGAGCCTTCCTCGCTGATTGTTTGTAAGTCATGGAACCGGGGCCGTTGTTCCGCCCAGTCAATTTATTGTTGCTTTGCTCATCGTTGTAGCCATTGTGACGGGCCTCATCGAGCTTCTAGCAGGACCGCAAACGCAAGTCGCCATCTCCTCCTTTGCCCTTATCTCGTTCCCGCTCCTGGCGTGTTTAAGGGACACTGTTTATTGACTGCGTATCTGCATTGCCTCTAGTTTAGGCGCTCGTCAATATTTTTGTTACTTATTCACCATTTGTTGTTGTTACTTGTTACCTCTGCATCAACTATATTGTTGCACCTAGATTTACCCCTTTAGGTTACTCCCTCTTCCTACCATTTGAGGAATATTGTTATATAATTTGGAGTTTCTTGTGCATTTCGGTATTTCCGCTATTGTTACTCCCCATTAAAGTTTGTTCCTCATTGATTGGTTTTGTCATGCCCACTCTTTTCTTATTCCCGCGTTTAGTCCCCGTCTCTTCCTTTCCTTATTTCTCGCAGCCCTGCAGCGCTACCTCCCGTGCCATCTGTTTTGCAGAGAACTGGCCCACCATCCAGACCAACAACAAGTTGCATTCAGGCCATTCGCCACGGCTTCAGGCTAGGGTTTCAGGCTATCCACAGCCTTCGACTTGCTAAACGGAATAAGCCTTCCGCTTTCCAAAATGGACGAATTGTCGAAGAATACCTGGCCAATGAGGTAGCCCTTGGTAGGGTCGCCGGCCCCTTCCCTTTCCCTCCATTGTCTTCCTTACAAATCAGTAGTTTTGGAGTTATCCCTAAGAGAGGGCAACCAAGTGGCGCTTGATTGTTGACCTGTCTTCCCCGGAAGGTGCTAGAGTTAACGATGGAATTGACCCCCAGAACATTATATTACCGTTGATCAGATTTTATGTATGGTGGATCGGCATGGCCATGGGACATTGATGGCCAAGTTTGATGTTGAAGCTGCCTATCGCAATGTTGCTGTCCAACCCGATGACCGTTTTTTGCTGGGCATGAAATGGTGAGGCCAATTCTACGTTGTCCTCGCCCTTTCATTTCGCCTTCCTTCTGCCCTCTTTATAATTAATAAGGTTGCCGCCATGGTCGAATGGATCTTACTCAACCCTCACCAGGTGTCCAACTTATTGCACTGTCTGGACGACTTCACCACAGCAGGTCCTCCCCAGTTTCTCCATTGCGCACAAAATCTGTACACTGCCCGCACAGTTTGTCAACGGTTGGGTCTCCCTCTTCATCCTGCCAAATGCATTGGTCCCACTACGTCCCTGACAGTCTTGGGTGTTGAGCTGGACTACATTCAACAAATAGCACGCCTCCCCGAGGACAAGTTGCTTGAGTTAAAAGGCTTCATTCAGTCTTGGCTTCCTCGTCGTTGGTGCAATAGGCGGGAATTGGAATCACTCATCGGTCATTTACACCGTGCAGCCAAGGTAGTGTGGCATGGTAGAACGTTTCTCCGCCGAATAATCGATCTACTGTGTTGCTTCCGCCATAAGAATCACCCAATTTGCCTCAACAGGGAGTTTCATCGCGACCTTCAGTGGTGGCAGCAGTTTCTGTCCTCATGGAACGGTGTGGGCTTTTGGCTGTTTCCTGGCATGTCCGCGACAGTAGATCTCGAAGTCACGTCTGATGCGGCTGGCTCTTTGGGCTTTGGCGCTTACTTTCAGGGGTCTCTGGTTTTATGGCCCTTGGGCCTCTTCACAAGCGCAACAGTCAATTGCCTACAAAGAGCTTTTTCCTATTGTAATTGCTGCCCAACTGTGGGGCTCTCACTGGGCCAAGCGGCATGTGCTTTTTCGTTCAGACAATCAGGCGGTGGTGGCAATCCTGTCATCTAGGACGTCTAAGGTCCCCATTTTGATTGATCTTCTTCGCGATCTGCTCCTATCGGCGGCGCGCTGGGGTTTCACTTTTTCTATAGCCCATGTACCTGGAATTGAAAATTCCGTAGCTGACGCAATTTCTCGTTTTAATTGGCAGGAGTTTCGGCGTCTGGCTCCAGAAGCCCAAGCAGCCCCTTTCCCAGTCCCTCAGCTTCTTCTGAACAGTTTGATTCTTCCTTGTTAGAGGACAGGTGCCACTTCTTT
>BLFK01000292.1:2186874-2206874 GCA_014634185.1 Astreopora myriophthalma
TTTTTTGACGTATATTAGTTCTGGTACTTCTTTTTGCCTCGGGCCTTTCTTCGCATTCCAGTCTACAGGCTAATAATAATAGTTATATAGTTAATATAACTTTCGGTTTACGCGTGAACTCTTCTAGGTTTTTCCAGAGATATGACATGGAGAAATGCTGGTAAGTGATTACAGCTAATCCAACACCGCCTGTTGTTACAACTAATCCGACACCGCCCTTCAGACATCACTGAGCCATTTAAGCTTTCTTTATCTTGGTGGAAGGCTCGGATTCTTGTTGTTTCAAAGATTGCGGCGTTCGAAAATATCGATCCATCGTTCATCATCATCATCTACTCTCACTGTCCGTGAATAGTGTTAATCCGACCCTACGTATAACTGAACCATATCCTAGGAGCCAGAGGTTATTTATTTTCCAGTGAAAACGATTGTTCCCTGCCATCTAACCGTTTTCAGTATTTTGTTTTGTTCCCAGGACAAACTGAGCCATTTTCTTCCACTTAAAAAGCCAGATTTAGTTCTATTAAGAAATATGAAAAACGATGAAAAAAAATTATTTCCCGCTTAAAACAGGAAACAAAAGTAGTCACTAAAGCATAACAAATCAATACAACCAAAGAACAACAGTAACAAACTCTCAGCTTGGGATGGCAAGTCAATGTGTATTTGCAGTGGTGCCTTTCGTTGGTTTTGTTGCTGCCGAACACAAGGCGTGACTGATAGTGTAAGATTTAGCAAGGGATCACTCAAGGGGCATCCTGTGCGCTGAAGGGTTAAAGCCTCATTTCTAATAACAGAGGCAGGTCCCTGACCTTCTTTCTTCAGACACTTGAGACCTTTTAACGCATGCTACATGGTTGTAACGGTACCGAACCCGAATATCTTCCTCATTTTACCCAAGATCAATTTGTTACCACCGTAGGATGCCATCGCAAATCTTGCTATAAGCGTGTTACTTAACTGTTATTGACCACCGGGGAGATATTTTTTCCTGATTTTTGTAATCCGTCTGGCTTATGGTGACACCAATCGGTTTACTGAAACAATGACACCGTTTGCAGTTTTACATAGCTTGTTTAAAGAAACAATTTTTATATTTAAGGGGGGAAAATGCATCCATTGCTCCGCAGCTGCTTGAAATCGGGAGAGGGGAGAGAATAGCCGGGCAATAGTATCGGGGCACTTGCGCATGTATTCAGCCATTTTCAGTCTAAATTTAACAGGGAGTCTCAAGTCGCTTAAAAGTATGTGTTTTCCTCTTTTTCATAACTGGACGTAAGAGAAATAAATCAGTTTTACATTCCTAGATCCTGTTTCGAAGGACACCACGATACAAGCTATTAATAGTGTTATTCGATTTGAACTTCTTTTATGCATTAATTCAACGTAACTGATGTATAATTTAAGTATATCTATCCTTATTTCCAGGCCATACACTTAACTCCATTTACATTGAAGAGAGTATATCTGGAGAAAATCATTTGCATTCAATTGAAAAGTCGGCTGATATATGACACCTCTCATACTAACTACCATTTAGTGCTGTGAATATTCCATTATCCTCAAAGCAGATTAATATTTCTTGGTGAGAGCTGTAATTGACATTTGTTTTCCTTACACTGTCACTATCAAAGAGACCGAGAAAAACTAAGAATACGAAAGATCAATGCAAACGTTATGAAGAGACGCATTTTGTTAGACATTGGAAAAACAACACTAACTGGCGTTAGAAGTCAACGCTTTTGTGTTTCTTATAGTTTAACAACCACTTATTCAGATTAGAAGTACATATGGTTAACGAGGAAAAAGCCCGATGGAAAGCCGGATAGACAGCCAGATGGCAAAAAACTCTCTCTCCACATAGACCAGTGGGGTTTAAAGGAAAAAATGTATTAAATAGCAGTTTTGGCATCAGAAAAAGCCGCCCGACGGATCCAGTGCTCGCGTCAAATCTGCAACGTAAATTGTGAATTTTTGACAGTTTGTCCATCTGTAAATAAACTTTGGTTTTGTGCTCCGTGGGGTTCCCTAGATTCTGAGTTCTGACTTTCGTCTCCTCTTCTCTACCGTGACATTTCTTTGCCTTTTCTTACTCTCTTGTTATGGTCTGGAACTTTTCATCACAAATCTCAAACTTGATGCGCTTAAGAAATCAAAAGGCGGGAACATTTACAAGTGTACAATAAAAACAAAGTATTTCGGTTCCGTTCTGGATACTTCGTGTGATAGCTTCTCGCATATTTTGTTGCTCCTTTTTGAATATCTCAAGGAATTTAAAAATATACGTTTTGGGGTTTTTTGTGCGCTTTTTAGTAGTTCTCCATTTTAGCACTGGAAGGCACTCGCAGACGTTCAAAATGGGTGAATGGAAGTGTGCTGCACTCTGTGGTGGCAGGCACACAACTTTATATTCACGCTAGTAGTATAGAGGAAAGGGGCACCAGCTCATTTTTCAAAAGTATGGTATTTAAGAGCATCTACAATAGCATGATTAATATACTGGGAGTGCTCAGGAGTGTAATTCTATTTTTTTTTTTTTCAGTTTTCTGTAATTCAAAAATTGTGCTCGTTTTATCTTTCCATTTTCTGGAATTTTGTTTTGGTTCCGTTTCTTGAATTTTATATTTTACAAACCATCCTCATTATTACTAAAAATGCGCTGGCATCCATCATATTTCAAAATGCATTTGGATCCATTATATTTAATGGCTCCAGACCGGCACAACTGTGCCGTGACGTCACATGTTTTGAAAGTCATCGTAATGTAGCTTTGCGTTGGACCCATGATTTGGATTGTAACTGTGAAGTTTACCATAGCGTGAAATTCTCAGAAAAACAGGATTCCCAAGTCATATGACAATCCCTTGATCTGAGTAAAGTTTGTCGGTAAAGTGTGTCAGTAAAGTAAATTTTGTAACTAAAGTTTGTAAGTAAAGTTTAACATTTAGTTTAACATTTGCATTGATCCATAGCGTGATGTCATATCGTCTTTAGATTTTGGTTTGTTAATGTATTGAAAAAATAATGTTTACTTATTATATATAGGATGAGTTGTGATTCAAAGATTCATGATACATTAAAGGATATGCATGAATTATTTTGTCCATTAATAATGAACAATTAGAGGATGTTGTGAGAATAAAGAATTAATTAATAATAATAGAAGGAATGTATGTCAAAACTGTGGTGTGGTAGACTCTTATGATTTAGCGCATGGTTACATTGATTATCATGAAAATAAATTTAGGATAAGAAGGAAATCGATATATCATCGGAAATATGATATAGAAAATACGATAACTAATATATCTTGTAAGTATAACATACAAATATTATCAAACGATAAAAATTAGATATGTAGAATATTTGAGGAAATAGAAGAAATTCTCTCCCAAGTAAATGGTGATCGTAAACGGATTATCAACATAAAGTATATATCAAGAGGATTGCTTAAAATAAATGGTTATAAGAATATGCCATTAAGGAAATCAAAAAGGACATTATCCTTTTATAATGAATATTGGGATAAAATACAATTGTTAATTGGTGATAAGATTCATTCAATAATCAATAAGTTAATTTTTCATCATATTTTTTCAAGAATTTATCAATAATTGGTGAGTTATCTACAACGTAATTATCGATGTTACTCATATTATTCACAATATTTGTATGGTCAAACTCTCTTGATTGCACTGTTTCTTTCAATTTTATTAATAAATGTTGATATGACTGGTAAGCATAAGTACAATTTTGTATTTTTAAATCTAAATTTGTGTTTCATGTACCCCTGAATTAATACAGATAATGGGCTTATAGCGATCAACGAAACACCATGAGTTGCAGTAGCTAATATTATACTACCAGCACTAAAAATTATGGATAAAGAATTACCTATTAATTCCCATTTTTTATACCGATTAGTTGCCTGTTTATAAGCCCAACATTTTCGATGCTATGTGCGGTAATAAGCTTTTAATTCCTTGTTTTGAGATTCTGTTAAATTGTCTGAAATATGATTCTAATTGAATGTGCTTTTTTTATCCACTGAATATATTATATAAATATCATTTATAATTTAGGTGGCTTGATTAAACAATATATCAGACCAAGTGTTTGCTCATCAAGGGTTTTTACGCATATAATGGGTTGTTAAGCGTGGTGATAACATCTATTAGTATCACCCAACTAGTGGACTAATGCAAATCCTGCATTTTCATCGGCTACGCTACTAAAGGACTATTAGTAATAGTCCTCGAGTAGCGAAAAGCGTGGCGCTTTCTTTCGTTTTATTCACAAATACATATCTCTTCAACTTGCATTTGCTAACTTTATCATTGCCTTTTCTGTCCGACTAGTTGGGTGATACTAAAACAATTAGACCCGTAGCCCTCAAGGGCCACGGGTCAATAGCCCATTCGGCTTCGCCTCAGAATAAGTTGAAGAATAAGTGGAATTTACTCCTTTTATATCAAGGTCACAGTATAAATAAATTGGTTCAGACAATCTACTAAATTCATGAGCATTAATAATGCTTCTAGTGTAATATGTAACTACTCCATCGTGTGTATACTGTTTTTTAGTACTGACGAAATGTGATTGATTTACATTAAAAAAATTATTTAATTGCATCTTATTCCAAACATTTTTATCGTCAGTAATCCATTCTATACAGATGGAGTAATATTTATCCTTTTCTGGGTCATGAATAGGGAAAAGATTGAAACCAATTCTGGAATGATAGTCATTACTATTTTTTATAACCTTGACAAATATTACTCTCTTGTGAATACTTTTACTGAAATTATCAATTTGATCAACTTCACTATCCGTATCTGAAGAAATTTCATCAGTATCATGCATTATATATTTTAATACATTTTTATCAGGATGTGCATTTGAAATATGTGATTTATCGACGTACTCCTTTACAACATTCATTTCAGCATTTAAAATGCTACATTTACAGCCCCATCAAGTTCCCCTTTTGAAGTGGTTTTTAATCCTATGGTTCATATTTAAATCTGTTGAAGCAGTTTTATCCATTTTGGCAGCTATTTTTGTTTCAATTCCTCTAACTATGTTTTTAACATTAACCGACGTTTGTGGCTGTTGTATCATTATTTCATCTGTTCTTACTTTTTCGAAGCTTGTTTTCTTTTGGTTATGTTATAAAAGAATTGGTTCACGTTTTTACCTGTGCGTCTATCGAGTTATGGATGCACTTGGGAAATTTGGGGAGCACTCGAGAAGCTACAGTTGCTCCCGGCTGCGCCTTGAGTAACTTTTACGCTTCTCTCGTGCGCGCCAATTTCCCGCGTGCACCCTAAGTCGATAGACGCGCCCTAAGTATGAACCAATTCTTCATTGGACTCTTCTACTACTGCATTTTGCAGCAAAACTGCTTAAATATGCTTCTTGAAGTACATGGACATGATAGTATGAGCTCAAAGCTTGCCTATGCTTTTGAATTCAGTCTCCCCAAAGGCAATTTGGTTTCCCGGCAAAATCTTGCCTACCGACGAACTTTCTAAGTTTATCCAGTGGGACTTGACTTTCTTAACTTTGAATTACAGTTCGCAGTCTCATGAAACTAATGAGAAGCAACTTCAATCCTTGCATCTTGTTTGTTGGAGATGCAATTTTATGTTTGCGTGATGTGTTTTTGACATCAAGTTATCAACACTGTTGATATACATTCAGATCTTATGGAATTTGCCCAAACGGATACATTGCCCTAACAGCTAAGCTGAAATCTCTTCAGTTGTACCGACAAAGGTAGCACCACTCTGTAAAAGAAAGACGTGTTAAAGTGCGACAGTTCTGGGCCTTTCTAGGATGTTAAAGACATGAACCTTGTCTAGATGAGGCAAGTTGTTTACTAAATTTCAAGTTAATCTCATTTCATGCCAAAAATTTTCACGGCTCAACAGTTGACATAAGCCATACTACTCCCGCTGAAAATACCAAAGTTCAGTTTAGCACTCAACTTAATTTGTACAAAAATAAGGGCGAACTGCAAATTTAGAGACTGCTTTTTCCCGTCTCCCGTCTTTAGTGCATTGTAAAGACTATATAAGGTGCCCTACATGTTGTGTATTGTGAAATACAGTTTTGAAATAGCAGTAATGCCAACGGTGATAGATTTGTGGTTGTTGTCGTTGAATGATTAGATAGCCTTAACCTGAGAACGGATTTTTGAGAAAGAAGTGCGGCATTTCTCGGCAGATGTGTAGGGGTGAGACTATTTTATTCCATTTTTTGCTCAGTGTTTAACGCCGGGGGAAGGGTTACGGCCGGTCTGAAACCCCTGCCGCAATGAACTAACACTCAGTGTGAATGTAAGGTGTTTCGGGGCATTATTTCCCTCCTTTTTCAACCGTCAGAAGTGTAATGTAATAGGTAAATTTCAATCTCAAGAAACGATCCATTGAAGGATAAACAAAAGCTTGACTCAAGTAGAAGCCTCTCTTAAAACATGACTTGAGGCAAAACTGATTAATCTACTTTGCGTTTGCTTGAGAGCAGGATTAATTTAAGGAGTCCGCGTGAATCTTACTAAACGAAACCGCACAAAGTTTTACGAAAGGTGAAAACAGGATTGACACTGTTGTCAAAAGATTACCTACAAGTTTCAGTGAAACAGTCTTGGACCGAAACAAAACCACTTTCGGAAACTTTGGAAGAGGTAAGCCTTTATATCCGATATTAAGCTTTTCCCACCTCAATATTAGCTGATGTGCCGAAACCGGGGATGAGTTAGTCCCCGAAATCGAGCCTCGAGGGCTGTGCCGGAATCTTTAGGAGGTGAATAGGTGTACGGATCGGTGGACTTTGCCTTAAAAAGCACATGGATTGTGGAATTTTGTCATAAATTAAGCGGATTCGCGGATTTGGAAAGATTTTGGAAAGAAACCGTGGATCGCGGATCAACTGGAAATTGGGCCCGGATTCCGCACTCTGTCTGTCTACAAGTTCGGATTGTGGTTTTGATCGTTGCTTTTCGTTCGGCGTTAGTCAGTACGTTGTTGTAAGGTCGACTAGTTTTAAAGTATTGCGGATCCAACTTTGAATGAAAAGAAAAAAGGAACGCCGAAAAAACGGATGGGGCTAAAAAAAAATCAATAAATAAATATAGAACGGATCAGCGGATTTGAACACTCCTATTCACCTCCCTATTATTTCGACGAGACGGGATGACGTATTTAAGGATAACTCCGGGAAATTAGGACAGCTTAAATATTATTGAAAAGAAGCACAGAAAGCCAAAGTTGCTCGCCTGCTTGAAACGAGGTTATGAGCTGATATTCTCATGACCAGCCGGTAGCTATTCAGTCGGCGCATTTCTGGTATCAAGGAGTTAAAGTATTGGCCGAGCAGCGATGACAGACACGAGGAACTGTATAGCATTCTTCAGCTTTTCGATAAGAGAAACGATTAGACAATTACGTACGGAATTTCTTTTTTATATTTCTGGTACATATAAATCAATTCACGCGGATGTTGTGATGTGCATTATCGACGTTTATTCTCTGGATTTCTGATAACCGATCGTCTCTTCAGTTATACTATTGCAAAAACAACACCTTTAAAGTGCTGAAGGGATTTAATAGGGGGAAATGGGCATTTTCGAGAGCTTCCCAATGCACCAAGGCTTTGTCCCTAAACTGAATGCATAGAAATTGTTATAGTAAGCTGCATCATTTGTTTCCTTCATTTTCTCGTCTTAATTAAGAGTACTGTATTCTCGAAATTCTGACCACATGTCATTTCATACTATTTTAGTTGTGGCAAGAGTGGTTTGTTGTTTGCTTGCCTACTTCACATCTAAACCGCTTTTGCTTTGTTATGTTAAGAGTAAGACTTCTGTCAGCTAGCCTCCTTAAAGACCAATTGTCTTTTAAGAATCACTCATCTCAACAGAATAAAATCACAAAAACAGTTTTGAAGCATTCCCAAACGGGCTTGTATTAATATTATTCTTGAACAGTTTGATACCTTCCAATGTGGGGTTGAAGCTTCGGCAAGAAAGAATTATCACCACAGGACAAAAAGTGATGAACAGAGGACATCCATGATGCAGAGCCTTCGACGAGTTAAACCAATTTGCCATAAAGTTGTTTATCGGTGAGCGATCAAATTTTGAGTAAAAACTGCTCAAAACAACTTTCCGACAAAAGGGCTTACAAAAAGTTGTTTATGGTTCGGAAACGACCGTTCATTATTTTACCAAACCGATTATGTCAGCTGGCGGAATGCACTTAAATTAATCTAATTTTAACGCAAACGTTGAACATTGAGAAGGAAGCTAAAAAACGTGATAAATAAATGGGATAACAGTTTAGACATCAAGACTCGGTTTAAGGTATATTTCTAGCGAAAGAAAATCAATGTTCGGTAAGTGTTTCACGTTTGCTGTTTCAAACTTGAATCGCAAAGGCTTATCTTAATGGTATTTAAGTCGGACTTTAATTTTATTAAAAAATAAGTTGAATATCTTTTATTAAGTTTCGTTTGAGAAAAACAATCGTGCAAGCATTTGATAGCAGATACCACTGTGCTGATCAGTAAATAAAGAGGTTAATGAGTATGATTGATTGGCCGTTGATTGCCGGTTAACCTTGCTCGAAAAACATCGATCGATACCCATACATCATGTGATGTTACTTGTTTTTGTTTTTTTTTTCTTCTTCTCTTTTGTTTTTTCACACCTCAAGCGCTTAGTGGTTTTCAAAGAGTCAGGTGGATTTTAGTTCCGGCAGTAGAAATATTGGTTATCATTTTTTTCTCAGTGCGTGAGCGGGCGGAATTCAACAAATCCCTCAATCTGATTGGTTCCGGGAGCGGGCGGAATTTCCTCATCTGGCCCGCTCACGGCGGGCGGAATCGTTTGCATGCTTACAGCCCTAACATGTTTGGGTCTTTCGCACGCCTTTCGTTGTGTTTTAGAAAAAAAAATTAAAAATGTTATTCACCAGCCTAGGTCGGTCCGGCCGTATTGGGAAAAACTGTGCCCTCTGACTTGAGTACCTCCCTCGGCCTGCGGCCTGGAACGGTATCCAAGACCTTGGACACAGCTTTTCCTCATACGGACCTCGCGGCTGGTGAATAACCCCTATTTATTTACTAATTTAGGGTTGTGTAACTCTAAAAGGTAGTTCACGAGTCTTGTGTCGGAGTTAAGTACTAGATAATGCATACACCGCACGACTCCGTAGGGGAATCGAAATCATTTCAACACCCGATTTCCAATTACTAGGGACAGTAAAAATAGAGAACTTGAAATAAGTTCATCACTAAAAATGTCTTTTTAGCGCATTGCAAATTGAGCTCGCTGTAGTACGGCAGAAAAGGCAAGATTCGCATGGAATGACTCTCTTGGATTAACTTAGTATTACTATTTCAATGTACTTTACCCATTTTCGCAAGAGAAATTTGGAGCACAAAGGAAACATTTCGTGGGCCTAGCCTAACCCCGAACTGTTTCACTGAAGAAAATAGCATGGCTCTTGAACTATGCCCTGGGAATTTTTTCGTACACGTGCATTGGTAAATAATGCCGAGGTCCAAATTTAAGAATAACAAAGTATGTCTGGCTTTTCGACAAAAGTAGCGGATTGTCATAAATCACGAAATGATCAGCTGATTCTATTTGCAAACCGTTTAATCTTGACCATAACCTCTTTTCTAATTGTTGTAGTCTGAAGCCGTCAAAGAGAACTGTGGTTATTTGTTATGCTGACAGTTTCTTTCATCCAGGAAACGCCTTTTTTCCCCTTCGCCTACGTGTACTCTTTTCGTGCGCAAAGGTGGTAACTACTAAGGACAAATTCAGGATAAACATTTTTTATCCCAGAGCTAACCCTATTTCAGTTTAAGACTAGCATTCAAAGAACTATTGAACCTTCCCGACCTTTTTTTTATTATTATTATTTTAAGAATCTGACATAGTTGAACTGTGAGTTAAAATAGCATGATTTCAGCCCACCTCCTCTGATTGCTAGTAACTTAGCGGGCGTAGGAGGCGGCTGGGATTCGAGGTTAACGTTCATTTGTAGGGGAAAATGCAAGTTATAAAGAGTTTTTTTTTTTTTCGAATACTGTGCAAAAGAAAATCGTGTTGTTCAGTCCAGAGTTTTTAACTCTCTGTTAGGTTCATAAAAAAACATGACGATTCCATGACGCGTACTTTGTTACCTTAAATATCTATCAATAGCTGCAGTTTCAAATATAGGGGGCATTATTTCATCTGCAAGAAAAATGTTTTGAGTCGCTGTTTTAAGGCAGCAAAATATTTCGCAAAATTTTTAACCTTAGCCTACCCTAGACGTGTGTAAAGTTACATCCAAATGCATCAAGTTTCACGGCTTTTCCCTTCTTTTATCGACTTCGGCAAGATTTTAACTTAGGATTATACTAATTTTGGTGGAATCCGATTATGTTATTTGATGCAAATCTACTATTTGATCCCAGAGAAAATTAGAGACCTTTCAATACACTTAAAGTTACAAACTTCCACAAAATTGGACAACGCCTGAGGTCCATGAACACTGTTTGATCAAAAAGGCGGAGATCCTTTAAGCAGGAAGGAAACTATTAGCAAAACCTGAGCTTCGTTGAAACGCGACATCGTCAGCCATATAATTATTAGCAGCTCCCTCAGTGCAGACGCCATCAGGTAACAATAAGCCCTAAATAGAAGTTTCTTTTGTGGCGCTGCTTCTGAGTGTAATACACCTCCAAAATGGCGCTATTTAATATTCGTTTGCTCATATTTGTTGTATTAGCTGCCTCGTTCAAGGTAAGATATGCTTTTAAACAAGGGCTTATTTGAATAAAAACAAAAGAATATTAAGATGGAGGCCATTTTAGAATAAGGTGTATTGGTCCAAGAAGTTCGGGTTAGGTCCTGACAAAATTAGTGCTTATGTTAAATGTTGCTCAAATAGTGCTATAGTTCACCTGTGCATGTGAAGGGTCGAGTTGTTTACGCTTGGCTCGTATCGTGACTGATGCTTTTTTCATGCGGTTGTTTGCAACTTTTAAAAGTGGGTACAAGAACTCCACTCCTCCGTCTATCGTTTGCTTACGTATTTAAAATTCTACATAAAAACATTTAAGATCACTCAGTTCCCTCAGACTATGCTAAGGTATTTTCACTGGACTTTCTCCAATGAGGGATTGTTCAAGTTGTCTGCCATAATTTGAGTGGATTGTTTTACTCATCTGACAGACTAGGACAATGATACACCCCTTAAAACTACATTACGAAGCCAGGAAAGTTGTTCACACTTATAACCCTGAAATGTTTTCAATAAAATGGGTGGAATACACAGAAAATGAAAATTGTCTACTGCACTAGCCGATATTCTTTGCGTAGGTTTCCACTTTAGCCGACATCCTCTTGCGGCTACCCATAACAACCGAAAGGCGATTGGGTTGGTGGACTGTGTGGCTGATTGGGCTCGCTCTAAATTTCAACCACTACAAAATTTAGCCAAAGAATCATAGCAGATTAAACTAACTCGCCAGCTTTTTTTCTTGTTTTACCGTTCTTGGTGAGTGAGGTTCAACTTAAACACAGGATTAAAGCTCGGACATTGATTGCCAAAGAAAAATGTATAGTCTGTCATACATCTATACCGAAAGATTAAATAATAGACCAAATTACACCGTGTAACTTCTGCTTGTATCTGTCGAATACAACTTCCTCATCCTTGCCATCACAATTTAGATCATAGAACTACGAGATGCTTAGACTGTATACCCCAGCCAGCTAATTGCTTCTTACTTTTAGTTGTACTTTATTGTACTGCTGTAAAAATACAGGGTCAGTAAAGAAAGCTTATCATGTTGTGGAAAAACTGCAGACTACTTTCGAAACCCGTTCACTTGTGAGAAAGTGATATTATGGCAACATGCATGAAAATTGACAATAATGATAAGCGGCGGAAATCGCGAGGTACAAGGTTGTGTGTGATCGATAGTTCAAAGGTAAAGTAAAGTAAAGAGCACATATTTGTGCACTGTGGTATTTCAAGCTCGAAGCTTGTGGGGCCATGTATACAAAGAAACAAATTAAATAAACTAACAACAATAACAAACCCAACTGAAAGGAGGCCACCCTTTGACCATTTACAACACGTGGCGGCTTTGAAATCGGGACTACATAAGACAAGTTCAGTCGGTGGTAAGAGCAGGATTTGAACCCCGAGCATAGGCATGAAAAGACGGTGTCCTAGCCACTGGAAGTGAAAATCGATGCCGAAAATCCGTAGGTGCAGTCTATTTTGAGATTGCGTGCTTTTCTGGACAGTCGTTTGCAGTCGGTCAAGAGCATTCTGGTTTGCACAGCGAGCAAAAAGTAAACAAACGCCACACGAACCCAATACGAAGACGAACTTGTACATTACTTAAAGCCCGTTAGTTGTGCTGCTCTTAATCTAACCAGGCCAGGAGATGTATCAATTATATCAGTGACGAATAGACGGTCCAACTCGTACAAGCATTCAGTAAAACACAATAGCATGCTACTCGAGATGTTCGTTGGCAAAATTCATAGCAGAAGTTATTGCCTGATGTTTAATGGCAAATAAATAATCGATCATGTCTGTCCTATTTGATAAGTAAGATCACTCGCCTTCCTCCTTAAATAAGTTCACTTTCTTCACTCGTTCAGAGAGTCCACCCACGTGTCGCTAGCACAGGAAAAAGTATAAGCACTGAGATGGTCTTTCTGAGTTTGCAATATTGACATTAAAGAATCGGCAATATTGAAATGATAGAATCTAAAAAGATTCGACCGGCTGACTCGTTAGCATAAGTAAAAATCGTCTAAGTAGTCAAACTGTATTGGAGCATGGGAAATGTACGTGTTGATATCTTGTTGTAACTTTCTTGGTGCATGAGTACCCTTAGCTAGGCAGCAGCCTCTCAATAATGTGATCAATTTTAACACAGGATTTAAGCTTGGACTTTTCAAATTGAAATTTCTAGTCTCATAACAAAACGTTAAAATAATTGACTAAATTACGCTGTGTAACTTATGCTTGCGACTGTCGAATGCAACTTCCTCCACCTCGCCATTACTAGTTTAGATCATCAGTAAAGAAAATGTTTTTGTGTATTCCACCACACTTGCCTTCGCGCTTCAGTCGTTTTTTCCTCCGGTCTTCGGTTTTATGTTCACTACGTAATTACTTCTTACTATTTGTTGCACTCAAGCTGTAAGAAAACATGGAATGTAAAGTAAGGTCAATTTGTTATTGTGGTTAATACAACACTTAGAAACCGTTGGACTATTTTTGACGCATATTTAGTTGCATATAAGAAACTAATGTCATGGTAGTATACAGTAATCATGGACAATTCATGATATAAACGCTGCTCGATTTTGGTAAATTGCGAGGTACGTGGTTGTGTATGTGATAGTTTACATCGTTAAAGGTAAAAATTGCATCACTTTTGGCAACCGACAAAAATCCGTAGACCTGTCAGTTTTTCAGTTTGTTTGTTTTTCTGGACAGTACTCGTTCGCAAGCAGTCAGGAGTATTATCGCTGTACATGGTTTTTGTGTGTGCTCTTTTGATAACTACGATTGCTGGCCACCTTTACTTAGGCGCGGTATAAGTTCAGTTTCTTTATTCAGAGAACCCACTTCACGTCGCCATAAAAAAGAAAAGTAGCGATATTAATGGCCATTCTAAGCAGTTTACGTTGTTGTATCTCAGTAGTCTTGGGAACTGCGTTACATCTCTTTTAGAAGCTTATGTCACAAACAGTACATTCCGCCCTATATAGCTTACAGCTACTGTTCGAAGGCTTTTTGCAATTTCCTGTTTGTCTGTGTTCTCGGCGTTCAAGCAATTATCGTTATTCCCCTTCCAGTGGTTCAATTTCTCATTACTTTTTCCCTTACCTTTGATGAACTTAATGATCAAGAAGTTAGACAAGTGAAGTGAAAGTTTTCACTGGGTATCCATCTTTGATGGATTGAAGAAGACGTATAACTGTGTTTCAATGTCGCAGCTCTCTTCGCCTTGCAAATGTTGGCCCTTGAGCTATTAATTCCTGTTGAATCCTCCCACAAAAGCGAAGCGTTCTCGGAGGCACAGTCTTTCTGCGACAAGAAGCAACAGGATTTTTAAGCACCCGCCATTTTTTTGGCGAATCGTCGGTCCACCGAATTGCAGTTAAATCGTCCCGGTGTCACAGTGATATGTGTATCCCCGTGATATGTGTATCCCCGTACACATATCACTAGTGATATGTGTATCCCGCGTGGGGGTACAAAAAACACTGAAGCGGAGTATCCCGGCCTTCAGACACCTTTGCACAAGAGAGAATATCATGGCGGCTCGAGTGGGAACAAATGATCCTTTAGCTTTATTTCAATCGCAATAATTTGACACAACTAGCTACCCTGCGAACAGAGTCTCTTTCGGTCTTGGAAGATCGAAGGACTCCGTTCGCAGCGTACACAATCGCGTGAAAATGGGGCCAAAAACAGATGCGAGTGTTGTAAATATTGTGGTCTGACACGGGGGATGCACGTATCGCTGACCCAGCACAGTGATAGATGTATCCCTCGGATTTATTATTACTTTGTTATCTAGCTCGCTAAAGAAAATTATTTCAATGACATTCAGATGAGATAACAAGCAACACAAGCACATCAGATGGGACAAAAAAGATGCAAATGCTGTCAACATTGCGGCCCGCGCAGAGGTGCTCTACTAACAGCCCCTAATTTGTTTCCATTCGTGGCTGTTTCGTGTATTCTTGGCTCCATAAATAATGAATAATACCTGTATACATTAATAGCTTTATTACAGAAGCCTTAATTTTTATCTACATAGTAGAGTTTGCATATGTACGAAAGCGCCAACTGAAAATCTTGTGTCCTTTGTTTCTTTTCCTCAACAAGGAGTCATATAAACATTATAAATATTCTTGTAATAGAAAAAAACAGACAAACAAACCAAGACAAATAACGAAAGAAACAACTATTGGTTTGGAGGGGAGGGGGTAGGGGTTACATATATCTCTGGCAGCCATGTTGGAGGGGATATCACTTTGACACCGGGCTTCCGCAGTTGTTACAAAAGCAGTTCCTTGCGAAATTCCACATTGACTCCCTTATTTGGCCTTAATGGGGACACAGCATGACAGGGTATGGTTTTTCAGCGGTTTTCGTCTTGAGGGTATTGAATTCTGTGAATCATTTTTACGAAGTGTTTTAGCTCCAATTTTCTCATAAGCCAATGTTTCAAAAGGTCTTCACTTTACAATGATATTTATATATATATCAATCCAGCGCGTAGCCAGAAGAAAAACGACAGTAATTGCGGTGCCACCTTGTGACTGGCGCGGAATTCGGCAAAGAATTGGAAAGATAGTAATCTTAAACAAGATAGCTATCCTACGAGACTTCTCCCCGCTGAGGCAATGACGTTATCCAGGCTGTAATTAAATTAACTGTATTGTAACCACCGGCCAACAGTTGCACTTAAAACGTTTACCTAAACGATGGTAGAAAGCACAGAAAGAGAAAAGCCAGATTGTTTACAGTGTATTTATGACACGGAAATCAAATGTTGTCAGCAAGATCCAGATTCCAACGAAAGAGAAACGTTGTCCAAAGCAAAGTTATGAGGAGAGGGTACCTTTTTTCGTCCTTAAATTGTCCTATCTTATCTATTCATACGTAAGGCAGCTTGAATACAGTATCGCATGAGCTAGGTGAGTGGTGGGTGGCTGTCACCTACCCACCCACACAAGGTGTGAGCTTATAATCAGTTAAAGAGGTCTTGGCCACTTTCTTTCCTGTCAAAGGCTTGGAAAACAGCCAGATTTTCCGGTGCCTGTCAAATATTGGAAAGTAGCCAGTGTGTTGGGTTTCCGGTCCCTGTCATTTGACTCAAGTCCAAAATATGGTGGGATGGCGCGGTGCATAGCGGACTGACGATAATCGAAGTTAGTTCCCTGATTCTACGTGTCGAAGTCTTAGCTAGTAAATTTCTTCAAGGTCAGTTGTTTGGGCATTGAGGCTTATTGAAACGAAAGGATCGATTGCTTCCCTTCCGTCTCGTGATCTCGCACCAAAACTGGTTGGACTCCCTCAGCTGTCTGTCAGAGAAAAAGAGTTTCATCTCCCCCTGACCACTGCCCTCGAACTCGTAATCTTCTTAATTTTCAGTGCCCTGTTTGACAAATTGACTTTGATTCTTTGATGCGTTCATTACCTTTTTCGGGTCCGAGGTTGAGAGAATCTCTCTAACCAAATTATATGCTGTTGCCTATGTAATTCAGTTTATACAATGTCGTGTCATGTATTACCTTCCTCTGTTGAACTCTGACTAGGCTAAAGGCTGCCGTGGCTGGAGTTGAGATACATTTCATTTCACATCCACGTTCAGCAAAGGTGGGAAAGGTACCGTTGCATCAAGCTTTGGCTGGGCTATTAGAGGCCCTGCGACCTGTGTCATAATATGTAGCATAATGCGTAGCTCGCTCGACGCCGCTGTCGTTTTAATGCCGTTATCGAAAGATGTAGCATACGCGAGCCGAGTTCGACGTGCCAACAGTCTTTCTGAAGGGGAGTGCGGGATTAGCAATTTGGAAAGGAGGAAGCAGCTGGCGCTCATTTTCTTCGAAAAATTAACTATTGTGACTTGTTCTCCAACCCTCTACCGGTGTACCTTCTGAAAAGGGTATAAAAGATACAATGTTCTGCCGCTAGTTTTGTTTCTGGAAAGTACCTCAATTCTGTGGATACGTCGCTGAAACTTGGCTGGCTACCCCGGCGATGAGTTAGCGTAGAGACTATTACCTTACTGAAAGATACCCATGCACAAGGTGGTCAATTCCCAATACTGGCCGAAGTAAACTTTGCCACAACTGAGGGCAGCATATAAACCAGCCCGAAACCTGCATTCAAGTACCATCCTAAATTTAGTCAGACCTCAGCGGAACTTGAAGGAACCCGTTTCAAGACATCTCTTCAGAACTTTTAATTCACAATTTTGCGCAGTGGTTAAAGTTCTCTAACTTGGAGCGTGTACCATGCTGCTGTTCCAGTCCTGCTAGGAATTCTTATCAATTTTATTACATTTCACTGGTTGTTGCTCTTACAGTGAGATTTTTCTTCTGCCGAGTAGAAGTAAAGCATGAAAGATGATTTCTCGCCCGCGCCCACAAAGTTTCACCCGAGAAGAATTAAGCTGGTTTATATCCTACCTGAGTGACTTAAAACCGAGGAATTAGCACTTTCTGTGGTTAAAATGAACCCCCTTGAAGCTAGCACCTATAACGGACACTCGCTTTGTTCGGGAAAACGGTGCACTTCCTGCGGGTTCCACGCCTGATTCTATCTTCGTTCCTCGTCGATTAAATTATGCAGACCCTTGAATAAATGGTGAAACGAGATAACGTATTAAAGTTTGCTAACTGGTGATAATACTCCAGAGATTATGATATTCCCGCAGTCGACTTCATTGTAAATCTGTCCGCCATTTCAGTCACTGGCGTCTCAAAAATCGAGCCATAAATTCTTTCCAGGTTCTCCACTTTGCTACTTACAAAGGCACTCCTACCCATTCGACCTTTGAACTGAGTGTTCTTGCTCCAATATCTCCGGCTATTGTACAGTTCCGGTGACGTTGTCAGATATAGTTATCCTTAACTCAACCAGATCGGTTCTATTTTAACCATTTATGCAGGAACGTGAGCATTGTAAGCCGCGTGTTGTGTAGTCTATGTACAACTGTATTTAAAACTAAAAGAGCTCACAATTTACTTCGTTATCGATGTTTCTGGAGACTAAACTCGCAATCAAGCTCGTTTTTTGGTATCGGGAAGTAAGCTTTGTTTGTCGTCCTGTTTGCCATGCTTTTACAGACCCGTTTCGGTTGTGTTGTTTTTTTTGTTCTCTCTGTTCTAACGACTGGAGGATTCACTCTCCATCATGGACTCGAAAACTTCAACAGGAATTTTTACTTAAGCCTCAGCCGAAATGTGCCATTTGTGACTCCAGTTCGCAAAATCACGTGAGCTGACGTCACCTCTGAAATAGGTATTTTAAGAAAACACCAAATGGCCAGTGTGCGTGCTGACCTACTGTTATAATTTGACTAATTAAACCGGCATGAAGCTATAGTAAACTGTCTCTTAGTGTGGCAGGGGAGGCGCGACTTGGAGCAAAACGATCCTGGGTTGCTATTTAATTTTACCCACTGCGTGAAATCATTGGGGAATAGGAAGGCATAACAATCTGCTAAAGGATTCATTCTATCGCTAATTGGGTGATACTCAAGACAACAGGGTAATAGTTATGACTAGAAAAACACATGCTGTGAGTCTTATTATCATGCTGACTGAAGAACTTATACTTCAGTCTTTTTACCCATTATTTTTTAAGGGTGAGTGGTTCAGAGAATGGAGTCTACTACTTCCGTTGGTTCCGCCTTTTTCCTAAAGGGAAATTTTCTTGAAACGCCAGCCATCCGGTGTAACATTTTAGATTACCGGTAACAGGGTTACCCTCCTCCAAGATTTTAGACTCCAGTCAGAACGAAACGAAACTTTAAATTCGCCTACTCTGCGATTTTTTGTCCTAATTCTGACCTTTCAAAATTAGGTCATGACGTATTAGCATTATGTATTGTTTCTTTCTTTACAATTCAATGTCCTCTGTAGCCTTTTCTTTTGGATTAAAAAGTCTAATCCCTGTCTGATCTTCCGGAGGATGCCAACGCACAAATGGGATAATTTCGGAAATTAGACGGCTCTGCTGAGCTTTCACTTTACTGATCACGGTTTACTATGACGTATTCCAACGCCAAGCGTTATAAGTAGGTAAGAAGGTTCAAAATTTGACTAAACATGAAGCGATATTAATTAACATTTGAAATTAAGTGAGCTTTTTTAGATCTGAATTTCATAGTCATTCCTTCACACTTAATGCACGTCTGTCACCTTCTTAACAAAGAATTGGCTTATCATGCGACTCTAGTTTTGGAGTTTGTGGTTTACACCTCAAGATTTGTTAGCCCCACAGTATCGGAGCACAAACCCGATTTCCTTCCGATCCTTGGAATAAAAATCGACCCGAATAAAACGTATGTTGCAGTGACCACGGATCGACATTTTAACAAGGACGCGCAGCTGCAGACTCGGGCGTAACAAAATTACACGGTCAGATCAGACGGAGAGGTCTTAGCGTGAAAACCGGCCTTATAAAAACCACTCAACACTGAGGCAGTTTTTTTTCGTCGTTTGCTTGTTTCTTTTTTTACTTAGAATTTGTGCTGGGTTTCCATTTCCAGTTAGGAAATACGTAATTTGCAACTTTTTTAGACAATGAAGACAGTAGAGCAAGTATCCGCTCACTGTACTGAGTAATTTTACCAAAAGAAAGTCTTGGAGTGTAGTAATAAATGTAAAATGAAAAGCCAGAAGAATCCTTCTTTCTTATTCGCGTTTGTTCTGAGGGCAAGGGGCAGGCATTATGCCGTCATTATGCTATTTTATTAATTAGTCTTCTGAAACCACTGAGTAGCTTTTGTGTTGCTATCTGTTTCAGCAGATCCGGTTATTGACGTACGGTTTGTTGTATTTGTGAACGTTAGTCATCGCCGAAAATCAAGATGGATGACACTGGCAATGTATTTGTACGGACGAAAAAGCTCTGGTAAGTAGAACATAAATTTGCATGGTTTAATATGTCGAGTTAGGTTGTCGATTGTAGGACGAATATTCTTAATTATCGGTTATAAATTAATCAATGTGACAGTTTGTGATTTTGTCGTCTTTTGATGATGCCCATTTAATCCATTCGCTTTTTATTTCCTACTGCTCTTTTGTGTATATAATGATGCGTTACCACTTGGATCTTTTAAAAGTTAAATTGAATCCTCGTTTGTCATTCTCAGTTGAGCCTTGAGGCTCAAGAGAAGAGGAGATCAGAGAGAAGAAATCGATGCCAAAATCTTGCTCAAAA
>BLFK01000292.1:2211874-2219374 GCA_014634185.1 Astreopora myriophthalma
CATTTTGACGCGCAGTACGTGTATGACACTTTCATCACGATCCGCTTTGACAAGGTAGCAATAACGGAAAACAATTTTATTGATAAAGTTGCCTTATAATTCCAGGCAAGCGATGGCTCAAAGGCAACAGTTGATTGCAAAGCATGCAGGAAGACGGCAGCAAGCGGTATGTCGATATTCTCTAGAATATATTCCAACTGTTTTTATTGAGATTGTACCCTTTTGTCCGAGACGTAGGTGCAAGCCGGAAAGCAGTTGCATTTGCTAAGGTAAATTGAACGATATTTAAGAAAGTGCTGTATTGGTAATAACTATGGTTCCAGGCATTATGATTTGGTGGAACTGATGGCGTGCATAAGTTTGTGACATGACATGTATGTACAACATTAGAACAAACATTATTAGCATTTCCTGCTGAAAGGAAATATCTTTTTCTTTTTCTTTATTTTCTTAAATAATTCACCCTTTAATTTCAGTTTTATACATACCAGTACATAAATATCTGCTGTCTCACTGGTAGCAGATCTTAGGAAGCTCTGTTGGGCTTTTCTGAGAAGATCACCCGAGTTCATTAATTTGATTAACAAAAAACTGAGAAGATGGAATTATTCACTAAATCTGTCCCTAACAAAACTGGTATACTGTCAAAGAATTTAATTTTCTATGTACATGGCCTTTTGTTAATTTATTAAAAGAATTGTATGATTTCAACATTTTTAATTCATTAGGTCGCTCATTCTAATTTTGCTCCCATAAACTTTAAAGAACATAATTTCCCATAATTTTGGCTTTGGAAAACAAGCTTGGGGCGAAGTATTAAGAGCAACAGCGTTGCCCAGTCCTAGCTGTATGCCATCTAGCAGCAGAAGAAGGGGATAGATGCAGAGTATAGAAATGCAGAGATTACGGACAACTTAGTTTGTGCCTCAGAGCCGGGATGTTGATTATGTCATTGCAAGACGTCACTGATACATTATGTAGACTTACCCTAAGCCGAGATGGCGATGGCCTACCTAACTGGTTGTCAGTACACTGTGATGGTGATCACTGCGTTTGATAGTGATACTTGTAATGAATACGACAGTAGAGTCTGGTAGTGTTGGAGATATGTCACGTTGAAAGAGATGAAGCGATAGTGATAATATAATTTACAGCCATGTTGGTCAATTAACAGAAAGAGTATTGATAATGTAGAATTCCTGTGTCGATTAATGTTGTGCGCGGCGAGGTCTCAACTTCTCACATCCTAAATCACCCTTTCCTTTGTCCGCTTTATTAGCACCATCTTTCTTCCCTGGGATTTCTCAATGATGTGAAACACAACGTCGTTTTATCCTTCTTCCTTCCCTTAATAGCCCGTCGCCGCTTTCACGTTCCGCTGAATGGTACGTGATGAACGTGTTGTAGGGGTCGCTGGTGTCGATGACACTCTTTACGCTTCGGACATTTTAAATGTATACGAGGAAGCCTCGAGCTCAGCTTTACGAATAAATTTAATTTTCAGGACAACACCCTGACGAAGGCCAGAAGAGTTGCACTCACAACAGTAAAATAAGACCACACGGCACGGTGTGGGCAGCGGCTGCTATGGATTTCCATCATTTACAAGACAATCACTGTACCGAATGCAGCTGCACAGTAAGAAGTTCCTCAAGCTTTCCTTTAGTCAAAAACCACGCCTTCGATGCCTTACCAATGCGAGTGTGTCATCCGTCAGCAGTCTGAAGTGTCAGCCGTTTCCTCACCCAAACCTGCCAAATTTGGCGGATTTGGCGGGTTTGGGCGAGGAGATGGCTGACACTTCGGACCTTTTTGAATGGGTATTTGTTAGACAGTTCGTCATCAGCGTTAACAGACATTGAAAAGCCTTTCATTTATGACTGGAAAATCCGCGAATGTCTTCGACTTTCTTGGGAGATAGTTGTTCTGGCCCGGGTTGCTCGAAGCATGATTAGCGCTAACCAGCGTTAAATACCATGGAAACCTATAGGTTTTGATATCTCTTAACCAACGGTTAGCGCTAACCAGGCTTCGAGCAACCGGCCCCTGATTGTCAAAGGTGACCTCCTTATTTTGGTGCAAAATCTCATCATGTCATTCATGGTTAGAGGGTTATTTCCGTAACGTGAAAATCTGATATCAGGAGCTACTGAAGGGTCAAGAACTTTCACTGAGTTACAGTGGGCCTTGATAGGAGTCTCCATGGGGTCAGTTATATTTTTAAACTGAGTATAGTCCTTTGCTTTCGTCATTAACAAGTCAATTGGACTGACAAGCATTGCCAGGGGATACAGTTTCGCTTCGCTAAAGTTGCAGCACTTTCATGAAATACTTGGAGTATTTTACAACTGAGGGGAAAACGTTTTTACTTAAACTGTAGGACGGATTCGTAACGTGCGCTGTCAGAACGTGTCCAGTCCTTTCATGCAAGCATAGAGAAATTGGAAATGAAACATGCTGTTCTGTTTGCAGAGGTGAGTGAAAAGACAAGAAAGGAAATTTATTTAAAGTGCTACTACGATCAAAAATCACTTTTAGTTTTTCTTCACATTTCGAAAGTACTTGTGCCGAAAACTCGGTATCCAAGATTTTATGCAATTATTTCAAGAGGAAGACTATTTATTTTGACAGGAATTTTTTGATTTAACGGTCCGCCATTACTTGGTGCGGTTCCGACCGATAAGCCCTCAGAGAGCTGGATCGAGGAGAAAGTGACGTCATTTACTCACTAGCTTAAAAATGTGTGAATGCGGCTTAATTAGTATGCAGAACACGGATTTGACCATCTGAAAGCAAAAAACTCCCGTGCTGCATAATAAATAAGCCGCAATCACACGCTCCACTTTTAAGCTGGTGAGTAAATGACGTCACTTTCTCTTCGATCCAGCTCTCTGAGGGCTTATCGGTCGGAACCGCACCAAGTAATGGCGGACCATTAAATAAAAAATGCAGTTAAAATAAACAGTCTTCCTCTCGAAATTACTGCAAAAAAAAAATCACCTGCTGAGCATTCGACACAAGTATTTTCGAAATGTGAAGAAAAACGAGAAGTGATTTTTTTCATCATAGTAGCACTTTAAAATAAGTGGTTTTACGTAAGTGAGACTTGTTTAACAAGTATTTTGCCAGCTGGGGCACTCCTGCCATCCAGGATTACGTTTGATAAGGTCTCTTACAAGGCATACAAGCGAGTCACAATGCGTCTTCCTCTCACTGCTTCAAGCAAAACTGCTGAAAATTTAGCCGTTGGGCGTAAAATTGAAAATAACAGATTAGCCGTGAATCATAAAAAGAGTTCACCGTAAGAAAAAATGTAAACGAAAAATGCACTGGTGTGAGTTTCTCGAAAGTCCCGAAACCCTTTCGGGTTCAAAAAGGCACGTGAAAACAGGCATGGATAAAACCCGGAACACGGAACATCCCGTAACATGCCAAAAATTAAGATGGTTATTCTTTTAAAGAACATAAAGAATTATAAATAAATAACCAGAAAAGAGAAACAAATATATCAAATAAACTGATATTATCTGTTGTCTTTCGAGCGAGTGACAAAACGAGAAAACAAGGTGTGTCGCCTTTAGGGACTATTTTACGGGTCGTTCGTTCGAAGATAGTAAGAACCACAGAGAACCAAACTTGACGGTTAACGGTGATTTATTTCAGCAAGTTGAAACGATCGTAAACTGAAATAGCAATACAACAAGTCTATCAAATTGGGCTTAACAGGATAACGAAATAGCGAGGCAAAAAACGAACTGTCACACCCTAATTTCTTTTTCAACCGGTAAAGCGGAGAAAATCACAAACAGTGACAACAAAAATCGAAATGGGATACAATCTTAAGTTACCTAAATTAAAGTCAATAGTATAGGCAATCTGAGAACAACATTGTAAAAGTCTTTAAATCTTAATTTTCTTGCTTCTATAGAAAGGGCGTTCCCACTGGCAACATTCAATTCATTGTAGCCAAAAGATATGAAATCCCGTGTTTTGGATGATCGCAATGATACTAAAATATAGACTATCGCTAATTTACAGAAAAAAAAAACTACCCTAACGAGATAAAACAAATAAGAAAGCTTACTTACATATCGGTCCCACTTGAGCCAAACGTTGAGAACTCAAACACAGATTGATCAAACATGAAGCAAACAATCCAATACACTGGCAAAAGGGAACGCTAAACTACAATACTCGTCAAAAATCTTGAAACACTTGTGTCTCTTTCCCCTTCCCCAATGTTGATTTGAGTATCACAGCGGCCTCAGTGCTTCAAAACACGCGTGGCTCAACATTGGGGAGGGAGAAGGCACATTTGAGGCGGGGAAACAGTGTGAAGTAGAAATTTCAGGATTTTTCCAGAAAATTCGAGAGAAACGGTGTCTGTTTCAACGATTTGTGACGAGTATTGTAGCTTTTATACACGCTTGGGGACGCTAAAAGCTCCGATTACAAACCGCAAAAAAACAACAAAGATAAACACATTTTGGATAATTTAAGCAATTGTCTCATATATGCACTTGAAAAATTCAAGTGATTTCAACGGGATTCGAACCCACGACCTCTGCGATGCCGGTGCAGTGCTCTTACCAACTGAGCTATGAAGCCACACAGTTGATAGTAGGTCAATTTGTTGGGCTCATGATGGGCTCATGATGAATGATGAATGAAATGATTGTGAATCATTTCATCCATCATTCCTTTCTATATAGGTATCGCCCCGTAAAGCTTTCTATAGCCCTGTATAGCCCTGTATGGTCCTGTACTGCCCGGTTTAGTCCTGTATAGCCCTGCAAAGCTGTGTATGGGTCTTATATTGCTCTTTTTAGCCCTGTATAGCCCTATATAGCCCTGTATGGATGTCAGTGTGATGTGTAGCTGTGTGTAGCTTTGTGTAGCCGGTTATAGCCAGTCGATACACTGAAGCATGCTGTCCCCTGTAGAGCCGGGGTAGCCCTGTGTGGCCCGAGAATGTCCTAATTGGAACAAAGGTTTAATATTTAACTCTGTAAGACAAAAGAAATTAATTTCTAACTTTCGAGTTAATCCCAACCTTTAATTCGATTCATAGTAGTAATTGATTGCAATGTATTCAGGTTAATTATGCACGGTATAAATATTATGGGATTAAAATGTTGAGTTGAGCACATGCCCGTCTTCGACCGGTTGTTGAGCTTTGCCTGTGTGGCAATACATTGATAGATCAAAGAAGACGTTAAAATGTGGTTACAACTCGCCCAGGAGGGTTTCAGCGAGCTGGTGGCTTTAACGGTTAACAGCTAAGGTTTCGCCTTTTTCGCGGCTAGCGGTTATTGTCTTTCCCGTTACGGTTGATAAACAATTTTGATTTCCTTGTAGGTGATTTACAAGGGACACGTGACCCGACCGGTACGTTAAACTTGCTCATAGACTAATACAACATACACCGTATTCATAAATGGCGGGCAATAAATTATTCTTCTGTCTTTATGCAAATTAGCCTACCATGCCTCGTTAGCATGTACAGAATTGAAAAGAATTTTTGCGCTATAATGAGGTTGGAGGTGTATAAATTTACATGAACACAAAAGATTAATAAGTTGGGAGCGATTTTTGAATAAAGTCTATTCACAAAGTAATTTACGCTATGGTTATTGTGCCTTCACACAAAGGGACATTGGTGAGAACAATTATTCGTTTGTTTTTGTTTCGTTTCCTCAGAAACGAAACGTATCTATTGCTACTTCAGGGTGAACTATTTACAGGTTGAGGTATAATAGAGTTTGTAATTGCAACTCACGGAAATCTAAGCATCTTCGATATTTAAAAGTAAACTTGTGAACTCATGAGCGATGGAAATGGATCATAAATACAGTTGAACCCCGCTTTACGGACACCCCGTTGTTAAGGACAGTTCTCTTTGTCCCTGGGGAAAGCCATACATTATTTCTAAATTCGATCCGCTTAATACGGACACTCGTTAATACAGACAACGGACACTTTTTTCTTTCTCATCAACTAATTTTCATAGCAAGTTAATCTCGCTAATACGGGGACACCCTTTCGTCAATTTTGTGAAGGGACTTAAAACATGCTATTGTCCATAGCGCTAACCAAAAAATGGCTACTTTGTACGCTCTAGACGTTCAGTTTGTTGATGTTAATGTTTTGTTTTACATTTTTTGATATTTCGCTCCAATAAAATGTGTACTGTGTTTTTTTACGTAATTTACACAACCCGCTTAATGCGGACACCCTGTTAATACGGACACTATTCATGGTACCCTCGGCGTCCGTATTAACGGGGTTCGACTGTAAAAGGCTTTGACTACCTGAACGATTTTGGTCATGTACACAATGTTCGCAAAATAGTGAGTGGTAATCATAAATTGGGTTCTCCAAATATGCCAAATCGAGGGCCGGAGCCGGATCAACATATTTTATGTTTTCTCCTGCCTTTACCATTTTGTTGAATACTATATTATGCTATTAATTGAGATTACCGTCCTCGGGTATTCATCTATTTTTTTTTTGAGTCATCTCAAAGATATGTTACCACAAGTTCTGTATCATTGGATAATTTTGTTATTTTGGGATTTCCTTTGCTAAGTGCAAGAATCATTGCCGGTTTCACCGGTTAGCTGGAAATTTGCCATAAATTTTCCTATGTATCCCTTTTTTAGCAACAAGTTTTAAAAAATCTATTCCTTTGAGAGAATCGGACCTGCTGGTTGTGCTGTCGTATATCGGCTAAGACTCAGTATCGGTCGAGATAGCGGAACTGTTCTGATGGTACTTACTACTCAGCATCTGACTGCTTTTATTCGCAGGTTGTGAGACAATGGGTAGATACTATCATCATTTGGAAAAGTGGTTTCCCAGAAGACCTCCAAGTTACGAGTTATGCACGATTTGCAGTTGCAAGGTATAAATTTTTCTATTATAAAAATAGATATATACTTCAAGTGATAATAATAAGTCCTTTGCAGTTAGTCAGTCACGTGGTACAAGATCGCCGTGCTGGTGAGCAAGCTACGCACTGGGACAAGACAAACAAAGAGCTTACATCATTTGAAATGTTCCACGTGACTGACTAGCTGCAAAGGGGCTATTGACTGCATGACTGGCTAAATATCGGACGGTTTCACTAATTGTGTCTACCAAATCCCTAACAAAGTTTCTCTCTGGTGAATGACTGACGACTTGCTGTTTTCGCTGTACCCCGCCTAGATTAACTTCGTACCTATCTTCGGGAAAACGAGTACTTTACTGCTAGTGATATTTGTTAATAAATTGTTGTTGTCGTTGTTCCTCCGATAAACCGCTGTGGGGCTGTGGTGAGGCGAGCCGTGTGCTTGCGTTCAGGTCAAAAGGATGCACTTCATGCAGGTTGAGTCCACTTCAGTTATTGGAGTAATTATACCGCGAAATACCACCCTTGCATTGCAACAGAGATTTACTAGCCTGCCTTATTATTCTCCTTAGAACACTTCAGTGGAATGCCAAAAAGTCGTCTGTCCC
>BLFK01000292.1:2224374-2241874 GCA_014634185.1 Astreopora myriophthalma
CTTTCCAATACAGAAAGCGAGTCTTCAGGGCCAAATGTACCATTTACGCCAGCCAACGGTGGGACGAGACCCTGTCCCGCCGGCAAGTACTGGCGGGTCTTTGAGTATACATGGAAAGGAAATCAATCGTACAGCAATAACTACATCCACGTACAATTCGCTTTAGTGAGCAGAGAGATCGGAATAGTGGAGATACACACTATTTCTGCGAACCAGACTGTTAAAATTGTGAAGATTACAAACACCACCACTGCAGACTTTGATCAAGTAAAGAAAACAATACGAAATGACCTATATAAATCCGTTGGAAAGATTCGCGATGGTAAGTACCTTCTTAGATAAGGAATGATTTTAAAAGGATCCAAGTTTATTATTTTGATCTGTGCCTGTTTTCCGATAAGAGCACAACAGGACAGTGTCGATTCGAAACTGATGATTGGTGAGTTCGTTTTCCAAGGTCTAAAAGCATAAGAGTAAAACTATCATTAGAAGTTAATGGTGCATATGAATAGATCTCGTGATATTTGCAGAACATTCGCTCACTTTTTATAAAGGCATGTTGGGAACATATTTAACCCGTTTACACGGACCTTTCGGGCACAAGGCACAGATTATGCGCCGAAAAGCTAGTATCTTAGACTGCGGTCATTCTACTAAGACGCAGTTCTAGAATAACCCCCTTGTGACATCATATTCAATTCACCATCATAGAGAAAATCGAGATCAAAACAAATCACTGCAAAATCGAAGCCAAAGCCGGGGAATAAAAACAGAGAGACACTTCCCTTTGCAAGTTTCACAACTCAGTTAAGAAGGCAATTTTTGGACAGCTTAAACTGGTCTTAAGTAACACCAGATTAACAAACTATCTGGTTTTTGTTCATAACGTAAGCGTAAAGGTGAGACCACTCTTGCGACGTGAAAGTGTTCGTGTCGGTCATGACAAAAGATCAACGATTTTTTTCTGCAAGCTTAATAAATCATTTGAATAAGAGCGTGTCAGGCCAACCTTTCATTCCTTTCTATCAGCTCCACGCTCTTCAGAGGGGGCAAAACTGCTTTCGTTCCCATTCACAAGACAAAAACTTCATCTTAATGCAACAGTCAATTGAAACCCCGGCCCCCCGACCCCCGGGACATAGCGGGGATTTAACGCTTCCATAGCCGGGCTTTAACGCACTTTTAACGGCGCGTTGGCCCCGGTGGGCGGTGGATTTAACAGAATGCCATTGAAACCGGGACCGTGGGGCGGTGATTTAACAGCACGCGATCACCTAAAGCGGGGGCGACAGCGGGGACTTAACATGGAGGACTAAACAGCAAAGCCTTCAATCTGTTGAAACAATCTAATACGGTAAATCTGTCATCTCAGGACTGAAATGAGTGAAATTCACCTCTGTTTTCATATGTGTGTAGATAAAGATCATAGTAACCAAGGTAGTAACCACCTATTCTCTGCAAACTATAGGTTATTGCATGGAGGTAGCTTTGGTGTCAAGTCGGCTTTCGTTAAGAACAACACCAATTGATACTCATTTTGTTAGGGAAAGTTGCCTACCCACTTTGTTTTAATAGGTTTAACAGATTTAATCGTAATGGAAATATTTTTGAAGGAGTGTATTCACATTTAGAGGGAAAGTTGCCTACCCACTTTGTTAAAGTTGTAACAGAATCATAATGAGAATATTTTTGATGGAGAAGGTACAGTCGAACCTCTCCTTACGGACACCTCTCTAATACGGACACCTCTCTATAACGGACATTCCCCTTTGTCCCGAAAAAATTCTCACCCGTTTTCTAAAAAAAAACCTCTATAATACGGACCCTCTCTAATAAGGACAACGGACACTAAATCTCGGCCCCAGAGAGCGAAGTCATATAAACTTAACCTCTTTATTACGGACACTCTGGTGATCCGGTGTTGACATACAGTTCTGTGCACGAGTTTGCGATTACGCAAGCATCAACGTTTTATTCACTGATCTTCAACTGGAGTTTTGAAAATTGTACTTTTATTAGTACCTTTTTAGGTGAAGCATTGCGTTGTACGTAGTTCCCTTGGTTCCAAATAACTGATTCGTATAAAGTATGTACTTTACGGACAGCTGGATTCTCTGTTAGGTCTAAACATTCTTCATTCTCAATCGACTAAACTGCATTTTTAACACCGGAATAAACTCAACTAAAGGAAAACAAAACGAAACGAAATGCGGACGTTCTACATCTCCATAGCAATTTTACATGTTGCTGTTCTTTCACAACAACCTTTTTGAACAGATGCTTATGGGAATATAACAGCTAAAAAGAAACAGTTTTAACCAATCAATGTCCGGGAGAGTCCCTGAAGGCAGCAAACATTTTCTAACTTTTAACACTAGTTCATTAGGAATAACTTGTTAGTTCTTTTGTCCATTCCCTGTCCAACCAGACACTTTAACGTCATTGTATACGCTAAACTATTGTCCTCGTTTGTTCGCGCGGAATTCCAACAATAAAACAAAAGAAAATATGTCCGAAAAAGCGACAGCGTTTTAAAGTTGTACCGGAAAATGCGTGGTTCGTTTTGTTTTGTCATGCTTAGCAAATGCGCATGCGCCAACTCCGTGTATTACAAATTAGTACCCAAAAATATCCTTACCATATGGAAGACATGACAACTATACTCGCAAATATATATCGCTCCAAATCATAGTATAAAGCAGAAGGAGCTGAGCTGCGAGTAAGTAAGGGATTTGTCACATATGGTCTAGGGGCCGACATTTCTCTCCCTCACTGCCTATAGGGGATAGGTATCGGAAAGTAGCAAGTATAAGCGATCCGCGGGTCGAAATCTCGGGGAGACTCGTCATGGTACGCCGCTCAGGCTTAAATGTCCAGAGGTACCGCTACCGCTTCTGCATGTTTTTCTTTAGGTATTTAGTATGCGCATGCGCAACTGCCCTTGTGTACCAATATGCCACGTGGGAGTAAATGAATCAAGATTACTTCCAGTCTGTGATAGATCTATTGTTGAACAGAATATAGAGCAGAAGAATAAGTCGTAATTAGGGTCTCTCCGTTGGGAGGATCACAAGTAGTTAATATTCCAGTTAGCAGTGATAGTTTTTGACAACATAAAAAGTTCGCATTTTGTTCAACAACGACAACAACAACAACATTTTAATGAAAATTAGAAATATAACTAATTACATTATTTTTCCCCCGCAAATAGTTCATGAACTAATTGAGGCGGGGAAATCTGAGGACATATTACAAGTACAAAGTTTATTTATATATAGATGGACTAAATAACAGTGAATAGGATAAACTAACATAAAACAAAGCAAATACATTAAAATTACGAAGAGAAGCAAACCTAAAGTCTTAAATAACTCAGTAAGACGGGAGGCTTCGACATAATCATCTTCTGACCGCAAGAAATTTAGTAATAATTCCTTTATCTTTTTGCGAAAGGACAAACGTTTGAGTAGTTTAATCGAATGAGGCATAGAGTTCCAAATTTGGGCACCGATTCTCGAGAAGGAGGCATACATTTGATCGGTTCTAGAAAACTTAACATAGAACGAGTCGCTAGAGACAGATCTTGTTCTGTAGTTATGAATCTGACTTGTTTTAACAAACTGATTGAGTATACTAACTGGTGCTGACTGTCTGTTGATATCATACAATAAATAGCTACAATCTCTAAAAAATAGGCTAGGTAGGGGAAGGAAATTCGATTTGAGAAAGAAGGGTACGGTGTGTTCGTTAGACTTCCTGAAGTAAATAGGACGTAAGGCTCGTTTTTGTAGAGTTACGATCTTTCTTTGAAATGTCTTTGTTTCTGTTCGTTCGTTCGTCGTATCATTGTGTAACCCCGTTAGTTGGTTAATGACAAAGAATTGGCTATCGCAGTTCTTTGTTTCCTGCTGAAGAGGTACGATTTGAACCAATTAACAGCCATGACCGCTGCAAGTTTAGGCTACAAAAGATTGTGATGTACGGCGTCGAACGCTTTCGACAAGAGCTGAAATCTAGTCGCGGAGTTAAAAACTCCAATCCCAAAGAAAAAGTACGCAGATCTCCCTCATCAGCTGGTTCGTTTGTTGCCATGTTTAGTTCAACTTTTTGCGGAAGTTCTCCCCAGTTTTATATAAATACAAACTGCTGAAGTCACTCGCGGGATTTTTTTTTCCGCGAGGCGTTTGTTTGCTGACGTGATCAGCGTGCATCATTGGGAATTTACTTGCTATGTTATAATTATTGTTGTTTGAGCTGCAATGTTACGGACTTTAGGGACCTTAGCATCTACTACGGCGACGTCCACGGAAACGTCACTTAAAACTGCTAGTTTACGGTTTCCAAATATTTTCGTGATTAATCCAGTTTGTTCAACTGATACAAACTATCCGATCTAGTAACTGAATTGGAATGAACGATGTTCAAACTAAGAAAGATGAAAGTGCTCTGTGAGCAAACTCGTGAATTGAACACGTAATTTAAATTATTTTTCAGTTGGATTATGTCTATAATTTTTGGTATGCTGACTATTCGTGTAAGTGTCGCACTCACATGTTTGCCCGTGTTAAACATACATTTGATCGTAGCAAAATTCTTGGACCTACAATGTTGGGAGTTGTTGCGCCCGTCTGCACACAGCCTTATGTAAGCAGGAAATAGAACGGAAGAAGAAATAGAAAAAGAAATAGATATCGGCTCAGGTATCTATAGAGTATCCTATAAAAGGTGGGTCGCTAGCGACGTTTTGGTGTCGCTTTCCGGCGGAAGACAGGTCTTTTTATGTGCTGAACCTGTTGTGTTTGACGTTAAAAACACACGCCATTTGCATTCATATAATACCAAGATCCATATAATTCTGAAGTAGTTTTGGGGATGACCCATTCGCTATATCCGACACAATGCCGATTTTACATGAACTCTGGCTTATCAAAATGAAAGTGGCCGGATTTCTGCATGGCAAATTCGGCATATTGAAGACCAGCTTTCGGCGCAAATGGAGATTGCAGCTTATTAAAGAGGCTGCAGTTTTTAATAAAAGAACGAAAAACAGTTAAAGTTTGACATTTACAACGAGTAGACCAACGATCTCGATTTGAGTTGAGTTTTTTCACTTGGTTCGGATGTCCCCGCTATGCGGGTCTTTTAACAGAAGTCTCGGCCCCGGGGGCGGGGTAATAAGCCGTTTTTTAACACTTGGTAAATGTTAAATTCCCCGCTAAGTCCCGGGGGTCGGGGGGCCGGGGTTTCAATTGACTGGAGCATAACAAGAACACGTCCGAAGCGAGTGACTGTTAGTTGGAAAATAAAACCCTTCCTTTGTGACATCACAAAGAGGGAACGTGCTCGAGCAAAAACGAACCAATCAGATTCGCATGCAAACTAGAAATCGACACAAGGTCATAGATTCGACTAAGCTGGGAATATTCGGATTTTCGTCCGACTTTGTCCACGTCACTATCGCTAAGTCTGTCACTTCATATAACTATTCATTAGTAAAATTGTCCTTTTTTTAAAATGATGAAGACTTGGGATGTCAGCACTGAGTGGCATCCACTCTTAGATCAATAATATCTTTTTCGTCAAAAATTTCCTGCGCGGGCTCTTAATAAGCAGGAGTTGACGTCTACCAGATGAGAAAACTCATTCTCATCAAGGGAATTTTTAAAAAGCTAATTTTCAAAACACTTTTGCTTTGTGATTTGTAGCTCAAAGAATTAAAATGAAGAGTAACGAAAAGCGTCCATGCCACAATACGCAAGGCTGCATTCATACTGTGAGAAAAATAATGGAGAGGTTTTGGTATCGTGTGAGCCGGTGTAACGTCTTCACTTCAGGCCCCCCAGATGCACTACTGATGCTCGGAAAAGAGACGCCGAGCGATGAATAACACAGATTATGTGACAAAAAGGTCAGCTAGCTGAACTAGATTGTTGACTTAAGTAGCCTATAAACAAATCTATGTGTAGTAAAACTATCGGCGAGAGTTGAGCACTTGAAAAAGACGCCTGAAGGGGAAAATTATTGGGTTGATTCACCAGTCAATAGCATCATCTTAGTGCATACACGTCCGTCAATGAAGGCAGACGTCGAGAGAGAGGAAGCAACAGACTATTTTGGTTACAGATGCGTGGGAGTATTTCTGAAGAACCGCTTCGTCTTCGCAACTGAGGATTAGATGTGATGTAATTGAAAGTTAACCACATTTCGGCAGCAAAAGGTAGATACTTAGAAAGCATAACAGCTGATTATAGGGGCCTGTTAAAGTACCCCTGAGACGAAATAAGAATTTCCTTTTAGACAAATCCTGATGAAGACTATTGTGTTGTGTTGATTTTTACCCAGAAAATGATAAAAAGACCCTCCAGCCGAACTGGAATCCGACGGCCTCAAAGTTGGTTAAAGGGTGTCGCTATTACCAATTTCTTGTTCCAGTTGATTGCACACTTTTTAGTAGATTCGCGACCAGTATCAAAGCCTTTCTTAGAGGAGATATTTGTTCGTAGTTTGTGTTAAGGTCGCGGGGGACGATACTCCTCACTACGCATTTATCGGCGTAAAGAACATGCACTATGTACGATGATTAATACCGACAATACGAGAAATATTTATGAAGAGTTCCCGTAAAATATTTGCCCCGGTCCCAGAGATTTTTTTCCCCCTATTTAGCCGCGAAGCGGCGACCACAAACTGTGAAGCGACGAGAGAAGAAAAACCTCTGGTTTTCGGTCCCTGCGAATCTCACCTCCGCGCAGATGCTAACTGTCAAACGCTTCAAAATCATCATCGAAGAGACAACTAGTGAAAATCGCGTTGTCACCCGCTTATCACCATTCTCTTCAGCCGTAGTGCACCTATCATTGTTAAGGGTTGGGTGTGGGGGCTACCTACTATACGGGAAATTGACTCAGAGGGCCTTCCCCTGGGTAGGGATTTTGACACGAAAGCCTTACCCCAGGGTCGGGAATTTGATTTGGAAGACTGAGAAAGCGCAGAATTTGACAATAAGTAGGTGCTCAGGGATGGGGGATTTTGACTCTGGCTCATATAAAATTGTCAAATTCCCCTGGGTCAGCCCAATCAGTTAGTATAGTGAGATTCGTTGGGACCGAAACCAGAGGCTTTTCTTCTCTCGGAACTTCGCAGTGCGTTGTCAGCGCTTCGCGGCTACATTTCGTCCGAGGAAAAGACAGAAGGAAAAACCTCTTGGACCAGGCAATTAAAGTATTCTGTTTCTGCCTCGGAACTTCTTGTGCCCTTCAAGTTTAAAGGGGCTCTGTCACGCTATGTTGGCATCACTGTAGAATGCTAAAGAATGTCTTTAATACTAATGTAGTTTGTTTATTGAAGACAGTGGTACTGCACTGAGACTATTTACTGTCTTCTGTTACGGATGGCATAGATGGAAACGGATTACATTTTAAAAAATTTAGCCTACACTTTTCACATTTTCGCACCTGATCTTGAGGACATGGCAAAAATGCATTATAGATTACTCTTCCTGCAAAAAATCGCTTGATATCCTCCTTCTAAATTTAAAAGAATGGTTTGGACACAAGTAAAGGTCATAAAAAAGGATTTCTGTGTTTTTGGCAGCAAAAGTTCCGTGACAGAGCCCCTTTAACTTAAAAAATGAATAGGTCGTTCGCGTGATGAAGTAATCTATTACGAAAACCAGAATGCTTTGAGTGGCTTCTATTGTCAGACAATTTTTTCCAATACTCTTTTCGTTCACAGGAAAGTAGAAAAATCTGAATGAGAAACATTTTGACAGGGCATTCTGGTCTTGGAAATAAATGACGCCATCGTTCAAATCGCCTATTAAGCCTGATATTCATATTGCCGCAACGACCACAAGAACAACCTCATCAGAAAAATTAACGGTCGCTGAGACCGTTCCGACACATGGAAACCATGCATTCTGCTATCGTTGCGATCGTTCCGACTTTTTGTCTCTCTGCGATCAAAGTCGCAACGATCGCAGAATGCATGTTTTCCATTTGTCGCAACGGTAGCACCGACCGCTTTGATGAGGTTGTTCTTGTGGTTGCTACGATCGTTGCGATCACATGGAAACCTGGCTTTAGAAACTGTTAACTGTCTAGAATTATACAAAATGAATTGCAACGCATTGTTCTTTTCTTCGTGAGGTATTAACGACAGCTCGTTAATTAATATTACCATGATTATAGTTTTTGCATAAAGCAGTTTACTGGTATTTTGTTGAGAAGCCCTCGGAATCGTAAAAATAAGCAATTTTATGCCCAAGAATTAGCGCAGTTAGAGAATTTCAGGAGTTGACACGGAAAGGAAGTAAACTAGGTGTACTGTAGATTGTCATGTCTGAGGCCAGATTCTTAAATTAGCCTTAGAAGAGAAGATTGAAAGCGTCGAAATGAAGCATGAAGAATTTTGCATCTTTAAGAGCTAATAACTTTCATTAAAACTTGAAAATAAAATATCGGAGCCGATCTGACACTGATTACGCAAAAAGGCCGGTTTTTAGTGATCCCCTAGTCGCAAAATCGAGTTTCCTTGTGTTTTTCCGAGGGGAAACCTTGGACACAAAACCACGTTCAAAAAAATACTAATGATAACTTCAATAGCTTATAGCATTGCCGCAAAGCGAGATTCATTCGTTAAAAAAAAAAATCCTTATGCACTTCTCTTATTCCCCAACAACTCACTTAAGTTTTAGGGAAATCGACTCTCGATTTTATGATATATAAAAATGATCAAAGTAACACCGACAAACACCCTTACCAATGCTTTTGCTTTCTGAATATATATATATATATATATATATCAGTGGCGTAGTAGATTTTGTATAACGGTTTTTCTTCATTCACCCTGAAGAAGATAGACAAGTCGGTCGAAATATAGGTGTTCTTTATAAACGTGTCTCGTCTTCATAGGTGTCTTGTCTTCATACATATATACATGTATACATATACCTATGTACACCCATTTTCAAAAACGTTGCAATTTCAAAGTATATATGATATATATGCCTTTTGCCTTCTCGTCAAAAAGGTGAGACACGAAGCATGTGTATTTCACGCTGAAGGAACAGTACGTTTTTGTTCTAACAAAAATAATATACTCATGCTTCCTCGCTATTGCATCAGGAGGATGATAATAGTTCGTGGCTTTGTCGGGATGACAAGTAATCGCAAACAGTAAGTGTTTTGGGGTAGACTTTCATATACCGGACTAAAATGGCGGAGGACAAAAGAACCATTGTTATTCCGATTAGGCCTTGCTAATTAGGTACTGTTGTGTTCGCATTATTCTTTTGTGTTATGGACATTAATTATTTCGAAGCCTAAAAAAGGTTTGACAGCAGCTATTGTTCTTTCCTTTTGTAAAATGGCCCCATATTATTTTTCCTGTCAACACCTTTCTGATGAGAAAACAAAAGACATATATATATATATATCATATATACTTTGAAATGCAACGTTTTTGAAAATGGGTGTATACATATACATATACATATACATATACATATACATATACATATACATGTATATGAAAGTTCTGTCTAACGAGCGATTAGGCGCGAAACTCAGAGTCACAGAGAATCGATGCGTCCTCTTTAATCTTTCAACTTATGTATACATATATATATATATATATATATATATATTCCGAAAGCAAAAACATTGGTAAGGATGTTTGTCAGTGTTATGAATATACATATATATTCACGGCCATGTTCCCCCTCGACCTTGAGCGTTGTCGGATAGTTAATGGGCAAAGATGACTGATGGGTAGTGCCTCAGTTCTGACGTATATTTACAGGAACCGATTACCCGAAGCCTCTATTTTCTATATTAATTCTCTGAGTCAATCCTGTCCCGTATCTCTTTCCCATAGAAGATAGCTACCTTCTTCCATCGTTAAACGTCACGTGCACTGAGCTACGGAAAATAATTTCAAAACAAGATCATATATCTCTAGCGGAAAATACAAGAGCTCCCGCAGATATTACAGCTCTAAAAATGAAAAGAATACAGGGCATGGTTGACATGGTACAGATACGGATAATGGGCTCCAGCTGGTTATTACTTCGACTCAAGGCACCTGTTATCCTATTTAATATGTTTTATTTGCAGTTTTGACGTTACTAATTTTCTGCACGTGCATAAAGCTCTCTTTTCTTAGGCCGAAAGAGAAAGCCCTGTACTGTACGTTCTTTTTTTCGTCGTATCGCAAATATCCTGCGCATGTGTTCACCGTCCTTATAATTTAATTTAATCAAGGACATAAATGATTGCATTATGCAGGAGATACTTGTCTGAAAAAGGAACCCTTTCACTTTTCATTCTCTTAAAGCTTTTGAAACCATAGTGTGTGTTCGCGCTGAGGGCGGCATTTTAGGTTCCTTATTGTTTGAGTGGAAGGAATCGTTCCAGAGATCCTGGGAACAAGGTTTGCTGTCACCTTGAAAGATGTTGCGGTGCATTCTACGTTCCATCACAGAGAACGTCAAAATGCGGTAAGACCAAAAGTGCCTCATGAGCAGTTAGACGAGCGTGTCGCTGATATTCTTACTACATTTTCACGTCTTCTGTGACCTATTACTGAACAGACGAACGGCAACATGAACTCTATTGTTTTATTTAATTTCAAACAATTTTAAATGACGCCATCTTCCTTCCAATAGACCATAAGTAAGAACCAATCAAAATGCGAGCATAATTCAGCTTACACTTCGTTCTTAAGCCATCAGTTTGCGACTACCTCTCTCCCTGTAGATGCACACTAAGGCTGCTTTTGCATAACGTATCAGTCAGAAGAATGCATCAGTTCACAAATTCCTTTATCGCACTTTTTTGTGGGACATTTCTTATCAGAAAAGCCTTGCTAATGTTTTCATTTGATCTACAATGAATTGATAAAACCCCACCATCGCATCAAAACAAGTAATTCTCACATCTCTGGAACGTCCTTCTCGAATTTGTTCGTTTTATGCAAAGTACTCTTAATTTGTGTCATTTATAATTAAAAACGTCAGCCCTGGAACGAATCACCTTGATTGGTGGGAACAACATTTCTAACCAGTGTTGCAAAACAGCTGCGCTAAGAGATAAAATGTGCTCCCATTGAACAATAGGTAGTTTTAGTTCATTTTCCAGGTAGCAATTAAAAGTGGAAAGAGATAACAATCAAGAGCGCTAAAATATTTTAGCACTGTTGCCTTCATTCACGGCCATCAATAAACAGTAGCTCTACTAATCCGTTCGCACATTATGAATAATAAAATGCTAAAGCATACCGACTGTATTCTTGAAAAATTTCTTCGAGGCCATGAATTATTTACGTACTCACAGGCATTTTTACTAGTGCCAGCTACAGTAACCACAGTAGTTTAAAAAAAAAGTAAATCAAATGGAACACTGATTGAAGTTCGCAACCCAAGAGGCTTTTTCTCAGCAACTATAATTCCGTCTAAATAAACCCAGGGGAACTAAACTCTTCAGATAAGAAAGCCTTAAGCTGCCTCTCTGCATAACTGTGCGTACTGACATGGCCCCGCGGTTCAATCCGCGGAAAATACTCTTTATGAAGTGACGCTTGTGTACGTGACGTATTAGAGATAACATTTTTTTTTCTATAGTTTTGCTCACCTGCCGTCAATCTGAGATACTATCAAAAACGTCTTCCGTGTGTTTCTTTTTTAAGGAAACCGATTAACCAAGGCTACACAACCCGTGTCCGGGAACACATTACTATTTAGGTTGTAGGTGCCGCTAAACTACTTTAGGTCATTTTGTATTAGCCTATGGCTTTTACGCTTGCTTTAAAAATTTAAGTGAAGGAACAAGTAAAGAACGACGAAAGATTCGTGTGTTAGGATCGCTAGTTCCGCGATACTCCTTTAAACCATCGCTTTTTTTATCGACGATAATGAGTACACGCAAGTTAACTGGGCCAACGTCAAAAAAGAGGAATGCTCCCGTTTTTCCATTCCAATCGGACGATCAGGGATTTGAAACAGATTTGGAGGACGATTCCGATGTCTTACACGAGTATAGAAAAGGGAAATTGATCAAAACGACAACGCAACGTTACTTCGACGCGTGCGAAACGCTGGGGACTGTTCCAGTCACCAAATTTCTTCGTCAATGTCAAGCTGGTGTTGTTGACCTTAAGCATTACGGTATTCGCGATATCGGAGCCCAAGCAATTGCTATAGCACTTGAACACGACATAGTAGTGTCAAGTTTGTGCCTCCACGACAATGGGATTGGGGACGCGGGTTCATTGGCGTTGTCCAGAACTTTGAAAGATAACTGCTTCGTGACAAACCTTGACCTCTCTAATAACAAACTTGGAAAGGAAGGAGCTGGTGCAATTGGTGAAATGTTGCTGGAAAACGCATCTCTGCAGGAGTTGAACTTGAGTGGTTGTCGTGTCCATGGTAAGGATGTCAAGCGGTTCTTGGACGCGTTGTCTTCAAACCCCCATTTAAGGAGCTTGGATTTCAGTTACAATGACCTCGGAGACGAGGGTGCTATTTATCTCGGTCGAGCCCTTTCAAGAAACAAGAAGCTCGAGTGCCTCGGCCTAAGCTGGAACAACATCAGGGTGTCTGGTATTGAGGAACTGGCAAAGGGACTGGGCAAAAACAAGAAACTGAGGGAACTTGATCTTTCTTGGAATTGCTTCTCGGATGAAGGAGCGAGCCATGTTAGCTCTGCCTTAGTCCAAAATCACTGTCTCAAAGTCCTCGAAATGCAGAGTTGTGGTAAGTCAAGCAATGCGTTCTTACCCCACAAAGGAACTGTTCATCGCACTTTTTCACATTCGTAATCGACTGTGCTGTATCGGTTCGTTCAGTGAGAATTTTATCTAGTCTTGATTTCGATTCCGCTTTTTTATGCATTACGTACGCAACTATTTTAATTTTTGTAATGATAAAGAAGCCTTTTGTCTTTTTAGGTATCCACACCGCGGGAGCCATTAAGATCGCAGAAGCCCTCAAGGCAAACCAGACTATGGAGGTTTTGAGAGTTGGCAAGAACTCGTTCCAAAGCTCAGGAGTTTGTTCGCTTCTCAGTAAACTGAGATGCAATCACATGAGTGCTCTTCGCGAACTTATACTAGATGACATGGTATTTGACAAGTGAGTAAATATATGTCTACGGCTGGTAATCTGTCGAACGGAAGCTGGCGAGGTACTTGCCAGTCGCACGGTCAAACATAATTTATTCAAATGTGCGTGCAGTAAAGTTGGGGTTGGGGGAAGCCCTCCTGTAGAATGTCGTTGGCATTGCCAATTCAAATTGTCATTTCTGTTTGAACGCAGGGATTGCGAGGTCGAGCTAGATGGTCTTCTGGAGGAACGGCCAAACTTTACCTGCTCCTGGGGAGTGAGCATTAGAGGGGGAGACGTAAAGAAGGGTGTTAAGAAGCCAGACGCATTGGAAATGTTCCTTACTTTCGTGCGCACTCGGGGTCTTCGCCTCATTGATTTGTTCAGGATAATAGCTAAAGACAGTAACGCTTCAACGATTAACAAGAACGAGTTCATTACTGGTATGAAAAAGCTAAATGTTCCTCTTAAAGATCATCAACTCAGGGTCTTGTTTGATTCCTTGGATATCAACGGGGATGATAGCGTGGAGTTTTACGAGTTCCTTGGTTCGAGGAGTCACTACTTGAAAACGCGTAAATGACTTGTTTCAACTCTCCAAAGGTACTACTCAAATACAGGCTGCAACATCAGACGGAAAGGATATATAGACACAAAGAAACTAACGGGAAAGCCAAAAAAGAGTGCCCTAGTTTCTTTCGGGTTCGGGCTAGCCTTTCGGTAGTGTAGAACAACATCGTGCAAAAATTTCGAACACACTTTTCTTTACTTTCCACAAGAAAACAAAAATTGCTTTCGCTATGAAGATCTGCCAGTGAATCCATGCCTATCACTTACACAGCAGGCACTGGAAGAACGTACATCACATGCAGGATTTCCGCACAAAGAAAGCGCTCAGTTGAACTTTGAAAGATACAGGTGAAGCGGAAGTCCAAGATGCATGAGTCTATACGGCGGGAGGCACTGAACCCCTGCTTCCCCATCTTAGCCTTGACTCAAGCAATTCGTGTCTTACATGAGTTTGTTTGATCTTAAACGGTTGACCACAAGAAACACTGCTACTGAGCAGTACTGTGCAAAAGAACCCACAAAAACCATCAAGCACTAAACAGTTCCAGATGTCCTTTATACATTTTCTCTGAGGAATTTGTGAAAAACATCTGCCCCATTGGTTTTTAGTACTCAAGCAAGAAAGCAGTTTCAGTGGGGCCTCCTTGGAGAAAACCCTGGTTAATCCTCGTCGATGTATTCGAAAGGTTCAGGCGGTTCTGGTTCTTCTTCATCATCTTCAGCACCAATGCCCATCGGAGAGGAAGCTGAAACAAAAACAAGAACACGTTTTAATTGTTTGCCAACCATCAACGCCTTTCGCAAAATTGAAGTCAAGGGAAATGATATGAAAGTTTTGCCAAGGCATGGAACACACCCCAAGCAAAACCAAAGCAAATTTGAACCAATTAAACAAATTACAGTAAAAACCCGCGTATAAGAACCTAGGTTTTTCCAAGTTAGCCTAAACAGGTTCTTATATAAATGGTATTTAGTGTAAAATTAGGCTAACTAGGTTCTTAATTAGGTTCTTAACTTTTGTTCAAAAAATAAAGCTGAATTTTTAAATGACCTGGTGTTTAATGTCCAAAAACAGTATTCTTTGAGGCTTCGTTAAGCAAAATACTATACTATTTTAATCTGATTCTGTTACAATCAAACCTATAGTACTGTATTTTTTTTTTTGGAGAAAATTTCTTAATTCTCTCTCTCTATATATATATTGAAAATAAGAACCTGTTTTAGGATTTTAGCCTAAAGTGGTTCTTATGTGAAGGGTGCTTAAAAATGAAATTTTAGCCTAACAGGTTCTTAAATGTTAGGTTCTTATACGCGGGTTTTTACTGTATTTTACTATCACGACTCTGAATTGATATATGAACCGACAAAATTACCAGGCAGAGGTTCAATCAGATCTTCTGGCTCATCAGACTTTGAATCAGTCATCATGACTATTCCACCAATATTAACCTGGGAAACAAACAATGATTGGGGAAAAAAATCAAAATTACAAAGGTAATACAACCTGCGGCCTTTTGTATTATTTCCTTGAGAAGTTACTTGTGAACATTTTGTGATGAATGGAAGGTATATCGGTTTGCTCAATACAGGGTTTTGTGACACTGAAAGAATCCGAAGGAAAGTACTTACTCTACAGTTGAAAAACAAACAAAGACTAACAATTCTATGCCCGGGTACTATACCGGTTTCAGAGGCATGTAACGACTGTCTTCTGGTAATGAAATCACTTTAAGCTGCAAAACAGAGAAAAATGCATTGTTGTGTATACAAATTACTGTAGTTTGTGTCATCCACTGCGACTATGTGGGTGGCTACGTCTTCGGTAAACGTAGGAAATGTCTAATCGAACTCCGAAGTATTTTGTATCAACTTAGAGCTCTTCGATCAACTTCGCCGGGGGTATTCCAATCAACTTCTGAAGTCTTGAGACCCCTGACATGGAAAGTCGTACTAGCACGCGTTAACTATCACTAGAGAATCGTAAGTAACGAGCCACACTTGGTGAAAAAGAACACATACCTGGGCTGGAAGCACCCGAGCAGGATTTTCCAGCAATTCGAAGTCGGGTTCCTCTTCTTCCATCTTCTCACTGCTCTCTTTTTCACTCTTTTCAACCGTCGATTCTTCAGCATTCTTTTCCTTGTCGTCCTCTTTCTCCGGCTAAAAGAAGGCCCGTTCATCGTTAGTTGGGCAGTTAGTCGTTAAATGGGCAAGAAGATGTAGTTACAAAAATGTGCGATGTCATTAAGTAAACCAGAGTCACCGAAATAATTTCGGAACAAAACTATGGCGCGGTCTTAAGCCAGAACGATCACTACTCCCTGACTGGCTGTTATGAAAGGCTAAGCCTCAGAATGTAAGCTTTCGAGTTTCCTTTTTCCGATGAGAAGCCGGAGATACTGTAAAAGCTGTCAACTTGTCTTGACTTAATGCAACCAAAAGGAACTAATCTTTTCAAAGCAGTCCTCGTATCAATGTCACCTTTCTGATCCCTTGAAACAAGCACCGACACAAGTTGCCAGCGAAGTTAAAACGCACGAGGAAACAAACCATTTCATTTGCAACAATATTATGTCCAACGACTGATAAGGGCCATCACGGAGAGTCACTTGATTTGCTTGAAAACATAAGACTATGACAATAAGACGACAATGTGGCACAAATAAATCTTACCACGTCCATTTTGTCTTCAGAGGCCTCTGATTTCTTGGCTCTTGATTTGATTTTGTTCGTGATAGACAGCACTGCAGTGGTGACCTATACCAAATCAGACAAACAACTTTTATTCGCAATATTTTGAACTGATCCGTTCAGTTCCTGCGGCATAGTTGCTGGACTCTTCTCTACAAACTACGGTTTCTGGAGTGGACTTTTTCTAGAGGGTAATTAGCCCATGTGGTCGTGGTCGGGTCAAAGGCTTAAGTTAACTTTGGTCCGAGACAACGAATAATTCTCATGCAAATGAACCACAGGAGCATGCACAAGGGACAAGACATATTCGCCGAAGGACTTCAGATTCAGCGCGAGCAGCGAAGAAGAAGGAGACATCAGGAAATCACAGAGCAAAGGCAACATCACTTGGCTCAGCAAAGACAGCACATTACTTCACTCCAAATTAACTGCCCACCCAGCCCTAGCTTCGCGAGGTTTTGCGAGTCACGTATTTCTTGTAATTACTATATTATATTGTGCCCATTTCCATTTCTGACAAACGACTGATTGATTTCCTTTAAAAAACAGCTCCTGAGTGAAGAACTGATTACTCTGCCGTGCATACATGTACCTTCTCTTTCTCCTCTTTCTTTGGAGGTTTGAGTGGCTCGGGGTAAGCGTACAATGACGGCTTGGCGTTTGACTTGAACTGCATTTTGGGCATCTAAAAGGCAAGAACAAGGCACACTCCATTGTACTACGGCTATACTACTTTGAATTCTTTATGGAGTTAATTCCGTAACTAGCGTTGTTCCTAATTCAGTGCGTTTCCTGGCGAGCTCAGAGGTGTAGCTCCAACAAAAGGCCAGGACGCCTAAAAATGAAACTACACCTCCTCGTATTCTATCCTTCTTTATTACAAAGGAAACTCACGAAGCGGATACTACTGTAGAAAAATCCAGTTCAAGCCCGTGCAAGGATGCGAATTATCGGACTGTCTTCGAGTTGACATAAATCCCTTCGTTAAAGACTAAGATCGATACATGTCGATCGATACAGCTATTTGTCAGTCTTCTGAGAACATATGCACGCATTTGCAAGATTTGTTTCTGTTGCTGCTTACCTTAAGGTCTGAGTTCAGGCCAATAATGCAAGCAGGCGTGAACGCCAAAGAAATGA
>BLFK01000292.1:2249374-2251874 GCA_014634185.1 Astreopora myriophthalma
AATCATGACTATGTTTGTTGTTGCATAATCCATGAAAGGAGCCGATGCTAAATTCATCACTCATTTACTGCACGCGTACCCTGTCTTATCCACACTACCATTCTTGTCTGTTTTACCCTCTGCTGATGCATCAGAACTTCCTGTTTCATTGCTGGACACAAAAGGCACTGTGGCTTGTAAGGCAGAAGTTACTGATGACAGGAACTGTTGGGTGGCTCCTTCATATAAATCAAAAGCAATCTGGTATGCCATTAATGTCTGGTCTTTCTGTTGAATTAATATAATGTCAACATACATGAATTAAATTTATAAAAATGACATTTCTAAAACCATTACATTCTATTGTTTCAGATGGTGGAAAATCAACATAGCAAAATGCCAAGTCTCAAATGGTAGGAAATCATGAATCCTTTTCCCACAACTACTGCATGTGAAAATGCACTCCACTATATTTGCCAATAATCTCGCTATGCCAGTACTTACAGCTATAAGGTAACAACATAGTACATGTATAATTAATGGTCTACGTGTACATGTAGATTGTACTTGCCTCATTGTCTTTTATTAGTTTTTCAAGAATGTCAGCCACCCCTTGAGCATCATCAAGAAAAATAAAACACTGAAATAAAGGAATTTACATGTATTATCTGTTTATATCCACATAAAAAATGACAGCTGTTCATTGTCATATTCAACAACTAATTTCTTGCGAAAGCCTGACAGCGCCAGGTTATACAAGAACTTCCTACCAACCTGACATACACTGATAAAATCAGGAGTTGCAAGGTTCAAGTATAGCTGTACCAAGACTCGAAGCACCTGCAAAGGAAAAACAACAGGATGCAAAAGTGAATGAGATACTGTACATGGTATTGCTATCATCGTCATCACCATTATTATTATCATTATTAAATTGCACTTTGTGCAGACATGAGAAAGACATGAAAATAAACCCACCTTATTTCTAAACTGTCTACTTTGGATCAATGACATACAGACTGTAAGACTATAGGTCAACATCCCTGGTGTATCATCCTTGGGGAAAAAAACAACAACCACAACAACCATCATCAAATAAATCACTGCATAACTTGTAAGCTTATTACAGGAATTTGCTTAATTAAATTAAAAGTAAAACCACAGTGAAAACAAACTCTTACTGATTTTAAGATAGCTTGTTCAAACACATCTAGTCTTCTGGTTTCTAATGCAATTCCAACAGCCTAGAAAAAGGTAAATTAAGTGTATTAAGTGAAAATGAACTGTCCACCTAAACAATGACATCAATTGATTAAATTCATCAACAGTAGATGACCTTGGGAGCTGGTGCCTGAAGGTTGGTGGAGCCAGGAAGTGATCTGTCAGGGGGGAGGAGGTATACATGGTAACCCTGCCAGGGGTCAAGGCACTGTCACACTGAAACAATCAGTGGAATACTTACCAACCCAATACTTACCAAAAGAGGGGGCGGGTGGAGAGGGGGGAAAGCTTTGAAAAAGCAAAATGGCCATGCAATGGCCAGCAAGCAGGTAATTGCAAAGTGACCACGAGGAACTCCGTGCAAAACTTAGGGCCACCCCCAAGCCAGTCTGAGCAGTGACTGCTGACCAGCATTGTCTTGATTTTAACCTTGCCTAAATTTCATTTAGCCACATTTGAAGATATCTGTGTAATATTATTTTTTTCTCTAGTAATAATTGAGGGTTTGTCTGTTTATTGGGGGATAGTCCAGAATACATTATGAAAATAATATTGTATTCTGCTTCTGGATGTAGAAAAGGCCAGAATGGAAATCCAAGTATTCAGGAACAAGAATAGTTCCCATACAAAATTAATACTGGTACGCAAGTGTAGTGTACATGTATGACCATGAATAAAAATTCATAAAGTTTTCCATGATACAAAAAATTATTAAATAACAAGTGTCCTTGATTAGTGAAGGGATGTGGACAACTAACAGGACCTCAATCAGTGAGTAGAAATTTCGCAAAAAATATGCACCCTGACCTGTTTGTATTTTGCATCATCAAAGCATCGTATGAACATTCTGTCCACTATGGACTCCAGTCTTGGATCAATAGTAACTTCTTCATCAGGATTCTCAGCCTTATACACCCTTTGATCAGTGTATGAATCAATGCACTTGGCTGAGATTCACAAAACAAGTTAAAAAGTCACAAATTAAGATAGATTTTTCCCAAATTCTACACTGAAATAACAAATGTACAACTAGACACTGTTGGCCAATCAGGTCAACAAGCAAAGTATTTTTTTCTGTTCACTGACATCACACAAGATTTAATCCCTCAACTCTGAAGGTGATGTCCACTCAGGCTGTGAAAACATCAGTCAACATCATCAACAGTGATCGTTCTCACTGACTACACACTGTACACTCAAATGGGTGAGCTTGCTGCTTCAAGTCAGGATTAACAGTGGGGCTGTGAGAGTTTGGTTTAGATCTCAAATTCCACTAATTCTAATTAACTATTAGTTTCAT
>BLFK01000292.1:2254808-2267409 GCA_014634185.1 Astreopora myriophthalma
GTGTAACCTGGCCTCCACTCCCCCGGCGCTCTTCCCAAGATGCCTTGTAAGCCTTATGGTAAACATGGCGGACAGCTGATGTCGAAGATGTGGTGGGCATGTCCTGTTATTTAAAACATCTGTTTCCGAAAAACGTGAAGTGAAGTCCTCTTCGTTTGAAAATTATAGAAATTCACCACGCTAACTGTTCGCTTTTATGAATGGAGGCTGACAAAGTTTTCACAACGACAAGTTTCGAAGGAGAAGGGCGAGCAATTCCCCTTGCCATCCAGACATACTTCTGGCGTCAAACAAGGTATTTCACTGTTTGTATTAGATGTTTGACATAACGTTATTTCTTGCAAGTCGAGCCTCGCCTTTAGATTATAAATTTTACTTTACCATGTACGTTGCGCGCTGAGAAAGTGCGGCGTTGATCATTGACAAAACAAGACTTCGGAAACTTTGTTTTGATCGCCTGCGCTCTTGCTGATAAAAATTAATAATACATGGGCAGTAACTTGAGCTTAATATCTCACTCAAGTTCATTACAGCTCTGATTTGTGTCAAATGACAAGTTACTTTTTGTCTTGTAATCAATAGAGGTCGTGTCGTTTGATATAAAGATCTCAATTCTTCACTTCAAGATCTCGATTTTACTATTTTTTGTTTTGTTTTTCATACCAAGAGCTCAGTAGGGCTATAAAACAGCTGTTTAACGTTTGTAGTGATTGAGTGAGCCAGTGCTGTTGTGAGCAGTCTGTGTCAAAAACAGAGATTGGAGGGTATTGGGAAACTGAGGGTAATATAATCAAAACACACATCTGACCACAGATACTGTAACCAAACAAAATTCATGTGATGTCATGACCATGTTTATATACTCTCATCTAAACACACCTACTGTATTGACCAATGAAAGTGTGTGTACCATCCTAAATATTTTATAATAATTAATGGTCTTTTGGGCAGTGTCAGAAGTTCTTTCAGCGAGCATGGCCTGTGGGGAGTTGTGTTTCAGTATTTCTCCTTATCCTACGTTTACCCCTTGGATTCTCTCCTCTTATTTTTTTATTGTAATGGCTGCTTGCTTCCTAGCATGGGTACTAATGGCTGGGTTGTGTGGTTGTGTCAGCCATGGGGGCATTATTCAATCTAGGGCTGGCTGCCAAAAGTGGAAGCCCCTGCATATTCCAGGCAGCCAACCTCCACTAAGCAATGCAGTTATTAGTAATATTGTTATTCCAATAAAGTCAATTATTTTATTGTATTAACTTTAATTTCTTTCTTATTTATCAGTCAGCTGCTCAAACCAAAACTAGTGAGAAGAAATTATGAGTCAGCTTGTGTTGTAAGTTAAAACTGTCATTTATTTTTTCATATACTGTAATGTATAACTGTCTAATACTGTATAGTAAAAATAATTATTAATCAAATCTGAAGTACATGATCAATATAAATGGTGAACTTAAAAGTCCACCATAATATTTTTAGCAATAAACCACAAGTCTGAGTCATTTATACATGTAGGCTCTGACAAACCATGTGGGATGTGGGATGTTGGAAGAACGCAGCACAACAAACTAAAGCTGATTGACCAATCAGAGCATGTGCATTGATTTGGTCATTATATGAATGACTATAGTACTTTGGTTTTCAGAGGTATGCTGATAACCACAGATGTAATCGATGAACATAATTATTTTGTTTATGGCAACATGAATTAATTTTTTTCGCAGAGTAAGATAGTTACTTAATTTAAGTAATTTATTATTGATAGCCATTCTCTCCTTTTCAATGTTTGTTGCAGTCCTTTGAGCGTATAATTTGTGAAAACAGAATACAGGATCTACAGCCCAGTTTGGCGAGTGCTGTTAAGAGCATTAACAGATGGCATCTCATACAGTCATCTGTACCTTACATCCTTCAGTGCTGTTCAACGCTCCTCTCAAACAGGTGTCGCCTGGGAAATATAGAGAGACTTGGGAATGCAGAGCGGGAACTTCTGTATACGCTGCATTGGATTTTACTGGATGCACCTCGAATTTGCTGTGTTGTAGATACAGAAAGCTTGATTTACCCTCAAACCATAATAGAGCAGTTTGTCCATGGGCTTATACCACATGTTTACAGTATGCGTGAGAATGATCTGACCCTAAGACTGGAAAATGGAGTTGCAATATGGGGACCACTTTGGAAGCACGAGAAGCCACAGCTGGCTCCATTTATCACTAAAGTGATTAAAAAAGATACAGAATCAGATGGTGAAGATATGAACTCTACTCCAGATCAGCCTGGTGCTGAACCTGATTTTTCAGCAGCCACCTTTTTCGATGTTGCTGTTCTAAAGTGTTTGTCTTCAACTGACTGGGCTGAGGATGGTGTTGTGTGGGCACTCCGCTACCTTGCTGAATACTTGAAAAGGGAGTTCAATCTCCCTGATGACACCATGGAAAGGGGACTCTCTGGGGAAATTCACCCCAACAGTGCTGCATGCTGGCCAACAATAGAAAACAGTGAGGTAGACTCCAGTGAAGCAAAGAATTTGAGCGTTGACATGTCAGGGAAAAATTTGGATGGAGAACCTTTGAAATCAGAAATATTTGAAGTTGCAAAAGATGCCAATGAGTTGCCAGTCTTTACTTACCAAACAGAAGATGACAAAAACAGTAATGCCACAGAACATAAAGAAACTGATATTCATGGAGCATTAGACGCTCCAAGTTGTCACGGTATTACAGACACGGAAGACAAAAATTTTAAAGAGGACAAAGATTTCACAAATATTATGCCATCTGAGGTACATGTACCTCAGGATGCAAAGAACATTTACCACAGTTCAGATGAGGGCAAACAGGATGCCTCAGGCCTTGAACGTACAGGCTCCATAAGGTTGAGAATAAGGGTGGGGTCATCTCCTGTTTTGTTAGGAGGGGGAAGGGTGATAACTGCTGTGGCCTCACCTACTGGGAGTCCTCTTCAACATGAAGTGAACAAAGCCGGTGATGAAGAGCACCTCATGAATGACAGTAATGCTGGAACATTGCAGAGTCCAAAAGTGTTTATCAAGCCATCCCCCACCCTTCAGCTACCCCTGTTAAGTGTGTCAAAAAATGATGATATACAGGGTGTACAAGATGCCCATCTGCCTGGCTCGTCGCAAAACGATGTGGTCAATTCTGGAGACAGTGGTGTTTCTTACCCGCAGATGGAATCAGTGACAGATGGTTCACAGGTAGAGAGAAATGCCACAGTGACTATAGAAAATGGGCAGTTTGTCACTGGTCCTGTACAGTCAAATATGAGAGACTCCAACAGTTCCTTTGGAGCATTTGAGAGCATAGTCTCTTATGAGTGTGAGGGAAATGTTGGCGTAGGAAGAATTGTTCCAGACATTACTACAACTGTAGACCAACTGACTGATTTGCCAATTTACAAGCGTCTATCAGCAGGACAAACCTCAAGCTTTGCAAGCAGCGGTTCTGCTGAATGTGAAAGTCAGCCATTGTTAAACCATGAAAGGACATCACTGCCTGAGTCAAGAGCCACGTCGATCTTGGAATCGCTTGACACTCCACGGGCAAGTCTCACCATCAATCAGGATTCCTTCATCAGAATGGATCGTTATTTTGTTTTCCCTGGGGCTGCTGATTACATCACAAATGATGGTCGGCTTAGCATGTTAATGATTCTACAAGCTCTGTACCACATCTTGCATGAGAATCCTACATCCCGAATCTGTGATGCCACACTCACTGTCCTGTCCCAAATAGCGAAGATTCATGATATTAATGAAGCTCAGAAAAGGACAAGTTCATTTGACTATGATGACAGAACTGTTGCCGAGACACAGGCAGTAGGCTTCCGGAGTCCACATAGCGAGAATGTTCTTGGTCGACTACGTGCCAGCTTTTATGGGAGACCTCCAAGTTTTCTCACCCTGTCAGTGGGTTGCTTGGTTCGTCTTATCAAAGCACTGGGATGTCCTCTAGGTAAACAAATATATGTAATGCCTACACCCATTGTATTTGAAAAGCCTTGTGAAAAAACGGCCTACAGGGAGAGAAGTGGATTTCTTGGGAAAAAACAAAAAAAAAACAAAAAGCAAACAAAAGAACAAAACAAAATAATTGCTCAAAAGTGGCCCAGAAAGCATTACTCTGCTGTTGTTTTTCTGTTTCCCCTTGATTTTGCTAGAAACTGGTTGTTATCATGAGTAGTTCCCCATGCAAAAAAAACAACAACAGCACTAACTAATCCAGGCTCAGATTATCCAAGTATGGTTCTTACAGTCATGTGCATGTAAACTTTCTTTCCTTTTTTGCCCTTGGTATTGTGTGAGTGATTGGAATATTAATCTTAGGCATTGTCAGCTTCGGTCCAACATCTTGGAGGAATTGAAACCTCAAAAACCTAGGTTTTTTTTGCAAAATGAAGGTATGTGTACAGCATGTTTGGACTAAAATACAAAGTGAGTATTGAAAGTGACACGAGTATCAATAATCTTGTCTGAAATAATAACTCACAAGTTCAAATGGTTGATGACTTGGTAACATTCTTCAATGATTATCATTAAATTTTGGTCAACTAATTTTACTTCACTCTTCTGCATGTTCTTACACATGTAGGTTGTGGTGAAGGCTGCCGAGGAATAACTGCTGATCAGCTCAGAAAACTAGCCAGTGATCTGCTTTCTCAGCTATACCACAGCAACAAAGCAGCATTCAAAATGTGGCTTCAGCAGTATGCTAAATTGGAGCCACATGAAGATCTTGTTGACTTCCTTCATGCACTTTTGGGCTTCTGTGAAGATGAACAAGAACATTCCGATGATGAGGTGGCAGTTGCTCCAAAGCAGGAGAAGAAGAAAAAAAAGGAATTGTTTTCAATACCAGAAGGTGTCAATGGTGTCATTATTGGTCAAATTTTCAAGACTTTGCTCAGTAGAGTTGCAGGGATGAATTTCCTTGATCTCACAAATTTGGTGAGTATTGGTAAAAACAGAGTAATTCAAGGACTGTAATAATTAATAATATTGACTTTTATGCTAATGGAAGAAAACAGTTGTGACACTTGAAAATATATCGTTCGTTGACTTATTGGCATGAAAATATACATGTAAGTAGGTTTTGTTAACAAAATATTGTAGTTAAAAGTTTTTGATACTTGTAGGTTTTTTTTTTCAGGACTTTTTTATTCGTGTTTTGGTTATTTCCTTAAATCACGGCTGAATTCCAAGCAAAAAACTTCTTCAAAAGATGTTTGCAGTCTTACGCAAAACAATAAAGGCAGTTGGATGAAAACAGACCAGAATAGTTTTTTTCCCTCCCTGTTTGCATTAATACATGTAAGTTGTGCATATTATTTATTATTTGCATAAATTATATCCTCTCTTGATTGCTCAAAAGTTGGCCGTGATTTGATGAAATAACCACAACATGAAAAAAAAAAGTCATTTACACCTCAGGGCACAAAGAAAATTAATTGGGCAAGCTGTAACCAACATCTACTAGCCTGAAAGTCATTTTTACTAGCCCCCAAAAAAATTTTCACGAGCAGAATGAAAAAATAATTATTAATTATTCCTTTCTCAGGCAAGTTAAGGACAGAATTCACTAGCCCGATCGCAAAATCCACTAGCCCCGGGCTGTCAGACACGACTTTCTTTGCACGCTGCAACTGTATGATGTTAATATTATTTTGTATGCATACAGCTCTTCCTTGCTACACTGTACATGTACATGTATGTTTTCCCCAGACATTCTACGGTGAACTCCGCCAACTCTTGAGGTTTGTGAAAGAGTCCTATGGTGGGGTGTTTTGGAAAGTTGCCTTGAGTGGTCTTTTGGATTCAGCTTTCAAAGAAACAAAAGACAAAACTGATGCAAACAAGACCGGTGAACAAGACACATTAACTGGAACTGCAGTGGGCAAATTCCAGAGGAAAAGCACCAAAATGTCAAAAATTGAGAGAGTTGCAACAACCAAAAGCAAGCGCAGGTTTTTACAGAAGTTTAGTCGTGTTACAACAGAAAGCTCTGATGGGAACAGCAGCCTATCAAAATTACCCTCTGTTGTTGATTCTTCCTCTCTGGAGATGGCATTGTCCCCGAGGAGCAAACGAAAGGTAAATGTAGGAGCTACCACTGATATTAATTTTTAGGCAGCCTTGCAGTCTGTCTTGCCTTTGCCCCTTTGTTAAGAGCTTGCCAATAGCTTGCCCCTGATGAACTCAGCCAATGATCATAATGTTTTTTATGACTTCGTACTGTAGATATTCACTCTGGGAACCTGGAGAAAGCAGAAATCTGTTGGAACACCATTTGACAGTGTTGAGGACTTGTTGGATTCAGAATCAATGCAAGATCAACCTTCAAGTGCAAAGCGCAAGCTTGTTAAGTCAAAGTCTTCCAGTAGAAAGAAACTGGATGATGTCTTTGCTATAACAAGGTCCAAGCTAACAGAGAGCTCATTTGTAGAACCAGCCGTCCCAATAGACATAGTTGTGCGTGAGGTTGAGACAAGACCTGTTGATCTGGAAGCTCTCAGGGCTGGAATGGTGAGATTTAGATTTCTTCTCAGTGGATGTCAACCAGGCTCTGTTCCAGATCCTAAGATTGTTGCTTCTATGCTGGACTTGGTGAGTTACATCTATATTATACTTAAAATTAATGACAGTACATTAACCAATGTTACCTACTGTATCACAAGCTCAGCAGACCCTTCCTTTCAGTGATCAGACTTGTGAGTGCCTGCAGCATTGTCTCAGCTAGGGTCTTCGAGTTCTTGAGTGGTTTACTAGAAGACATCAGTTTTTTTTTTTTTTGGCCGTCTTACTGTAAGTGAATGATTTAATGCTTTCCCTTACACCTCCCCACCCTCCGGGGGTTGTTGTGCTTAGGCACTGTCAAAAGAATCTTACCAGACACACTTCATGACATCATGTTGTTGAGGAAGGACTTTGTCTCAGCTAAGATGATTTCTTCCTTGGGGAGGAGGGGAGGGGATGTTAAACTATTGGCCTTGTCACCTAGACCTTGATTTCTTTGACCTACTGGTAGAGCACGTGAAAGAACATATAAGGGACGTGCATGTACATGTTCAACTCTGGTTCTGGTGTCAAACAAATAGGAATAGACAGTGGATTATGTGGCTTGTATCTCTGTGGGACTCTAAACAAATTCTATCCTTTTAAAGTCTAGTTAAAATAATTATCTTATACAGTGGTGTGTGGTGCGTTTGAATATAAAATAATTACCGTATTGTGAATTAAAAACTTGATAATATAGAGAATGGACAATAACATAAATACCTTGTAATTTTCAGGAAGCACCTGCAGTGGCCAGAGCATGCCTTCTTCTTGAGTGTTGCCTTCTAGTGAACAAATGCAACCAAGGTGAATGGCCTCATTGGTTGCGTGGCAGTCTCCCATCACTTGCCCGTCGTCGTGGTGGTCACTCATCAAATGCAGCTTCCTCATTTGCAGGCATGTTTGCTCAACGTCGCAACCTTGTAGCCATGCATGAGGCTGGCACCTTATTCCGTGCCTGGGGCATTGCTTTGGGCAAGAAATTAGAACAGGTGTTGGCAAAAAAGAGGAAGATGTTGCCATCTATTGAAGAGGAGGGTGTGAAACCAACTGCTGCGGAGAGGGAAGAAGCGGAGGAAGATTACCTTGATGAAGGTCAGTGCAAAGTGAAAGTGACTGCCGACCAGTTGGTTTGAACCCCAGACCTCCAGTGCTCTTCCAACTGAGCCAGCTGGTCGGTGATGAGCCATTGATATGCAGAACTATTTTTCATGTTCTGGCTTCAGATGATTTCACACATACATGTATTCCTCTATAGACAGCTGGCCGTGATGGTTTGACGATCTCTTTTGGTTCAGTAAGATTTGTTCTACAAAAGTGGTCATATAATTACTGTAAAAAATAAAAAAAAAACAGCTGTGTTGTTTTGAAGGCTGCTAACCTTCCACCTTTGAGCTCATTTTCTGTTTTTTTTCTTTAACAGCAACCTTGAGTAATTCTGTGAAGGTTTGCCCAAATCCACTTTTGATGATAGCCTGTCAACTTCTTCTGGAAATAACAGCCTTCTTACGAGAGAGCCATGGCCAATACTCTGTAAGCAAACCTGTGTCTAGGCCACTGCATCGTGTTCCAGGAAAGAGACGTCCAAGTGGATCAGGCAATAGAAGATCTATGGCCTTGTCTCCTGAATCACAGGCACGTCGTTTAAGTGGCATAGTAGGTGGCGGAGGGGACAAAATTCGGAGAGCCAGTGTTTGGAGCCAAGCATCACTGCAAACAGATTTCAACTCGAGCCCTAGTAGAACACTGCAGGAACCACCTACGATAACAGTGTCAGAAACAGATCCATCCAGCCAAAATGTGGAGACCTCCGATCACGAAGGGGTCAAGAGAGAGAGACTTGATAGCACTGAAAGAAGTAGAAACCGTTCCAGTTTGTATTTCCCAAGACACAGCACCCAAATTTCGCCTAAATCAGCAAGAAAGGCTGCAAAACGCAACCCTATTGGCGGAGAGGGTGAGTCAGTGAGGAATAGATCGAAGTCTACTCGGAATGAAACAAAGCATCTTAGTGTGGATGCAACAGTAATACCTAATGTCAGTGATGAAGAGGAGTCTGATGATGATGATCCATCTGCAAATTTACCCTGGATGAGTGCTGTGATCCAGCTCAACAGTTCAACCGTTTTCATGTGTGACCATCATGGTGCGTGCCCGCCTAACTGTCATCAACGGCAAAGCCGTAGCTGTACTCGCATGGTGAGAGCGGTGAAAGCAGTTTACAGTTCTGCAACGAAGCTGGACAAGATTGCTGACAAGGGGATAGGAAGAGGGCGCGGCGGTCTACTTATCAGTGCGCCACAGGTGGCAGGCACAGAACCATCATCTCACAGGGAAAAGGACGACGAGGAGATGATAGAATATATTGCATCAAGCGTAAGTCTTGCAGACTTGATACATGTAGCATACTGGTGATATGGACTGGGGAGCATTAAAACCAATACACCCTTCTTCAAAATGGTAGCCAAAATTGAAACGTACTCTGTACAAAAAAAAAATTAGCTTATAGAACATAAGGGAAAAAAGAACACGAGTTGATTTGATTGGATTTCTATGGTTTCCCCAATTAGTGCTCCAGTGCTAAATCACACGATACCTAACAAATGCCATCATCGTCATTGCCATCGTCATCATCATCATCATCGTTATCGTCGTCATCGTCGTCATAATCATACTCTTCATCTTCATCTTCATCTTCATCATCGTCATCATCATCACCGTCATCATCATCATCGTCATAGTTTATCATAATACATGTATCATCATCGTCTTTGTCATCATCATCGTCATTATCATTCTACTTGCGTTATCTCTACCCTCGGCGACAAAGGGCTGATCTGTCTACGTTTGGGTCAGGGTTTAAATACAACTTATCAATTGTGCAAACAAATATGGCAGTGGCATTGAAAATGAGGTCTCTTACGTGCATTTCAGATTTCCAGTCTCACCCACTGTCCATTCTCAGTGATTGCTAAGGCAGGGACAGTGATTGATACTGAGCATCTGATGGAAACATTACCAGTGGCATGGGAACTACTGCTCGACGAGGATCAACAACTTGTGTCATCTGTTGGTACGTGGTTTGCCATGTGTGTGTGTAGTCGTTATGACGTCATAATATTTCTATACAGGAACTAAAAACTAGGGAAGTCTTCAATTTGGAAAGTGCGTCGTGGGGACTAATTTTCAAAATCAGTGAACAAATCCTTAACTGGGTCCTTGAAACGACAGTTGTAGCTATGTTTCTAAGGGCCGATTTACACGGTACGACTTCGTTGCATGCGACAAGCTTACGACAGGCCTACGGCACGAATTGTTTCGTGTAAATCAAGCCTACAACTCGCTTACGACAGTCGTGCACGTCACACAAAAAATGTCGCCGGATTTTAAAATTAACAGGACAGGCGCATTAAAAACTGACGTCAATTTGTTTTTTACGATAACAAAAAGGTAGGAGAGACGAAATTAAGACGAAACGCGAGACCATTATAAATTCATGTGTCTCTCCGCATATTGACCATAAAAATTAGCGAATGAGCGCGCTTGAATTTCTGCAGTTATCGTAAAACATGTTTTGAAACTCTACGACAATCGTAAGTACAGTCTGTGTTCAATAGCGAGAGTTGTGTGCGATCTTTTAGGTGGCGCGAGCAGCGCGCGCAGAAAAAATCGCATCCGACAGTTGTAAGCAAGTTGTAGCGTGTAAATCGGCCCTAAGTAAGGTTTTTGCTCCGCAGTTGGTAACCCGATCGAAACCTATTCTATTCATTCGTTGCAACAAGAAAAACAACCAACAACCACATTTATTTGTACCAATAATAATTTTGAACAAAAGTATATAGTAGTTGAATAAGAAAACACAATTCAAACACACAATGATATCTAGATATATTTTAGGTGTTCACAGTATGTTTTACTTTGATGCTTTTGATGTATTTCATGTATTGCGGGTTTTTGGGGGGGATGTTTAGCCGCAGTGTTTCTGCTGTCTGGAATACGTTTGGAGAAAACAGTTAAGCAGATGTTAAGCAAAGAACTTGGATGTGTGGACCCCAACGACCGAGTGAAAGCACTTCAAAGGTGGGCAGTTTTTGCAGCCATGTCATGTCTGTGTCACACACCCTAGATATATACATACTCCGCCCAAACTTGACAGACAAAGTCCAGATGTCGATCCTTTTCAATTCCTTCTGCCATGAGACTACTAGTTGAGAATCTGGCTGTCAGTTTCTCGTCTCTGAATGAAAGTCACAGGCTTTTGAATGGCACAAATGATTTAGGCTAGCCGCTAGCCGCTAACCTCTTAGTTCATCCAATCGAAATATAGGATGTAACATATCAAACACGAAAAAGAGTGTTTCATCAGATATCCAAACACCGAGAAGCGAGTTTTTAATGCATCAGTCAATTGAAACCCCGGCCCCCCAATCCCCAGGACATAGCGGGGATTTAACGCTTCCATAGCCGGGCTTTAACGCACTTTTAACGGCGCGTTGGGCCCGGTGTGCGGTGGATTTAACAGAATGCCATTGAAACCGGGACCGTGGGGCGGTGATTTAACAGCACCCGATCACCTAAAGCGGGAGCGACAGCGGGGACTTAACATTGAGGACTAAACAGCAAATCCTTCAATATGTTGAAACAATCTAATACGGTAAATCTGTCATCTTAGGACTGAAATGAGTGCAATTCGCCACTGTTTTCATGTGTGTAGATAAAGATCATAGTAACCAAGATAGTAACCACCTATTCTCTGCAGACGATAGGTTATTGCATGGAGGTAGCTTTGGTGTCAAGTCAGCTTTCGTTAAGAACAACACCATTTGATACACATTTTGTTAGGGAAAGTTGCCTACCCACTTTGTTTTAATAGGTTTTAACGGATGTAATCGTAATGGAAATATTTTTCAAGGAGTGTTAACAGATTGAATCGTAATGGAAATATTTTTGAAGGAGTGTATTCACATTCAGAGGGAAAGTGTCCTACCCACTTTGTTAAAGTTGTAACAGAATCATAATGAGAATATTTTTGATGGAGAAGGTACAGTCGAACCTCTCCTTACGGACACCTCTCTAATACAGACACCTCTCTATAACGGACATTCCCGTTTGTCCCGAAAAAAATTCTCACTCGTTTTCTAAAAATATATATATATATAACACGGACCCTCTCTAATAAGGACAACGGACACTAAATCTCGGCCCCAGAGAGCGAAGTCATATAAACTTAACCTCTTTATTACGGACACTCTGGTGATCCGGTGTTGACATATAGTTGAGATATAGCGTGCACGAGTTTGTGACTACCCAAGCATCAACGTTTTATTCACTGATCTTCGACTGGAGTTTTGAAATTTGTACTTTTATTAGTACCTTTTTAGGTGAAACATTGCGTTGTACGTAGTTCCTTCGGTTTCAAATAACTGATTCGTATAACGTATGTACTTTACGGACAGCTGGATTCTCTGTTAGGTCTAAACGTTCTTCATTCTTAATCGACTAAACTGCATTTTTAACACCGGAATAAAATCAACTAAAGGAAAACAAAACGAAATGAAATGCGGACGTTCTACATCTCCATAGCAATTTTACATGTTGCTGTTCTTTCACAACAACCTTTTTGAACAGATGCTTATGGGAATATAGCAGCTAAAAAGAAACAGTTTTAACCAATCAATGTCCGGGAGAGTCCCTGAAGGCAGCAAACATTTTCTAACTTTTAACACTAGTTCATTAGGAGCTATTACTCTTTTTGAATAACTTGTTAGTTCTTTTGTCCATCCCCTGTCCAACCAGACACGTTAATGTCATTGTATACGCTAAATTGTTGTCCTCGTTTGTTCGCGCGGAATTCAAACTACAAAACAAAACAAAATATGTCTGAAAAAGCGACAGCGTTTTAAAGTTTTACCGGAAAATGCGTGGTTCCTTTTGCTGTTTTGTCATGCTTAGCAAATGCGCATGCGCCAACTCCGTGTATTACAAATTAGTACCCAAAAATATCCTTACCATATGGAAGACATGACAACTATA